>JAZGLO010002262.1:357500-462500 GCA_036873155.1 Biomphalaria sudanica | reverse complement strand
TTGAAATAGAGAAAGACGCCTCGTTCAAGACGCCTCGGTCTAATCATACTTCCCAGACATAGGATTAGCGCGTCAAAGTATCAGAAGCAAGTTGTCCAGGTTTTCTCGGATATTCACTGAAATTGTATGCACGCCGAGAACTACAGGTCACGATGACATAGAGAATCTTTATTATTTTCTTTTTATGAGATTCATTTTATTTTCTTGAACTTTATTTGTCTCGACTGTCAAGTACAAACAACAACAAAAGTTTCGCTTAAGAAAAAAAAAAAAAAAACTGATCCTAGTTTTTAACAATTCGTTGTTAGAATTGTGTACAAGTTCCGGTTTATTTATTGTTGTCTCCCTTTCATTTCTTTTTCATTAATAGTTATGGTTTCAGGAGTTTCTTTACGCGCGTTTTGTTGACTTCACGTCTGCGAACAGAAGGAGAAGTGTGGTGTAGATGAAGTCAATAAAAAATAAATATTCAAACATAATGGAAAGTAAAAGTAAATTGGGTGATTTCTTATCATGACATTGTGTCAGCATTCACCACGGACTCTGTATGTTGTAAAACATGGGGAAGAGGAGGAATCAGGAACCAAATGGACCAATAGCTGCGAAACATTTTCTTTTGAAAACTTCTGTCTTGATGTAAAGTATATAATGTATGGAATAGTCTGTTTCCTTTTCAGTTTTTTTTAATGCATGCAAGAATGCAAAGCAATTTATTGAAGATTTACTTCTATGGTGAATAATTAAAAATTGCAAGCTCTGATCTTTCTTCATAGAGACCTTGACATTGTTTAGTACTGTGTTTCCCAAACTTTGAACTTCATGGAATACTTCCCACATTCTGAGTATTTAGAGGAACGCTTTGCTTTTTTTTCAGAGAGATTAATTGACGTGGTGGCCAGGTGGCTTATTAGTTAACTATTCCAGTAGTTCGTGGAACACCTATTCAGGTCTTATGGAACACCTTGGTTAGGCCAATAATAGAATATGCATCCACCGTGTGGGACCCCTCAACTCAAGAAAACATTAAGAAACTGGAACAAACACAAAATAGAGCAGTGAGATTCATAACAAACGAATATTCACATTTGACTAGGGTAACACCATTAGTAAAATCACTAAATTTAGAAAGCCTTCAGGACAGAAGACTCAAAAGTAAAGTAGCAATTATACATAAAACACTGAACCATAATCTTCAAATACAAAAACAGAATTTAATAAAATACTCTGAAAGACACAAAAATAAAGGCACATTCCTCGTCCCATATGCTAGGACAAATTTGTACAAATACTCCTTCTTCCCTAGTGCTATTAGAGCATGGAATGGGTTGCCTGAGCTAGCCAGAAAAACCAGTGACTTGGCAGAATTTAAGTCATTGGTTAATATGCATGACTAAATGCATGACGCGTAGGACGTAATCATCTTCTTTTTTGAAGTAACGTCTGTATTATATAAGATAAGATAAGACCAGTGTTCCGCGGAAAACAGTTTGAGAAACACTGGTTTAGTGTTTCTATTTGTTTGAAATCCGACGTCAAGATCAAAATATCAAAAAATGAAATGAATAATACAAGATCTTTAACAGAAGGTTCGGACTGTATACCATACCATGAGATCTTTCCACTAGAAGCTCTCAGTCTTATTGACCTATAACAAATCTATCAATTTCAGGTGTTTTTTTTTTGGGAATAACTTTATTACCTGTGATATGAGATAAGCTATTGAAATACCTTATAAGATAAGTTTTTTTTAAATAAGATAAGTTATAATAATTTTGTGAGAATTTTATATTTTAGCTCTTTTTTTCAGGGTGCATATATATATATATATATCTTTACAAATTGTTATTATATCAAAATCCTTCCTTTAGTTGCGCGCTTGTCATAGTCTGTCACGTGGACATCAAAACTCTAGGAGCCTGTGCCAGTATGCTCTCCACATCTGTATTGTATCAATTTGATAACCGAATAGGGAGGGGTGGAAGGAAGAGAGACAGAGACAGACAGAGAGAGAGAGAGCAATGGAGAGAGGAATGAAAGGCCAAAAAAAAAAAAGCTATTCCGTGCATTGAGCCAACCTGTACATGCTCACCTTCAAGAGAGAGCTTTGGAGGCCCCGTGTTGATGGGAACTTTGGACCACTTGTGTTTACGTTGTTTGAAGGGCCTCAAGTGGGGTCCCATTTTCAAATTGTAACTTTGCATAGTCAAGTTTCAGGTACCCCACCCTTCCACTTGCCCACAGCATCTTTCAAAAGCATGAATATTTGAGCGAAGATATATTGCTTATAACTTACTTGCTACACGAACTGATTCGAAACTATTATCGCAGCAGAGAAACATTACAAGGTAATTTTCGAATCACTTCTTTTAAAAGCAAATGTCATGAAAACAGGGTTCTCTATTTGGTCTTTTTAAAAAAAAAAAAACAACTCTTTTATGCAACTCTTTTTAGCCCACACTTTCGACAAGGTCAAAGTTTAAATTATTTATTTGGACAACTGTTTATTATTCTTTCGAGCTGAAATTTCGCCCCACATATATTCGTGCTGCATGAGAAATAGATTTTATTTTAATGTCGTAAAGATGACAAATAGATTTTATTTTAATGTCGTAAAGATGACAAATAGATTTTATTTTAATGTCGTAAAGACGACAAATAGATTTTATTTTAATTTCGTATAGACGACAAATAGATTTTATCTTAATGTCGTATAGACGACAAATAGATTTTATTTTAATGTAAAGACGAACTTCTTTTATTCTTAAATTTATGAAAATTATTTTTTACATTATGTAGATGAACGTGGAAAAAATTGGCGGCCATTAAATTTTCGGGTCATGTAGATATATCTTTTTTTTTTTTATAGATCTAGATGTATATATATTAAATTAGATTTAGTTTCGTAATTAGCCCAGTTAGCCAATAGTTCTCGTGGGTTCAAACACCATAATGGCCTTTTTTTTTTGTCATTATTTTTAGTGACAAAATTTTATTTATTGTATTATATGAGCATAAAGTAGGGAGTATACTATTTTATATGAACATAAAGTAGGGAGTATACTATTTTATATCAACATAAAGTAGGGAGTATACTATTTTATATGAACATAAAGTAGGGAGTATACTATTTTATATGAACATAAAGTAGGAAGTATACTATTTTATATGAACATAAAGTAGGGAGTATACTATTTTATATGAACATAAAGTAGGGAGTATACTATTTTATATGAACATAAAGTAGGGAGTATACTATTTTATATGAACATAAAGTAGGGAGTATACTATTTTATATGAACATAAAGTAGGGAGTATACTATTTTATATGAACATAAAGTAGGGAGTATACTATTTTATATGAACATAAAGTAGGGATTGATTCTTTAAAATTATATTATCATGCATTTTTTTTAAATGTGTTTTTCAGCTTGTACACATAGTTTCAAGATTTTGATACCTAGGGATGAAATTCTTTCGGTGAATGATCTCCCTTTCTCCTGAAACTAGTGCCCCTGGAGTCACTTTGCCCCTGCTGACACATTGCGTTACTGCCAGATGATCCCGCCCGGGGGGACGGACCGACCAACATCGTAGCGGAAATATAGGTGTCGCCCCTGTCTGCGCAAATGTTTTAACTACACCATCCACTCCCTTTCCTGCTCTCTGTCTCTCTCTCTCTCTCTCCTTCGTTTCTGTTTTCTTCTCTTAACCAGTTAAAGAAATGCACATGCACACATTGATATATTCACACACACACGCGCGTGCACGCACTCTCGTACTCCAAAAATAGCTACAATGTGTATGAAAATGTCTCACAGCACTCAGAGTATTTATAAATTATTCATTGTTAGTGGAAACCCCCCCCCTTTTTTTTTCTTTTCCACTGCCTCGGCTCGCACAAGGAAACATCTTTCCTCTCCCACCCCCCCCCCTACGCTATTTTATGTTGTTTATTGGCAAGGACCCTGAGAGAATCACGTAATGATGTGAGTGCTTCTCAAGCATCTAGCACCTTGGCTCAACATCTAGCACCTTGGCTCAAGCATCTAGCACCTTGGCTCAATACTTAGCTCTTTGGCTCCACATTTTTGTGTATGGTTTTAGATCTATCCCGTTGGAAAAAAAATAAGTGTTCTTGGACGAATCAAAAAACCTACATTCATTTCGATCATTAAACTGCATTTTAAATCCTTCCCCCCTAGTAGGTCTACCACTCACTCCCAGTACGTACGCCCCTTCTCCCCCTTTTTTTTTAAAGTTTTCACCTCCCCCCCCCCTCTCCTATTTTTTCCCTGCCCGTTTATTGTCATGTCTGCTACTTCTAACGTCTTATCGCAGCGTGACGTACGTAGGGTAAGGGGCGATCACCCTAAGAATAAAAATTCCTTCTAATGTCTAACGGTAGCTAAGGTTATAGATCTACCTCCAGAAGATATGAAGGGAGAAATGTATTTAGTCCTCTGGCCTGAACCTCGCGGTGAGCTCCAGTAATAGGGTTGTACCGGATTATTAAGTCAGGCGTCGAAATCTAAAGATGGTGTCTATTATTGAATTGATTCTATGTAAACATTTTGTATTGTCAATGGAAGTAGTCTGTTTGATAGAACATTTAGAAGTACACATTTTTTAAACAGCAGTATTAGGGTACAGAATAAAACTGTTTGCACAAATGTGTTAAAAATGTACTGACACATTCACTGTTATGTCAGGGTTGTTGTTTTTTGCCTATTAATTGTGAATAGTTGTAAAAATTGTATTTTTAGGGGAAAATTGCTTACCTGGTTAATTTTCAAAATTAAACTTTTCGCCTTCAGAACATAAAAAATGCCCTTGCATTAGAACTTTAAACAATCATCAAATCGGATGTTTAAAAATCTTTTCTAGTTTTTGAGATCTAAGTAGGACAGAGGACGGACAGACCACACCAAGGACGGACAGACCACATCAAGGATGGACAGACCACACCAAGGACGGACAGACCACATAAAGGACGGACAGACCACACCAAGGACGGACAGACCACATCAAGGATGGACAGACCACACCAAGGACGAACAGACCACATAAAGGACGGACAGACCACACCAAGGACGGACAGACCACATAAAGGACGGACAGACCACACCAAGGACGAACAGACCACATAAAGGACGGACAGACCACACCAAGCTTATAGCGGTTGTTCCCCATTTGAGGGCCGTCTAAAAACAACTACAAACACACATTTCTTTAAGACATATATATAGAAAACTTCCTATACTTACATTTAACTAATTTGACATATGGTGATGGCTGGTTTTTTGTTTGGAGTTCAAATAAAATTGTTTGTTTATTGAAATCTAAGACTACATCCGTTAAACAGTTCGTGTTTTTAACCTTGTCAGTAATAAACGAGACGCTAATCGATCGTGTAAATGCGATCTTAATGCAAGAGCACCTGTGAACGCCATTTAAATAACATGTCCAATCTTTTAAATTTTTTTTTTTTTTTTTACAATTTCTTACGGAGGTGGTTGTCAATTATGTTGATTTCTTAATGAGATTGTTGTCAATCACCTTGATTTTTTAGGTCTAGAACTACGACTACTTCCGGGTGGAAAAAAAACTAGCGTGTGTGCCCGCCAAAACAAACAACTACTTTAGATATACATTTAAACACAACCAATTATTTTGTACATGATTGTTGTGTGAGAATTAATTACAAATATAATGAAATGCTTTAAGTACTTAATTTCCATCCATCCAACTCTCCCAGTGGTGCTACAGCAAATAAAGAGCCATGGTCTCTGTTCATTTTTTCAATTCAAATCTCTTCTGAGCTTTCGCTGAGTGTTGTAGATTGCCTCTACAAAAATCTACATCAGTGTTTCCTAAACTGTGTTCCACGGAACCATAGCCTGAATAGAGGTGTTCCGCGAACTGCTGGAATAATTATCTAGTAGGCTGCCACGTGAATTGATCTCTCTAAAACATAAGCAAAATGTTTCGCTAAATACTCAGAATAGGCTACTGGGGCAACAGCCAGTGTAACAAGTGGCTTTTGGGGGGGGGGGGCAGCCAGTGTAACAATTGGCTATTGGGGCGGCAGCCAGTGTAACAAGTGGCTTTTGGGGCGGCAGCCAGTATAACAATTGGCTATTGGGGCGCCAGTGTAACAAGTGGCTATCGTCATGAAACATTTTAGTCCAAATCTCCAAGTTTTACTCTTTTTCCTTGGGCTGTGGTTGGTAAACTGTGTTATATAACTCGCTATTTTTCATCACCTAGACATTAATGCTAATTAATTATTTAAATTAGGATTAACCTTCAGTTTACACACCATTATTTTGTGGGTGTACTGGAATATTTGACCAGAAGTCACTCCCACTTTGTTTACGCTGAATCTATTGACTAGTATCTTTGATGGACGGGACGTTACAGGCTGTGTGTAAATAAGACGTCCTTGTGTTGGTTCAGAGGTGACGCCACGTCTTACAGCGATGTTGTATTAGTTCAAGTGTAAGCTGCTGTCGGGCTCGCTGATCGTATTTCACCTATGGCTCGTGCCGCTCAGATAGCACTCTCGCCCCTGGAAGTATCGTGCAGAGAAGGAAGGCCCCTCGCGAGTGACGTCTTCTAAACGTCGCTGCCCCGCTAACTTTCGTGCGACTCGTGAAACGGAGCGGGGGTAAAATCGGGGGAGAGGGGGGGCCGAGAAAGAGGGATGGGTGGGCCTCTTCTCTTAACAGCGCGGGTCGGAGATTCATACCTGTCCCGATCGGAGCAACGAGGAAAAAAATTTGAAGGAGGCAGGAAAGAGTGCGAGAGGGCGCCGCCTGCAAGCGGGTAATTACCACCGGATTGTTCACTCGTGCAATAATAGAAATATTATCACATTACTCTGAGACGGGCGCTCATTTCACCGTTATGTGTCCACGTGGGAGAAGAGTCTGGATTTCCGATCACTGGATTGGTCAGTTGGATATTTGGTGGATATATAACTTCCGCTTTTGTGGATATCTCTATTATTAAGGTCTACATAATTCAGAGTTGGCAACTGGTTGCGTTTTCAATTCGAATCATTGCGTTGCATATAAGGTTTAGATCTTTACAATGATTGTTTTTAGTATTCCTTTTTTTTTTTCAGTTTAAATTCTGTTCAGTTTTTCAGTTGAGATTTTATAATAAGAAAGTAGATCTGTGTGTTTGAATTTCACGAACTGATAGAACTGAATGGTGGATATGACATAGCTGAACTGTGAGATTAGTAGGCCTATAATTGGATAGTGGATATACTATAACCGAATAGTGTATATAGACGTTGTGAATTGAATTTCGTTATTGATATGCACGTAACAACGGAATTAGTGAATACGTCACTGTAGTTAATGATACTCTCATACTTTAGGAAGTTACTTTGTTTAATATATTTATTTTTTTAGTTGTCTTCAAAGAAAACGGTCATATACGTTTAGGCGTGAACAATTTCCTTCAAGACATAAATTACACCGTGACACGGATCACAAAAAACAAATAAGACACACACACACACATAAATCTGTTTGTTTCCTTAGCAAAGCGTTGAACGAAATGTAACTCACTGTTGTGTGTAATGTTCAAGAGAAACTGGAGTATCAATATATGTTTCGTAAGCTATAGTATAAATTGTTGGCTCTAATCATGTACTGTTTTTTTGTAATGCACAATTGTAAAACAAATTTCCTCACGGATAATTAAGATTTATTAGTATTAGTAGTAGTAGTAGAAGTAATAGTAGTAGTAGTAGTCAGTAATAGTCAGTAGTAGTCAGTAGTAGTAGTCAGTAGTAAAGAAAAACACGATCAAAATTATCTTTTTCAATTTCTTTTCGATCCTCTTTTTGTCTCTGTAGTTTGACATCATTCTCGAACCAACAATCACTTGGTTTAAATATTTATTTACACTGCAAACTATCGACTTATTGCTAAACAAAATTTTAAAGTTGAATTCTAGAGCGTTATTTTCCCGATTAATCCATCTACAGTCAGCATGTTTTCAATATTCCAATGTATTTCAGACTGCGTGTAACATTTAAAGAGGTTCTCTCACTGTAGATATGAGGTTTAAAACCCAAACTCGGTCTCAACAATAAAAACAAATCCTCATTTAAAGAGGTTCTCTCACTGTAGATATGAGGTTTAAAACCCAAACTCGGTCTCAATAATAAAAACAAATAAAAATGTCAGCCCTAGTTGACGTCAAACAAGTGGAGTTACTTTCCAAATATGGTTGAACAGAAAACTTTGTCGGCAGATTTATTGACGTCTGTTACCACATAACTTTTAAAACCTTGTTTCCGGAGGACGAGACAGTGACATTGGTCAAACACGGATAGTACACACTAAGATAAATGATATGAATGTCTACCCCCTTGTTTCCTTAGTTCAAATTTAAAACTTACACATGTTGACTTACTAGTGACTTTTTAACTAGATCTAGGCTGCCAGGTTACCTTCTTCTTGGAATCTTGTTCATGTTAATATAGACCTAGATCTGTGAGTCTAGTTATAAAAATAAATATATAGTCTAGGCATCTTGTCCATGCTGATATAGACCTAGATATAGTCTAGTTATAAAAATAAATGCTGGGCTCTTGGGCTACTAGAGTGCAGTGTGGACAGCACAAAGGCATTACTTTTCCCAGATAGAGCTAAAAAGTAAAATGACGCACTACTACAATGTGTAGCCTTAAATTCTGTTTTGTTGTTTTCTTGTCATTTGAAATAATCTTACAGTTTGGAATCTTTTATTTCAAACAAGAATACTCTTGTCTGACGTCACAGTTGACATCGCCAGACATAATTTCATCTGTCAACAGTTTTAATGAGGTCCCGAACCGACAAATTACATACAAAACCAGTTTTCTGATATTTTTTTTTTTATTTTTTTGCTTCTTCGTTTCCTTGTCCACGACAACTGCGTTACATTGAATCTGATTCTCGGGATAATATCCAGAGTGGATACAGAAAAAAAAAAACAATTACGAAAAATTTCAGTTTTTCATAAATGTAATTGATTTTTGTTGCAAAAAAAATATATTAAAAAAATTCCTTAGGGATTCGAGATATCAGTTTTAATTTTCAGTTTTATTCTTTATAAATAATATCAAATAACAAGGTGTATAGATAATTTTTAAATATTACATTTGAAAATATTACTTAAGTCAAAAATCTAACTTCTGACTCCATCAAATGAAGTAGACAAGTGGTAATAGTAGCCTGTGTGGCAGAATGTTTGACAAGTGTGCTTACACCTCGCCTAATTGTTGGTTTGTTTCTTTGGTGTTAGATTGAAAGTCTAATGTTTGTTGGAAACTCCCATCAGTTAGTTAGGACTTAATCATTTAAATTTTAAATCAGTTGTAATTAGACAAAATACTGTCATGGTATTAGTGTACCGTAAATGCCAAATGTTTCTTTTAAACGTTAATATGAATCGTTTCAACTCTCTGGTGCCTGGATTGTGTGAAATGATGTTTCCGGGCAAGGCCTTCGTGTTCACATAATGCATTGAGAATTTTGGGGAGGGAGGGAGGGGGGGTTGTGTAAACGCTACTGTCCTCAAGCAGTTCAATCTGTTGTATATCAATCTTTAGAACACGGGAGTTTAAAGTGGACTGAACTATTCCTTGCTTGTAGGTCTATTGTAGAGCTATAAATCTATTAAGGGGCGATAAACAGGTAGCACACCGTTGAAAGAGGGAGAGAAATCTGTTGATTCTTTTTATTGTCGATAAGTGGATTCCCGTGGTTTCCAAGGATCCTGTAGTGTCATTTTATTTCATTTCTTTATTCTGTGGAAATATGTTTGTCCTTTCTTGTATAGGCCCAGAAGATTTGACCGGATAGCATTCCAGGACACGTTGTATATTGATCAAAGTCTGTTTTTCATACAAAGCCAACATTTTGTTAATATTGATTTGTTATTCTGTGATCATCATATGTTAAGGTCGGCTAACTTCTTATCCCTACTGCCGGACAGCAACTAAAAAAACCCAACAAAAACGTCCCATTCAAACACCCTCGTGTCATGGCCGAAGCAGTGTGTGACAGAGGGCAGTGACAAGTGTGCGTCAACCAGTTGTCACAACTTGAAGGCGGTCACTGTTTGAGCTGCTTTAAATAGTCTCCTTGGTTCGTCGTTCAGCTCGCCACGTAAAGGGCCAAGGGTCGATCAGAGGCCCTAACCCTTGACCCCACATTACCGGACACACTGGCGTGCACGATATCCTGGCGTCATGTCTATCAAGGATGGGTGTCTTACCTGTGGATTATACAGGTGTCCTACCTGTGGATTATACCTGTGGTCGCGGATGAATACGATTTCGAAAAAAACGATTGGTGGTAAGTAACTAATGTCCTAACTCCTTTAAGTGTCAATGTCCTGTTGTCCTTAAATTCGTTAGTTTAAGTTTCAATATCCTGTTGTCCTAAATTCTTTAGGTTATATTTTTTTTACACATCGATTCCAAAAGTTTGTTTAAAAACTAAACTGAAAATCTATTTTTTATTCTTAGATATATTAAATATAGCACAAAAGTAGCCACCTTAACCCTAACCTGTTTCTCTTACTTTTCCTTGGACCTGTTGGACCTGTACTCTCATGGACCTGTACTCTCATGGACCTGTACTCTCCATGAATACACACAAAATGAGAAGGTAGAAGAAACCTATCTCTGTTCTTCCACTATATCTGATTATCTATGGCCCAGAGAAATCAAATGTATTGTTCCTCTTGCTGTTCGGAAAACGATTTAAATGAATCTAATTTCGATTATAGTACAATCTCTAACTTAAGAAACAGTCTGGAAGCTCTCGATGCCCTACTGGTGACAGACTTGACATGCTCTCTTTCCTTGCTTTATTTCCACAGCACACAAGTCTACTCTATTCCATAACATTAAGGAACTACTCTCGTGTGTTATTGGAATACATTGAGTTTTAAATTACTGTCCACTTTCGTCCCTACATTTCTTTTGAGCTTTTCATTTCTTTTTTTAAAACAAAGGAAATTTTTTAAAAAAAGGAAAAGATGTAGCTTTTTACTTCTTTGCCTCATTCCATCCATCTTAAAGGGAGTTCTAATCTTCAATGCCTCATTCCATCCATCTTAAAGGGAGTTCTAATCTTCAATGCCTCATTCCATCCATCTTAAAGGGAGTTCTAATCTTCAATGCCTCATTCCATCCATCTTAAAGGGAGTTCTACACTTCAATGCCTCATCAACGATACGAGAGTAGGGCTACGAGTGAACTCAACGAGGCTAAGAATGCGAGAGTAGGGCTACGAGTGAACTCAACGAGGCTAAGAATGCGAGAGTAGGGCTACGAGTGAACTCAACGAGGCTAAGAATGCGAGAGTAGGGCTACGAGTGAACTCATGAGGCTAAGAATGCGAGAGTAGGGCTACGAGTGAACTCAACGAGGCTAAGAATTGCGAGAGTAGGGCTACGAGTGAACTCAACAAGGCTAAGAATGCGAGAGTAGGGCTACGAGTGAACTCAACGAGGCTAAGAATGCGAGAGTAGGGCTACGAGTGAACTCAACGAGGCTAAGAATGCGAGAGTAGGGCTACGAGTGAACTCAACGAGGCTAAGAATGCGAGAGTAGGGCTACGAGTGAACTCAACAAGGCTAAGAATTGCGAGAGTAGGGCTACGAGTGAACTCAACGAGGCTAAGAATGCGAGAGTAGGGCTACGAGTGAACTCAACGAGGCTAAGAATGCGAGAGTAGGGCTACGAGTGAACTCAACGAGGCTAAGAATGCAAGAGAAAAAGAATGTGAGAACGAAGCAAGGCACGTGAGAGAAAGAGAGAGAGAGAGAGAGAGAAAGAGAGAGAGAGAAGACTTGTACCAATCATTTCATATTTAATTAAATTTACTATATTCAGAAAACGTCATCACAAAAATAATAATTATTAGTATAAAAAATATAAATATAATATAAAGCAATAGTCATCAGATTAAAGCGAAGAATGTTCCAAAAAATCTTTGCAACTGAGTTACTAATGTATATATATTATATATATTGTTTGTTTTTTGGTTTCATTAATACATTTGATTCATTCTCTTTAGTACACATTTTTAATTGTTAAATCACTGATTCTTTGAGTTGATCACAACATGGTAGCCAGTATATAGGCCTAATTGATATGCCCACTCACAATATATTGCTCATTGCTAATACAAATCATTTAAGGTATTCAACATCATTACAGAAATCTAAAATACGAGTCTACATATTAATTAGAATATTATTTTATTTCATTATCTGTAATTATAAAAGAAATTGCATACCAAAAAAAAAACACAATCACGTTATATAAAAAGACTAAAACCTTTCAAAAATAATCAAAGATTGCTGCAAATAGAATATATGTTTATAGGACACCTTCCAGCTGCTCATTAATTATCATCTTATCAATCATCTGTTGGCCTTATTTGTTATACAGACTAATGCTGATAGTGTTACCAACCGGAAATTAGTCAGTATCGAAAGATAATTGGTAACCCTTTTCTTAATCAGATACACTCTTCCATCTGATCACCTGTGCGTCCATCTGAATGTAGAGCTCTGTCCATCACTCTCTCTCTCTCTCTCTCTCTCTCTCTTCATATAATGTGGGGAAAATATTTCTTTCCTTGTATTTAACGTTTATTATTAATTTATTAGTAGTTAACAGTTAGGCAATCCATCATCCGGCACCTATGTTTTTACACAAAAAAAAAAGCACTTTATATACATACATATATATATATATATATATATATATATATATAAGCGTGTGCGTTTGAGTTAGTGTATGCATGTTTTTGTTGTGTGTTTTTCTGCTTCTCTAATGTATACAAGTTCTCAGTGATTACGGGTACTGCTAGGTAATATTTGGAGACTCTGCCCCCCCCCCCTATATCCACTCCTAACCAATCCATCCTGACAGCCTGTTGTCCATTCTGTTTGCTTTGATCTAGTTCTACAGGTCTTGGATTAATATGTAATATTTCTTCGTTCTTTTTGTTTGTGGAGGATGTTTTTAATTTTTTTTAGAATTAGCTGTCACTTTTATTAAGTTGAAAGGATTAGCTGGAGTCCGTGTAATTTTGACTATGGATTAACCACACGATATTAATGAATGATTCTGCGAATAAGCCTGACTCCATGTATGACTGTGAATCAGCCTGACTCCATGTATGACTATGTGAATTAGCCTGACTCCATGTATGACTGTGTGAATTAGCCTGACTCCATGTATGGCTGTGTGAATTAGCCTGACTCCATGTATGGCTGTGTGAATTAACCTGACTCCTCCATGTATGACTGTGTGAATTAGCCTGACTCCATGTATGACTGTATGAACACATGTATGGATATAGTTTATGTGCTTCTGTTCTATGGCACTCTAGACATGAAAGTGTAACCGAATATAGAAGATTTTTCCGGGTTTCTATTTTTACCCTACTCTTTTTTTCTCTCTTCTCTGTCTCTCTCTTTTTGTCTCTCTTTCTTTCATTCGCTCTCTCACTATCTTCTATCTCGTCTTCTCTTTTTAAAATTATTATTATTTTCTATTCCACATCAGACGTCTTTGGGTTTTCTCCCTTGTTTATCTCTTCTTTTTTTTTTCTTTTTTTCCTCCATTCCCTTCCCTCATGTTCTCTTTAACTTCCCCCCCTCTCTCTCTCTCTCTATGCATCTTTCTCTGTCTCTCTCTCTCCCTTTCTCTGTCACTAATAGACTGGCCGTATAAGTTAATAGATTGAAGACAGAAGTACCTGGACCACGACATCCACGTGTTATACATCATAATAATCACGACATTCATACGTTTTTTTAATGTCGTCTGCTGTGTTAAAGTGTAGGGGAGGACAAGGCGGAAGAGGGGTGGAGCACCCAATCCTATTATGCGTGCTAGCGAGAGAGAGAGAAGGAGAGAGAGAGAGAGAGAGAGAAGGGGAGATTGAAACTATAAGACGTGGATAATTTTTTTTAAATGCATAAATAACGTTGTTTATTTTACATTCTATTTGTTTATTTTACATTCTGTTTGTTTATTTTACATTCTGTTTATTTTACATTCTGTTTGTTTATTTTACATTCTGTTTGTTTATTTCTCCAAACACAGCGAAAACAAAGTTCTGGTCTAAGACTGCTACAACTTTAATGTTGATTGTAACTTGCCAGTTTCAATGCATAGCAACCGTTTTTTACTAGCTCTAAATGTATTTTTTTTTCACAATACCGTAGCTGTGGTGTGCCTTATGGTTTGTCGGTTCTGTTGACTTCCTGTTTCAACCGTTGCCTTGGCAATGAATGATGCACTTCCGCCTAGAGACGCTTAACTGACTTCATTTTCGTCTCATATTTGTTTGCCTTCTTTTTATGTATTTATTTTAATGAAAAACTTATTATTGATGTATTCGTTAATTATTCTTATCATCAAGACTTTTTACTGAGACTTAGACACATACCATTGATAGAAATTGGCTTAGGTAGAAATACTTAAATGTTAAGTATATGTACTTTTTTGTTTGTTTTGTTTTTATGACATACAATACTTACATACAAAATAGTCTAGTTTTTCAGTTCCAAGAGTCGGTTAGTTTGAAAGATCAAATCTGGTGTGTTGTCTTTAAACTGGAGGAAATGTTTGAACGTGAAAACAATGTTGATTTAAATCTAACGTGTGTTTTTTTTTTCTACAGTCATACCCCCTCCTCTTTCGATGACAGCTAAGTCAAAGCGGGTCTCTGGTCTCCTTAGCCTCCTGGTTACCCCCCCCCTTCCTCCTCCGGTTCTTCATACTCCCTTACTCACATCAAAGCATGGCGCTGACTCCAGACGTGTGCAGACTTAGTGCCACGTTGTTCTTTTTTTACATTTCGGTTGACGTCTGCCGACTGACCTTGAACTATTCACTTGACCTTTCTAACAAAACGTTACAGCATTTGGGTTCATTCTGTTTTTTTTTTGGTGGTCTTTTGGAACTCTGTATTGTAGTCTGTGTTTTAGTCAGTATTGTAGTGGGGAGCGCTTTCTGTATTTTAAGTCTGTCTTGCAGACTTAGAAATTTTATTAGAATGTGAGAAACCAAACATAATTGCAGGAACAGAAACTTGGCTACATCCTGAAATTTATAATGCAGAAATTTTCAATAGTAATTATGAAATTTTTAGAAATGATAGGGCTGATAATCATGGAGGAGTTCTTCTAGCAATAAAAAACACTCTTATAGCAGAAGAAATTACCTTACCTAACTCAAAAAATATAGAATCTACATTTTGTAAACATCCCTTATAATAGGCAGCATTTACAGACCACCAAATTTTAGTTTAGAATACATGCAGGAACTATGTAATCAGATTACTACACTTAAAGAGACAAATAAAAATGCACTTTTTTTGGATTATGGGTGATTTCAACCTACCTGATATAAATTGCAAAACACTAACCATAGATAAACACAAAAACCTTAAGGACATAAATGAGCTTTTCATAAAAACTTTACACAACCTAAGTTTAGATCAAATCATTAAAAAGCCAACTAGATTAAACAACACATTAGATCTCTTCTTAACCAACAGACCTGGATTAGTAGTTGATTATGATATTATCCCTGGTCTATCAGACCATGAGATCATAAAAATACACAGTCAGATAAAAGCAGTAGCCAATTCAAAACCCAAAAGAAAAATCTTACTCTGGAATAAATGTAACCTAACACAACTACACCAAGCTGCATTAAACTTTCAACAAACATTCTTATTAGAAAAAGACATTAACCAACCAGTCGATGACCTCTGGAATTTCATTAAAAACCATCTTAAAAGCATTATAGAAAATCATATACCAACTAAATACACATCAAACAAATAAATAAATGCTGGTTTAATAATAGACTAAAGAAGCTTTGTAAACAGAAGGAAAACCTATATAGAAAATTTAAAGAAACTAAGGCAGAAAGAGTTTACAAAAGTATATAAAAATTAAACACTTAACCCAAAAAGTAAGCAGACAGCTGCAGAGTGAATACATAAACAATGTAATATCTAAAGATAACAACAAAAATCTATGGTCATACATTAAGTCTAAGAAAATGGAAACAACAGGCATAGCGCCATTAAAAGATAAACATAACATAAAACATAATGATAATGAAACTAAAGCAAACATCCTAAACAAATACTTTGCATATGCATTCTCAGCCCCAGGAGACAAAGACATATTACTGAATTTGAACCAAGTAGACAACATAGAAGATTTAGTAGTACAAGAAAATGGAATTCAAAAACTATTAGCCAACACCAAACCAAATAAAGCGTCTGGACCTGATGGTATTCCAGCTAGATTACTCAAAGAACTAAGCAATGAGCTAGCCCCAGTGTTCAAAATACTCTTTCAGGCTTCACTTAACCAGGGCAGAGTACCAAAGGACTGGAAAGAAGCTAATGTCACCCCCCCCCCCCTATTTAAAAAAGGAGAAAAATCTGACCCAGGAAACTACAGACCAGTATCACTTACCAGCATCACATGTAAAATCCTAGAACACATAATATGTAGCAACATCATAAACCACTTAGACAAACAAAATGTCCTCACCCCATACCAACATGGCTTTAGGAAATATAGATCATGTGAAACACAACTAATAGGACTAATTAATGACCTACATAACAGTCTTTCCCTCTGTCCTTACGACCTTATTCTGAATATGTGGCTCTATGCTTTTCTTTGATCATAGGACAAGACTTCGTAACTCTTTGCTACTCACGGATCCTAGTGTCTTTATATCGTGGACATTTGTTATATCTCTGAATTTTTTTTTATGCTTGTCTGTCTGTTTGTCTGTCTGTCTCTCTCTCTTACCCTAAACTCCATGGAACAATTACTCCTTCCTTAGTTTCCCCCATCAAGACCCTACTCTCTGAACTCTTCTCTATTCCCGGATCGTGCACCACTCTCAGCGGAACTCTAGGCAGACTCACACAGGCTGGGGGTTTTTTTTTGGCCTGCTCTACACACGACTTGGGGGCTAATTTCTTGGGCAAATTTTGTTCTCACCTTTTTTAAAAAAAAAAAAAAAAGAATTGATCGTATGCTGAGACTGTAACGATTTTAGTGAACTAAAAAGGAATGGAAAAGGGGGGGGGGGTGATGGCGTGTTTTAAAAGGAAATAAAAGTGAACTGAACGCACGTGATCTCTGACCTATATCTACATATTGCTTACTAGTTTTCGAATTGAAATTATCACCAATCTTTAACAAAAAGGAACAAAATCCATTCAAATTGGACATAACGTTAAATACTTCGTTAAAAGAACATTTAATGACAGATCCATTGGTCCCACTGGTCAGTAATCTTCATACACATTTACAATTGCTGACAATAACATTTTTCGTTGTTTTTTTTTTAAGCATGAAGAATATTTGTATGTTAGGGCAGCATTCACTGATTGTCCTTGACATTAGCGCCTTACCAGGTTTATTTGTCAAATGAAAACCGCCAAAAATGTTCCTTTCAATGTAGGCTATTATTTATGTAACTATAGAATCAAATTGAGCTTAATTTTAGTGAAGTTTTCACTTTGAGAATGAGACACTCGACTGACTGATACAGCGAAGGTTGATTTCATTACATATACAAGTAAAACAACATGTTCACATTTCGAGAAACAACAGTAAGATTCCAATATAACTAAAAATAACCAAGGGAAATATAATACGCAGGAATCTTCTGGTTCTTCCATGTCTATTGGAGAAGCTAATTTTAGAGAGTGTGAAAATACAAAGGAAGACAATAAAGCAGGGTCAGTCAATAAGTTTTAAGCTTGATGCTAAGTCTGCTTTTGTGAATCTATTGTTGAAGCTATATTGTATGTTGATTGTGTGTGCTCCAACTATATATTATTTCTACTAGAAGGATTAAATAGTTTATTTTCGTAAAGAGGAAATCAAAGCTCCCCGGCATACAATGGGATATTGGGTCATTGAAGAACTACTTCAATATGAAGTAGTACACACAATTTTGTGATTCAGAACCCATCAATGTCATTGCTAAATTAATTCAAGTATTGATCATATTCTCAACTATCCAGTTCTTTCCAAGTGCATGTCGACATTAGCTAAACCATTTGTTATTCGAAAAACTGATTGCCATGTGTTAATTATGCGGCAGGGTTAGTATGACATAATATGATAACATATTACATTGTGCCAAATTAAGCCTGAAAGCGGGGGAGGGGGGAGTTCCCTTTGTTTTCTGGGGAAAGTGTGTATTAACATGTCAACAACGGGAAATAAGCATTAAAAATATGTTTCTGAATGTTTAATTATCTCCCATCACACTTTTTTCTCTCTCAATTAAACCTTCATCGTCTGGCGTTTTGAATTATCGAAGATATCGATTTCTTAAACTATAATTTATTCTGTTTTGTTTTGTATGTTTCTTGCTGTAGTGGTTGCTGCTATTGTACATGTTTTTAATTCTGTTGCTGCTGAAATTCGCTTGCATTGTAAATAATAAGTCTTCTATAATGTGCACTTCAAGAGTAGGGACTTTAGTTGTGCACTTTAAGAGCAGGGTTTTCAGATGTTATGTGCACATCAAGAGCAGGAACTTAAGTTGTGCACGTGAAGAGCAGGAACTTAAGTTGTGCACGTCAAGAGCAGGGACTTCACTTGTGCACTTCACGAGCAGGGACTTCAGTTGTGCACGTCAAGAGCAGGGACTTCACTTGTGCACTTCACGAGCAGGGACTTCAGTTGTGCACGTCAAGAGCAGGGACTTCAGTTCTGCACGTCAAGAGCAGGGACTTCACTTGTGCACTTCACGAGCAGGGACTTCAGTTGTGCACGTCAAGAGCAGGGACTTAACTTGTGCACTTCACGAGCAGGGACTTCAGTTGTGCACGTCACGATCAGAAACCTCAGATGTGCAATGTCAACTCGTACGAGACTAGGTTATAAATGATGTTATTATTCCAGCAGACGTGAACATGTTCAGGATGTCATTATTACAAATATCATTATTTAAATAAGTTAACCCGGTCCCAGGCCAACACGTTAAACCTTCCAGCTCCACCCCCCCAAACAAACCTACTCTCTATCATGATGCAACTTTCTTACAGTAACTTCAATCCTTGTGTAATCTTCTGCTGCAGGCACTAATAGACAACTCCACCATCATTCCGACAACCCTTAAGAACTCAACCCCCCCTCCCGCCTAGTATCTCTGCTAATTAAACAGAAGGAACGGAAAGAGAGAAACTTAGACATTGTACTTTCAGCTAGGACTGTACTAGAGTGAGTAGCTCATGACGACTTAGGAGAATGTAATACTAATGGATGAGTGAAATGAGTGAACGAAAAACGAAAAGACAACTGAGAGAGAGAGAGAGAGAGAGAGAGGGAGAGACAGAGATAGAGAGAGAGATGAGAGAGAGAGCGAAAGGATTACAGAGAAAGACATAAACACGAGGAAAAGATAACTTTTAAAAAGTGCAACAAAGTGTTAGACAATAGGAAGAAAGAGAGAGAGAGAGGGGGAGAGAGAGAGAGAGAGAGAGAGATTCTAATATCAACAGAGGAGAGAAATTTAGAAAAAGAGAGAAAGTAAAATTAAGACATTTTGTGTATGTGTGAACACGTCACATCTCCCAGCAGTTCTCGTGCTTATCGAACACGCCACATCTCCCAGCAGTTCTCGTGCTTATCAGAGACGCCGCCAACCAATAACGAACCCCAAAATGATCCTTAATGATTTCTAGTCCCACCAGCAACAATTAAGAAAAAGTAGATACATTCTGTTTAACACACACACACACACACATCTTATATAAAGTCTCTAGTCTCAGTTCAAGTGCCGCCTCTGTGTGCGTAAATATTTGTCGTCTCGGCCTCGTCTGCAACTCGTTAAAGTGAAGATACCAGGCCAGGATTAAACTACCTGCAAGTGGAAACGTCTCTGACTCTCAGGTCCAAGTCTGCACAGAATTTAATTGCCACTAATTTCTGGCTGTGAAAACAAGAATATGCAATCCCCCCCCCCTTTTTTTTTCTTTTTTACTTTGACCTTCAATCCTCTCATCCGTGACACATTACTTGCAACTTTTTTTTTCTTGCAACTTTTATTCTGTATACAACATTGATTAGTATTATACAACAACATAAGGATGTTGTTAGTGAAATGTTTTACATCTAGATTCTAGAATACTAGCGAACTACAAGCCGTCTTAATTCTAAATGCAAAAACAAAGTCAATAAACTTTCATCAATGCCTCCTTTCGGATTTTATTTCTTGTAGATCAAATGAAAGCATAAGTTAAACTTTCATCAATGCCTCCTTTCGGATTTTATTTCTTGTAGTTCAAATAAGTTATTTTTTTTAACGACTTCATTCCCCGTCACGTGACTGAGCGGCTAATCAATTAAAAAAACCAGGGCTGACCATTGACCAGTACATCAGACTTAACAGATGACTTCAAGTAGAACTCACTAATAATCTAAGCAGAGAGGAAGAGACGGGAGAAATACATTCATAGTTTTGTCTGTAACTGTTTGCGGGGCAGGTATGTGAAATGACTCAATCAGCCAGACAGACAGACAGAGTGAAAGAGTGAGATAGTCGAAGAGATAGGGCAGATGAAACAAGGGTAGAAGAAAGTAAAGGGTCGGGTCCAACTCAAATGAAAGTTGTTCCTTATCAGCCGCCATTCTACCGTCAGTTGGCCGAGACGAAGGTTGAGAGCTCAAACCTCAGCATCTGACATCAGTTTCTCCATTCTCTCGCCCCTCCCTGGACCACACCATGATCACAGGACCCTGATCATCAGATACAAACTCTTGAACCAAACCAAAGACTCTTTGCTCTCTCTCTCTCTCTCTCTCTCTCTCTCTTACTCCCTGTTCTTCGTCTCTCACTGGCTAGCATTCATTCCTCAATTTTCCAATTCTAAATGAGTTTTCCAAACAGTATTTTTAATGAATGGGTTAATGCCGAGGTGGGGTGGGGGTGGAGAGGTGCTTTGCAGTTTCTATAAATTTGAACTGTTTCTACAAGTACTAGATCTATGAGTCAATAGGTTGGCGATCAACTTTTGCAGAGAACTTATTTTAAAATCTATGTTAGGAATTTCAAGAATAGGATAGGTAGTACCCTACGTTTGGTTGAAACTTTAGGTTTGTACCTTTAGTTTAATATAATGTTAGTATTTTTGGTTATACAAAAATGCATATAACAATTTTCATAGATCAAGTTGAATTCAGCCAACAACAGGTTTCTTTTATACGTTTCGGAAATGCAGAAATAAAGATTATTGCCTCATAGCCTAAACTTCCTTCAGGACGAAATGGCAGTGTGCAAGGTTTGAACTCAGGACAATTCTGACGGTAGTCCATAGCGCATACCACTCGACCATACAGCAATCCAAGATTTTGTATTGACTGAATACCAGTAGGCTATATAACTGGCATTCCTACCATAGTAAAACTTTATTACTAACATAAGCGATATTGACGGTTTCTATATTGCTAGCTATTGTTATTATTTAACTTTCTTTACATTTGTATGATCAGTTTTTGTAACATATTCATGGTGAGAGATTGGGAATACCTTTCAGTGTTTGTAACATATTCATGGTGAGAGATTGGGAATACCTTTCAGTTTTTGTAACATATTCATGGTGAGAGATTGGGAATACCTTTCAGTTTTTGTAACATATTCATGGTGAGAGATTGGGAATACCTTTCAGTTTTTGTAACATATTCATGGTGAGAGATTGGGAATACCTTTCAGTTTTTGTAACATATTCATGGTGAGAGATTGGGAATACCTTTCAGTTTTTGTAACATATTCATGGTGAGAGATTGGGAATACCTTTCAGTTTTTGTAACATATTCATGGTGAGAGATTGGGAATACCTTTCAGTTTTTGTAACATATTCATGGTGAGATATTGGGAATACCTTTCAGTTTTTGTAACATATTCATGGTGAGATATTGGGAATACCTTTCAGTTTTTGTAACATATTCATGGTGAGAGATTGGGAATACCTTTCAGTTTTTGTAACATATTCATGGTGAGAGATTGGGAATACCTTTCAGTTTTTGTAACATATTCATGGTGAGAGATTGGGAATACCTTTTTTTTTTATATCAACATTTTTTACATTCTGTTCAAATCTTGCAGCCCGTGAGAAAATCTTTCTATTTTCCTGCTTTAAATATTCCACTTTGAACGTCCATTGAATCTTGTGTTTGGGAAATAAAAATGACCTTTTTTTTTCTGTCTCTTTCTTCTTTTCCTTTAGTTCTCTGTATCTCTCCAGCCTGCATAAGTTCAATGGAAATTGTTTTTGACAACTTAGTACCACTTCAAAAAGAAAAAAAAAATGTTCCATTTAAACAAAATCGTTTTTTTTCTCCACCACTGCCGCCATCTTTTTCTTGGCTGCCTAACTCTGTACTAGACGTATAGCCCGGCCTCTCTCCGTCACAGACTCTCTAACCCTAGGTTTGTATAAACCCATTCACACTGCTGACTCCTTCAGTGCGGAACATTGTTAGGGGAGTTTTCAGCAGAAGAGGTGCGGGGAGTGGCTGGTGGAGGAGGGGGTATGATGCGTGCGTGGGTTCGTTTCCTAAGATTATCTATTCTCCCTTAGTATCTCTTTGTGTGCGTTATAGTCATCATTATTGCATCAAGTGGAAGTGTTCCCCCACAAACAGGCGAGGGCTGATGAAAAGTTGAAAGATAATGTGTTTGGCTAAAAGAAGAATGTCTATCCACCAGATCCTTGCAGGGATTTGAATAGAGATTATAAGTTATTGTATCGTTGGCCATTTGCTCTTTAATTTTTTTAAAATAGTATTTCTTTCGATATTATCTATCTATCTTTCTATCTTTCTATCTTTCTATCTATCTATCTATCTATCTATCTATCTATCTATCTATCTATCTATCTATCTATCTATCTATCTATCTATCTATCTATCTATCTATCCTTTCTATCTATCCTTTCTATCTATCTATCTATCTATCTGTCTGCCTGCCTGCCTGTCTGTCTCTCTGTCCGTCCGTCCGTCCGTCCGTCCTTCCATCTAGCCCTTCTGACTAAATATATTTTAATTGGACCTTCATAAGACAGGTCCCATCGTGCATGTTAGTCAGTGCACTAATGTACTGGATGAGAGATCCAAAATGAAGACATTCAACTATAACATTAGTGGGCTCCTATGACACGCTAGCAATGAACCAAAGCGAAAGATTATATTCGTGTGTTGGGCGCCACGAAATGGAAAAGGGCGAATTTGATAAAACAATAAGCCGAGAAGGAAGGGGAGAAGATGGGGACACCTGTTCTCAGCCCCCTCACTGTCAGTCTGACATTTCAATGTGACATTAGGTTGGCAGCTATTATCGCCATATTTATACAGTCATCATCGGACACACGTGTGTATGATTGTGTTGAAGAGAGAGGTCACATTCAACCTGGGTTTCAGCCTGTTCAAGGATGTTTCTAACTCTGCTGTGATTGGATAACATGGTACTTTATTACGTATTGCTATTAAAAATTAGCAGCCCCCCACCCTCCACCCCGTTTCAAGCCCGTGTTAATGGTTTCTTCAGAATATGGCCTAGATGTGGGCACTCGTATATCGTCTTTAAGCCATTTGCTCACTTTTCCTGACTTTACGAAGAGAATTTTTTTTGGTTAGAAACCTCCAGGTCACAATCTGTAACCCTATTCACCGAGGCGCCACATTCCTTCTTCTGTTTCAATGTATTTGTCAAGTGTCTTAACAACGTCCAATAATTCAACATCCAACTAAATCAACCTAGAAACTGGGCATGTCCATATGTCCGTTCTTGCTTACCTGACTTGTACTCATCCCTTTTGTTGACGCACTTCTGGTAACACCATGTTTTTGACATGATACTTACGAATTTACTGAAGTTGCGATGTTTAGTGTTTAAATTAATGTGACGCTAACAAGTATTCAAGACTGTACAAGATAGTTTGATGTCTTGTTTTGTAGGATGTCCAGTTCATTTTACTGGTAGAGGTCAATAGTCTATGTTCTCTTAACATACTCTCTCTCTCTCTCTCTCTCTCTCTCTGTGTCTCTGTGTCTCTCATTCTCTTTCTCTCTTTGCTTCTCTTCTTCCTCTCCTTTTCTCTTAATTCTCTCTTCCCCCTCCTCTCTCTCTCTCTCTCTCTCTGCCTCTCTCTCTCTCTCTCTGCCTCTCTCTCCCTTATAGATCTATTGTAATGACATCTTTTTCACAAGCACTTATTTTCATGCCATGTTCTGACACCTGAATGTCAGCGCTTGTTCTGTCACTCCATCAAGTGACATCGCCAGAGTGATATCAAAAAGTATTATACAAATGTTGATGTTGTTATTTCTCCTGTGTGCGTTACCAATAGGAAAACGTCTTTATTCATATTGATTTTCTATCGATTTATTCCCTTGGCATTTCCGCTTAATATTTTGTTTGTTTTCTTTCTCAAGAAAATGATTTCTTTACTATAACTCTAGTCCACGCCCATTGACAAAGTAGCGATGCAGGCATGTTTCTTTACAAGTCATCGGACTGGTTGAACAAAAACATTCATTCACAATTATTAAGTTGAACCAAGTCCAATCTACTAAGGGAGAGCAGTCTGCACTTCCAGTTGGCTTTCATTGGAACATTCATTAGCAATTAAGTATAGTGACATGTGTGTGCATCATTTCTTTGTGTAACATAGGTCTATATGCTAGGGATGAACACGTTCGGTCATCAGTATTAAAAGATGGTTACATAAATCTTTCACTACAACGTCCTTGACATTGTTTTTACGGTCCATCTATTTATATTCATTTTCTTACGTTTGGCTTTTGGTTCCATTATATCGCCACCACATTTGTGCACATTGCTTCTCTTCTTTTTCTCCATTTCTGTTGGTTAAAGCTTATAACAATGTCTTGTAAATGTCAACAGGATCTTTCTGTTCCCATTGCAAAGAGTAGATTTCAGTAGATGCTTTGATCAAGTAAATACATAAAGTTCTATTGGCCTCCACGATGTGATGAAGATGTAAAGTAAACATGAAACCTTTAAGTTTATAATTTCTATTTATTCATTTATTTTCACTCTCTTTTTAGCATCTTTTATTGTATTTTTCTTTATCTTTTTCTCGACACCTCAGGATTTTACCTGTTTCATCATAGGAATCCTGGGCGTAGGCCTCTTTTCTTTTGCCTCTTTTGTGGGCTATCTTTGCCTCTTTTGTGGGCTATCTTAGCCTCTTTTGTGGGCTATCTTTGCCTCTTTTTGGACACTTTAACATTTTATATTAACACAAAAGATTCATAAGCGAATAAAATATAAAATATACATTTACAGCAAAGTTTACTGTCACTCTCATTAAGTGGCTAACTTGTCTATTATGAATTGCATGCATTATTGTAAAAATTAATAAATTATATAAGGTCAGATTCATGTATACTGTATAAGGTATTTGCTACTAGATCTATCCTCCACATTCCTATATTAATAAAAAAAATTAAAAGTCCCCCAACGAATCTATTTAAACAATTTTCCTTGTTTACCCTGAAATAATAATTTTTTTTTGTTATTGTTTTATATTTCAACTATAGTTTATAATATTAGAACTAAACAGCAGAATCTTTCGCTACTTACTTCTCCTCTTTAGATACTTTTACCCCCCCCCCCCCCCCCGCAATCAAACGTGATAATGGTGTAGATCTAGTCAGTCTCCTATTGGTTTAAATTGTTTTAGTGACTTTCACTGGTCAATGCTATTATGGTCTTCATTCATCACTGGACCCTGGACAGCGCTAGTGCATATAGACACCGTTTGTTTAAGCTAAATGGGTGTGATGGTAGTGCTGGGGATGGTATAGTGCTTCAATGAATATCTCCAGCGCCAGACTCGAAAATTGTAGATGGCACTTAGTGCTAATGGGAAAATGGATGTAGTCTTGGTGGATAGTGTGACCTAATTTGTGACCCATTCAGTGACCTTATTTTTTCTTCCTCTGTTCTTCAAAGTGGTGTTATCTAGTCACATAGTCAAAAATTCTATGTGGTCCACCTCCGACACCAAATCTCTGGTATTTGTTTATAGTTTAACATCTTTTAGATCTATTGTACTTTATCTATCGTTAGCCAGAAGGTTTCTTGTAAATTTGCCATAAAGTGTTATGAACCCCACCTTAGCATTAAATCGTTGTCTCCAATGAACCCCACACTCTGCTTCTACATTCCTATTTGAAATAGTCTTGTCTGCAACTCTGACAAAAATGTCATGTTTATCCCGAAACCAAATCAAAAGCATAATATCTCTTGATAATAATACGTTTTGTTTACCTTCTGTAAAATATTGATCAATATTTTGATGTGGTCAGTCTGAACCATCGAGACTTAAAGCGGGCATTTTTTTTTTTGGTCCCTAGTTTCTTATATGGTCCCTAGTATCAATGTTGTCCCTAATGTCTAAGTGGTCCCTAATGTCTAAGTGGTCACTAATGTTTTTGTGGTCGCTAGTGTTTATGTTCATTTTCAAACACTGTCATGAGCTTAAGAGGAAAAAAAATAAATATTTTTTTTTTAATTTTCATTTGAATTTTTTTTAGGTTATGTTTAGATGGGTTCTCTGTCTCTCACTTGTCTCAACTAATTATTGTCCGCACTTTTCTTTCTGTCTTCGAATTGAATTTTAAACACACACACACACACACAAAATAAGATCCAACATGTTTCTTATGTCACCGAAAAATTGCTCTTCTTTTTTGTGAGATGTCATCCACAATTAAATATTCACTCTTTCTGTATTCACTACAGTGATATTATATATATATATTGTTATAAACCTGGTGGTGGCACAGATGGGTGTAGTGGTTTGAGTGTAGTCAACCGACGCAAATCGCCCCAAGGCCAGCGCTAGACGAGCGGTCAACCGTGACGAGTTACGACGGTCAGCCGAGACGAGTGTCAACACGACGGAAGGATCGACGTAGTGAACAGAGCTCAGGAGCGTCACGAGAGTTGTAGTCATTTGACCACCTAGAAACGTCGAGCGGCGTTCTGTCCGGTTCGAGAAGGCCAGTAGGGACCCTATATAAGAGCGGAGGTGTCGCAGTCAAGACGGTTGAGAAAAGGGGCTCAATACAGCACGGTTCACGACAGAAGGTCCACTACAGCCCGGCTCAATACAGTCCGGTCGACTACAGCACAGTTCAGCGGTGTGGTTCTGTACGGAGCATACGACGGTTCAGTGCGGAGTACTGTCAATTACAGTTGAGACGACTGGCGTCTTGATCTTGGTCTGCGATCGAGTCCGACACAACGAGCCTAGTGTGTGAAGTCAGTCCTGAACTGTTGAACCCAGTGCAAGCCCGGAACGAGACGGAGATGCCAGTGCAAGAGTTGATACGGCGGAACGGTGTTATCGGAGAGATATTTGTACAGTGTACGTGTTGCCAATTGTACAGTATTGGCTGTTATTTATTGACATTAAAGTGCTACGTTACTTTGGAGCCCTGAGTTGTCAAGTTCTTTAAGTTGGTGGTGTATGGTGCAGTTTGCAGAGAGCCTGGATAGTGAGATTCGTAACAATATATATATACGTATTAGTCAAGTAGAGGGAAAATTATTTATCGAAATGTTTTCAATTTTAACTAGAAATAAACTCTTTATTATGTTTTTTCTTTTATATAAACTTCCTAGTTTGGAGAACTTTGTAAATAACGTCTTACATTTGATAGGAAATGGCTGCCTTGGCCAGTGGTATGCGCTCTGAGGTAACATCCGAAACATGTTTAAACATACAATGTAATTATGATTTCAACTTTTTTTTTTAGTAAATTGGTTTTGTTTCATTCTCTGATACATTAGTCTATATCAAAGCTTTTCAAGAAGGCGATTGACTAAAAAATTATCTCCCATATTTCTAGCTGGCTTATAGCCCCAATACAGCCTTATCAAAATAGATTGGGGATATCTCGAGTCAAAAACAAAGTACCAGAAAATAATGAATATTTGTTTTGGCCCGCCTTGACTCAAGCGGCACGTACTTCTAACTGAATTGAACAATGTCTCAGCACGATCTTCTCATCCAACTAATTGGCTGGACTTGAACGTCGCCTCAGCTTGTTTGACCCATGGATATTTACATCTCTAGGTGGCGTAACTGTTGTGACATTGACAAGCTTCGTCTCTATTTGTGATCTCATCTTGGATTGATCTTGCAGAGACATTTTCTTAAAATATAAAGATATTTTAACAGAAAGTGTCTTATAATTTAAAGACACTTTGCACAGAAATTCAAAATATAAAAGATATCTTGGACAGAAACTGTCTCAAAATATAAAGCATTCTTGCACAGACACTGTCTCAAAATATTGTCTTAAACTATAAAAAACATTGAATAGAAACTGTCTCCACGACTGTTTCAGACAGAATCCCAAAAATATAATCCTACACACACACACACACACAATTTCCCTTTTTTAAATGTTTTTTTTTTCTTTTTCATTTTGTACTTGTCCCATGGAGTCTAAGTACTTTTATTTGGTCTCATTTAGCGCTTGATTGGCTTCTAATGACTGGCGTCGCAAGCATTGTCTCGCCCCGGGACTGCACTTGTTGACGATTACAAGCTCGGCGCCTGTGAATGCCTTTGTGCAGTTTCTTGTGCTTGGCCTGAGAGAGACTCCAAGCGGAATGTCTTTCAGTCAGAACCCTGGCAGGACAAAATATAGGCCTTCGAAATTATTTTTTTTACCTTTCTGCAATATTTGTGTGTGTGTGTGTTAAATATTTAAGCAGGTGTGTTTAATCAAGACATAAATACGGTCTTTTTGATGTGTGTTGGAAAAAAAAAAGGGGGGGGGGTAGTAAAGTCGACCAAAACAAAAAGTGCCTTTTATTATTGTCATAGAATTTTAAGAGTGAAATACTTCTCGTCGCGCATGTCCAATTCCATAGAACGCCGCAATATAAACTGTAGCGAATGTACGTAATCAAAACTGGGATTGCGTTAATATTTATACAAAAATATATTTAGCGAAATATAAAAATACTTGTAAAAAAGGTTATTTAAAAAAGAAAATACAGTACATTTATAACCATATCTAACAATACAATACGATTTTTTCCCCTTAGTCAGCATCGAACTAAATGAATAAATTAGCAATTATTTAATTATTTAATTGATTCATATTTTGTGAGGAACAATAAACAATTGTGTAAACTTTCAACATGGTTCGAGATTGGGTGTGGGAGAAATAACGTGAACACATTTGGCACAGAGACAGACATAGTGTGTTGATATAAGCTTTGTACCAGACAGACATAGTGTGTTGATAGAAGATTTGTACCAGACAGACATAGTGTGTTGATAGAAGATTTGTACCAGACAGACATCTTATCTTATCTTATATAATACAGACGTTACTTCAAAAAAGAAGATGATTACGTCCTACGCGTCATGCATTTAGTCATGCATATTAACCAATGACTTAAATGTGTGTTAAACATAGTGTGTTGATAGAAGATTTGTACCAGACAGACATAGTGTGTTGATATAAGCTTTGTACCAGACATACATAGTGTGTTGATAGAAGATTTGTACCAGACAGGCATAGTGTGTTGATATAAGCTTTGTACCAGACATACATAGTGAGTTGATATGAGCGTTGTACCAGACAGGCATAGTGTGTTGATATAAGCTTTGTACCAGACAGACATAGTGTGTTGATATAAGCTTTGTACCAGACAGACATAGTGTGTTGATATAAGCTTTGTACCAGACAGACATAGTGTGTTGATATAAGCTTTGTACCAGACAGACATAGTGTATTGATATAAGCTTTGTACCAGACATACATAGTGAGTTGATATGAGCGTTGTACCAGACAGGCATAGTGTGTTGATATAAGCTTTGTACCAGACAGACATAGTGTGTTGATATAAGCTTGGTACCAGACAGACATAGTGTGTTGATATAAGCTTTGTACCAGACAGACATGGTGTGTTGATATAAGCTTTGTACCAGACAGACATAATGAGTTGAAATAAGCTTTGTAAAAGGAGGGAAGGAATGCAAGAAGAATGTCCGTTCAAGTCTATTCTAATGGAAATGCCTTCAAACCTTAAGTTTAGCCTAGATATATTGTAAGGACACAAAGTAACAAAACACGTTATGTATCTCGTGTGTAGACTTGAGGTACATCTCTCCACCAACATCTGCAGAAGCAAGTCCGCTCTTAGCCTGAGTCAAAACCCGGCACTTCTGTGCGTTCATTCAGAACGCGCCGAGCTTTAGCAGTAAGTGCCAGGCGATGCGTAGAGGATGTGGCTGTGAGCGCACGTGCGCACGTTGTTGCAGCCGCGCAGCATTCGTTCACGAGCTACATCTTGAGTCAAATGAATTGAATTGTTTTAATTATGCTCGTGTTTCTTTCTTAGCTCACTCGAGATGAAAAGTGGAAGGAGAGAGAGAGAGAGAAAGAGAGAGAGAAAGAGAGAGAGAGAAAGAGAGAGAGAGAGAGAGAGAGAGAGAAAGAGAGAGAGAGAAGGAAAGAGAGAAACAGAGAGAATGATAGACGATGGTAATTGATAGAAATATTGCAGTCGTGTTACTCGCTAAAGTAGTCCCATTACTTTATTAATGATGAAGTACTCTGCCTTAAAAAGTTCTTTTAAGCCCAACTCTGAAAAAAAAAAGGATTAGTACCTGTACTGCCAGAACTGGAATCTAAAAATGTAGTGCTACTCCTGAAAAAGTAGTTCTATTACACTAGAATCTACCAAATTATATATTTTATTCAACTTTAGGATTCACATCCATATTTTGTGTGAAAATTATTTTTTTTTTTAAAGTATTTTTTTGACGCCCACTGGCTATTTCAAATGTAAAGAACATTCGAGTGTTTGTACTAATTAACAGCAAAGACAATCAGTGAAATATAAGAGATGACTATAAACTTTCAATCAAGAGGGGAAAAGCTCGACTATGAAGTCGAGCATATTCATATTTGAATAAATTTTTCTTGAAACAAAATTGTTCAAGAGACACTCATGGTGTGGCATAATGAACTCGGCTATGTACATACACCTACACAAAAGAAAAGAAAACCTCAGGAAAAAAACATATATTTCATTTGCAATGCTGTTGGCTATTGTTGGGTGGGAGAGAGTGTATCTGCCTTGGTTGTTGGTGTGTGTGTTCTATAAATATCTGACCAGTAGAGAAGGATGAAGTGAAACAGAAAGAAACTGACATATATCAATTGAGAAGGGGAAAAGATGGCAAGAGGCAGTGAGGGGGAGAGGGGGGAGATAGAGAGTAGCACCATAAGCAGCCAATGTCGTTTTATTGTTCAACTATTGCCAGGCTTATCAGACCCGGTCCTGGCACAACCGGGCCATAATTCTAAGGTTGACACGTTATGGTGTGACAGATATTTCTCATGTTCGGTTAGAACACGACGGAGACGAGGGCCATTAATTCCATCCTATTTTTTTTTTCTTCTCTCTCCCTTGTGTCTGCTCCGACTTCACCCCCTCCCTCCCTGCCAAACACGCACGTGCACGTTTTATGCACTAACCACGTGATGTTTTGGGGCACCGCGCACAACTATCGCATTACGGGTCCCAGATTGTGCACCCAACATTTACATATTTGTACAAACATTTCTTTTTGCCGCTGCACTTTCCGAAAAAAAAAAGTGTTGTGTCCCTTTACAGCTAAAATTAGAACTGTTCTCAATAGCCTTGATAAAGTGCTACAAGGCCTCGAGTTTCAAATCAGAAGTTAAGATATTGTTATTGGAAATACGCAAATATACTGCTAATATTTGACCACTTTTTTTTTTCATTCCATTCTTAACAGCTATCAAACATTCAACACAATTTTTTAAATTAAACTTCTCACAATAATTGTATGCATTTAAAGTTTTTCAGACAATAATTGTGAGCATCTAAAGTTTTTCCGACAATTATTGTGCGCATTTAAAGATTTTTTGAAAATTATAGAGCTCGTTAACGGATTATATGACTAGAATTGTGCGGAATTTGAAGGATTTTCTGACTATAATTGTGCGGCATTTAAAGATTTATGACACTAATTGTGCGCATGTTAACTTTTTGTCTGACTGTTATCTTGCCTATTCTCTCTATGCATTTGCAAATTGAAAGACATGTCATTCAAAAGTAATGTAGTTTCATTCAAAAGACGTGTACTTTCAGTCAAAAGACGTGTACTTCCAGTCAAAAGACGTGTACTTTCAGTCAAAAGACGTGTACTTCCAGTCAAAAGACATGTACTTTCAGCCAAAAGACATGTACTTTCAGTCAAAAGACGTGTACTTTCAGTCAAAAGACGTGTACTTCCAGTCAAAAGACGTGTACTTCCAGTCAAAAGACGTGTACTTTCAGTCAAAAGACGTGTACTTTCAGTCAAAAGACATGTACTTCCAGTCAAAAGACAGGTACTTTCAGTCAAAAGACAGGTACTTTCAGTCAAAAGACATGTACTTTCAGTCAAAAGACATGTACTTTCAGTCAAAAGACATGTACATTCAGTCAAAAGACATGTACTTTCAGTCAAAAGACGTGTACTTCCAGTCAAAACACGTGAACTTTCAGTCAAAAGACGTGTACTTTCAGTCAAAACACGTGAACTTTCAGTCAAAAGACGTGTACTTCCAGTCAAAAGACGTGTACTTTCAGTCAAAAGACGTGTACTTCCAGTCAAAAGACATGTACTTTCAGTCAAAAGACATGTACTTTCAGTCAAAAGACATGTACTTTCAGTCAAAAGACGTTTACTTCCAGTCAAAAGACGTGTACTTTCAGTCAAAGGACGTGTACTTTCAGTCAAAAGACATGTACTTTCAGTCAAAAGACGTGTACTTCCAGTCAAAAGACGTGTACTTTCAGTCAAAAGACGTGTACTTCCAGTCAAAAGACGTGTACTTTCAGTCAAATGACATGTACTGTCAGTCAAACGTTTGTTTTTCTCACATTACTATGCAATATAATTTTAATCATTTTGTTCCAACATTCATTACAATTTAATAAACATATCTCACTTTGTCACCATCTAAAGCTGAAATACTGAAGCCAAAATTACGTCCACGGGACACATTCGGCTCAGGGCGCTGTGCTATTAGGTCACATTAAAACTCGTATTCAGGGTTCATTTAAAAAAAAGCCGCGGAGTCTCAGGAACATTCAAGTGAATACGTTTTTGTCGGTATTGTGGGCCTGTCGGGGTATTGTGGGCCTGTCGGGGTATTGTGGGCCTGTCGGGGTATTGTGGGCCTGTCGGGGTATTGTGGGCCTGTCGGGGTATTGTGGGCCTGTCGGGGTATTGTGGGCCTGTCGGGGTATTGTGTGGCCCGTCGGGGTATTGTGGGCCTGTCGGGGTATTGTGGGCCTGTCGGGGTATTGTGGGCCTGTCGGGGTATTGTGTGGCCTGTCGGGGTATTGTGTGGCCTGTCGGGGTATTGTGTGCCTGTCGGGGTATTGTGTGCCTGTCGGGGTATTGTGTGGCCTGTCGGGGTATTGTGGGCCTGTCGGGGTATTGTGTGGCCTGTCGGGGTATTGTGTGGCCTGTCGGGGTATTGTGTGGCCTGTCGGGGTATTGTGGGCCTGTCGGGGTATTGTGGGCCTGTCGGGGTATTGTGGGCCTGTCGGGGTATTGTGTGGCCTGTGACTCTTGGGATGGAAATACTGCCCCAAAAACCAAAAAAAAAAAAGGTAGGCCACTCGTGTACTAAAATCTTCATGTCCAGTGTCCACCATCTAATGTGTGCCCCGAGGGGGTCAGCTAAGCCCTAAATGAATTCAATCGCCACAGGCTAGATAGTTTTATCTAGATGTAGTCTACGATGAACTGGTCAACGAAATGGGTCAAACCTAGACATTTAATTACACTGCATGTATTGAACATATGTGTCTCCAACGTTGTTTAGTCTCATTCTTTTTCCCCATCTCAGGATTGACCTTTTGATTATGTGACCTCTTACGCCGTAATCACTCCAGAGTTTAAGAACTCCAGAGTTAAGAACTAGCAGCGCATGCGTTTAGGTTTAATTTAAACAGCAGACCAATGCATTGCTATGTGCTATCATAGGTGAATCTGAACCCATTCACGGGGGGGGGGGGGAGGTTCCAATTCTAATGGATGTCCAGCATTCTGCCCATCTCATATTTCCCTGGAATTATGAAGTTATTGTTATCCTCATTAGCACTTGTCCGAAGTTTCAGAATGGCATTACTGTCAGCGCCGGTGATGCTGGAATAATGTATGCAATGATGTCATGATAATCAACTTCTTGGTGGAGATTATGAAAGTGTTTGAGCTGATGATGTTTTGCAATGTTATAATTGATGATTACAATGCTAAAGTTGGCGATTGTTAACTATGTTATAATTGATGTCGATTTCAGTGTTATAATTGATGATTATAATATTGTTACAGTTGATTATATAACAATGTTACAAGTCATGGGGACAAACAATATATAGGGGACTATTTCCAATGTTTTAAATACGTTACTAGTATTTTGGTCATACGATTACAATCTGCGATCTTCCACGGAAGATTAAGTTTCCAAATTCGATATTAATACGATCATTTGTTTATTTCTAAGAAAATCTTAATTCCGTTGATTTTTAGTGGGCTTTATTTTTAGCCTTTTAACTCTGTGTGTGTGTATGTCATACAGGTTTCCATTATGATGATTTAGTATGATGATGTAGTATGGTGATTTAGTTTGATGATTTAGTACATAGACAGTGTTGCGGAAAAGTCTCGGACGACAGTTTAGCTGTTCAAATCACAAACGTGTCAAATTTCGGTTTGACACATACCCACAAATACACACACTGACTGATGCAGAAGTCATAGCAAAAGTACATCGGGTTACGATTAAGAACGTGCCCAGGACTACGACGGACTTAATTGTCTGTTGACGTAGATCAATGAGTCTCGAAGAGATCCTTCAACAATTTGCATAATGAATTCGTTTCATTCACTAAACTTATAGTATTAGTTTGAGAAAATGCAAAAATAAAAGCTCTACAGTATACTCTGGGTTTTACCGATGCCCCTTATTTTTCATACAGTGAAATAAAAGTTTTTTGCACATAAGGGTTTTAGCATAGTAGTGTCTAGTCTGTTTAGTAATCTACTTTTGACTAAGTAGTCTAAAGGACATTTTGACTGCACTTTCTCCATAAAAATTACGAAAATTTTTTAACACACAAAAGTATTCACATGTCACACTTCAACACAGTGTACACACTTCCTCGCAGACAAACCAAACGCATCTAAACACACAGGTATCCACACATTTAAACACACTTGCAGTCAGACAATAAAGAAATAAATATTATGATTTTGTTCATTTCTATTTCTTTGTTAGGAGTAAGGGAAAAAAATCATTAATGATGAAGTCAAATATTATTTTAAATTTGACTTTTTTTTTCTAACGAAAACTTGTATTGACTAACTGTAGTTCATGATTCACGTTGTAATGACTCAATAGAACACTTTCCCTCAGTACTCACATCATTGTATTTGAGAAGGTTTCCTATAATGTAAATATTCGTATTATATTCTGTGATGTAGAAACAATACATCTGTCTGAAATGCTGTCTTAAAGAACGCTTTTAAAACTGTCTCTTTCTTAATAACGTCAAGTGTAGTGTCGTAAGCCATGGCAAGCGCGAGAAGTGGAACTAAACTGGTTGAATTTAATTAAAGTATTTGAATTTCAATGTACTTTTTGTGTTTTATTCATAACGGATTTTTTTAACTTTTATATGGGAAAAAAATACGCGAGGCTTAATCATTGAAACTTGAGACTTATACACTTAGGGTGTTAACGATTTCTTTTTTTAGGAACGCTATTCGTCAATAGTACAAACATGGGAGGCTCTTTAGTAGGGGAAAGGACCGTTTACCATATTTTCGGATTTAAGCAAACGGTTTTAGATTTTTTGTCAAAAAAAAATTGTTATACATTTATATTGCTAAATTAAGTAAGTTCTGTCATACTAGCTTCTACATTTACACAAAATAAATGTTAACTATTTTTTAAGAGAAAAAATCTATTTAGAATGCATATACGTTGGACAGAATTTAATACAACAATTAATAAGTAGTTATTCATATTATCGCGTGTAAACTGCAAGAAATTATGCACACGAAAGAACACTTAACCAAAAGGGGGGGGGGGGGAAACAGGTTCACATCTAACTTCACATTCACTTTCACCTATCCTTTGGTCTGCTGGACCGCTGGGGCACCATTCAAGATCTGTCAACCCTTTTTCTCCATTTTTCTCTGTCCTTTGCCTTTGATAGAATTTCATTCTGATCTCCTTTCTGAAAATATTGAAACCTGCCTTTTTTACCTGCCTGGGTGGACCATTTCGGGGGCCGATTTTCAGTTAGTGTTTCCACACAAACTGTCTCTGTAACCTTGTTTTTATTTTTTTTAATGTACTGATGTTAGGTCATTCTTGACTGTATAAGTCATGGCCACATGTGTCTTGCACTCATTTTATTTTAAGCCACAGGTTTTTAGCCACATGTGGAATACGATTGGTACAATCTTTATGTACATTATTATTCTCATCACAGATATATTTCAGAATGTGTACATTTGAAAATAAAATGTGTTTCTAACCATCAGACTTAAGTTCTATAGAGTTTATATGGAACGCTTAAAATAAGTGTACTACATAATACATTTAAACATTTTAGTGTTTTCAATAACGTTTTGATATTTAAACGTATTAAAATATGTAGTTACCCATTGTATGGATTACGAATGTCATGGTCAACTAAAAACAAGGATCAAAATAGTTTTACGAGTAACATGAGAGGACGTGACAAAAGAGAAACAAGTGTTACGGAAGGAAAATATATCTTTAAAACTATTTGTTAATTTGAAAATCCTTGCCCTAGTAGTTAATTTCGCCAGCACTAATTAGGCCGATTCTCAACGTGTCGCCAGTATCATGTCATGCTGATAAGCCCAGACTCTTAATTACAAGCCATATCATTTGAAACTATGAATTACATTGCGCCTCTAGTATCATCAAAGATGTCTCTTCAAATATACGAAATATGCTTAGTAACGGTTATAATTGATCAGATAATAATTCATCTAAACATGTTCATTGATACAATAGAGAACCTCAACTTGAATTTTCAAGTCACGCGCGTGCGAAATGGCCCAAAGAAGATTCGTTTCACTTTGACATTTGGGATGTCATGTGACCTCATTGTTGTCATTGACGAAATCTTATGAAGACCTAAATGCTAATAAAATGCACAAATCATATTTTGTAGATTTCGAGATAAAGAATTGAAAAAGTCTGCTTTGCTACGAACAATAGAAGCGGCACATATTTTAAGTGTTTCACTTTTTTACAGATATTTGTTTTTTGTTTTTTTTCTTCAACTAACTGGCAAAATGATATATTATTATATTATACATTATTGGAAACCTTTCGTCTCCAGTCTGTTACGGGCTCTAACATTTCAAACTAGCATCAGATACAAGAATTTACAAATAATTGTTTTTCAGTCCTTTTCTTGTATATGTTTTCAAAATGTTTATGGAATGAAGACATTAACTTATCGAACAGTAGTGATGGCCAAACATTTCTAATGTTGCCAACACCAATCTGTATTTACAAAGCTTATAAACACTCTGTCTGTCTGTCTGTCTGTCTGTCTGTCTGTTAAAAAGGTTCCCCCCCCTTCTGTCCTCCCCCCCCCCACCCTTCTGTCCTCCCCCCCCCCACCCTTCTGTCCTCCTCCCCTTCTGTCCCCCCCCCTTTCCCAACTGGTCCAGTTCATGTCTTCTTTTTGAAAATGTTTTTCTTGTTGACTTTGTTTGCCCAATGTTGAGTTGAGTGCTTCCAATACTTACATCTTAGTAGATCAGTTGACTGCTTCCAATACTTACATCTTAGTAGATCAGTTGACTGCTTCCAATACTTACATCTTAGTAGATCAGTTGACTGCTTCCAATACTTACATCTTAGTAGATCAGTTGACTGCTTCCAATACTTACATCTTAGTAGATCAGTTGACTGCTTCCAATACTTACATCTTAGTAGATCAGTTGACTGCTTCCAATACTTACATCTTAGTAGATCAGTTGACTGCTTCCAATACTTACATCTTAGTAGATCAGTTGACTGCTTCCAATACTTACATCTTAGTAGATCAGTTGACTGCTTCCAATACTTACATCTTAGTAGATCAGTTGACTGCTTCCAATACTTACATCTTAGTAGATCAGTTGACTGCTTCCAATACTTACATCTTAGTAGATCAGTTGACTGCTTCCAATACTTACATCTTAGTAGATCAGTTGACTGCTTCCAATACTTACATCTTAGTAGATCAGTTGACTGCTTCCAATACTTACATCTTAGTAGATCAGTTGACTGCTTCCAATACTTACATCTTAGTAGATCAGTTGACTGCTTCCAATACTTACATCTTAGTAGATCAGTTGACTGCTTCCAATACTTACATCTTAGTAGATCAGTTGACTGCTTCCAATACTTACATCTTAGTAGATCAGTTGACTGCTTCCAATACTTACATCTTAGTAGATCAGTTGATTCTTAAAACCCAGACCAGTTGCTCTCATAGACATTGCAACAAATTGTGATATGATCTCAATGAACCAGCATGTCTTCGTGTTGTCAAAACTGAGAAATTGTTTGGTTATTACATGCCTAAATGTCACCCCGTGTCTCGTGTTCCACATGACATTTGCCATGCCGACATTCGGCTCTAGAAACTCAACAGAAAAAGAAACCCGTTAACCTGGTTCCCCCCTCCCCCCTTCCATCAACAACACCCCTGTTGTCTCCCCACCCCTCCACCCCCATCGTGTCAACGTTTTTTTTTCCTTTTTTTTTTCTGTGGCCTAGAAAATTATGAATATTTTTGTTTCTATCCTTTTCTTTCTCTATTTTATGTTTCGTGTTACACTGTACAGCATTCAACAAGAACATGAAGAAAGCTCATGAGTTAATTTACTCTATAATTAGTTAAGAGCTAATCAGGTATTTGTTAATTGTCCAGTGTATGACACCAGTGATGGAGAGCAGGCCAGGGCACATGCATGTAGACACACACACTGACACTTGCATACACGGACACACACACACACAATTTGGGGGGAGGGTGACATGAAAACAAAAAGGCGAGGTAGAAGAAAACAAAGTGGAAAGGGCTGGGACAAGAGAAGGAAAAGTTCGACTCAGATAACAGCAATCCTATGGAGTTAGTAAGTCATCATTTTATTTAACCGGATCAGTGATGCCCGTAAAGAAGAGCTAATCGGGCCCTCGTAAATACATCTGACCCTCATGCTGAAAGTGTTGGGCCTCACTAGACTAAATCCAATATTGATTCTTTCAATACCCCTTAAATCTGATGCTTCAACTTCGATTCGCTGTCCATTGGTCGACTATGTCAAAGGTAATTACAGGGTTAATCAGGCACCGCAAAAGACATGCTTTTTGTTGTTGTTGCCAGATCTAGGATAACATATTGGTGGACATAAAATACTAAGACTAAGTTGATAATGAAATAAAAAAAACTAAATTTGAAAATTGTTTCATAACAATTGATTATTTTCCCCCCTCTCCACCGGCGTTTATAGTGGTCTCAAGAGACACCCAGGTATACGCCTCTGAACATTATTGTTTGTTTCGGCCAACACTGACAAAACGTCAACGCAGATTTTAGCTCTACAGTGCAGCGGTACACAAAAATAAATTCTTTCAGAGGCTGAGAGTCAGGATGGTGACGTGTTAACTGGGGCGGTGAGCTGGAGGGGCCAACTTATTTAGTGCCTGCGTTTTAGCATCTCTGTAACGTGCAGGCTCAAAACTGTTCATTACGTTGATCATGTCATCATCAAGAGGCCGCGTCATTATTTGTTCTTGTTTTTTTCCTTGGCGGATGTCAGCGTCTTTTCTCTAAATTTGCCATTTCGATCGTTGGTCGGACTTTTTTTTTAACTCTAATGCGGTCCTTTGCTGTAGACCCCTATTTCCCCTGCACACAAACTGACATGTCATAGCTGTAAATTACGCTATCCCGCCCTCGAGGTGGCAGTTATGTGAGGCGTCAAGTACCCCCTATACAAATATGGTCCACCGCTGGTCAGCGCGGTTTATTTCAATCTTGACTTGGTGCAGCGGGAAGCAGATGTTTGGCTAACTGTCCGCCGACTCGATTGGCCATTTTTTTCCTTTGCTTAATTTCATTAGGATTACTATTTCCTATTTGAATTAATACAGAACCAAGTTTTGGTGTTTTATGACACTGGTTAGCAAACCCGCAATTTTTATTTTTTTTTTACTTTTTGAATCACCTGTGAAACAAAAGAGTATAGCTGCCAGTAGATCTAAAAGAACAGACCCTCATGTGACCATAGTTTTCAGCTTTATTATTATTATGATTATTGAAAACTAAATTATAGAAGTAAAATTGCTTTTTAAGTTTGAATGTTTATAAATGCGATTCATTCTTATTTTAGTGGCGTGTTTTTTTCCCTGTGTGTGTCATTTAGAATACAAACATGATGTCACCATGACCTACTAAGAACTAAGGAGATTGCAACATGAGGCTAGTTTGAGTCATGTAATATATTTCGCCGCACATGTTGTTAGCTCGTGATCTAGATGAGTTTTAGTTCCAGTTTTAGTTCCAGTTTTAGTTCCAGTTTTAGTTCCAGTTTTAGTTCCAGTTTGTTCTTTTTATGTAGTCGACTTTGTTTTTTTACTCTCATACAAAAAAACAACAACTATATTTTAAAAGTCATTTTCAGTAATATTATTTCCTTAAACACATTTAAGACATTTGCTGTCATCGAATTAGTTAGAACTTTTTTTTTCACCAAAACATTTTTATGTGAAACGTTTATTAGAATGGACAGCCAATTCGTTTCAAATCAACACCTTCTTCTCTGTGTTTGGTCTCTCCTTAAAGTCATCATGAGTTGAGGTCTTGAACACACAAAAATCGTTAAGCCGAAGATAACAAACTATTTTTGTTTTTTGTTGTTTTGTTTTTTTATCTTGTGTTATTTCCTGAACTGAAATCCTGCCACCCCCAGGGCTATATCTGGGACCTTTTCTTCCATTAATGAGGTCTCCTTGGCTCACATTTGCTGTCTCATTTTGAAAGCAAACTTTGTGAAACAGAGACATTGTGTTAGGGTTAGACAGAGTGTTAGGGTTAGACAGAGTGTTAGGGTTAGACAGAGTGTTAGGGTTAGACAGAGTGTTAGGGTTAGACAGAGTGTTAGGGTTAGACAGAGTGTTAGGGTTAGACAGAGTGTTAGGGTTAGACAGAGTGTTAGGGTTAGACAGAGTGTTAGGGTTAGACAGAGTGTTAGGGTTAGACAGAGTGTTAGGGTTAGACAGAGTGTTAGGGTTAGACAAGGAGGCAGGGCAAGAAGAACGGCGGAAGACGAACTTAGACAAAGAGAGGGAATGTAAAGTAGGCAGGGAAAGAGAGAGAGAGAGAGATTGACATCTGGACATGGATAGACATGGAAATTAAGATGGACAGAAAAAAGAGAGATGGAAGGAAATCAGAGAAAAAAAGAGATATCGAAAGACAGACAGAGAATAAGAGAGTTTAAATGAAATCAGAGAAAAAGAGATATGGAACGAGAGTTAGAAAGAGAATAAGAAAGAGATGGAGAGAAATCAGACATAGAAAAAGAGAGAAAAGATAAAATAGATTCAAATGTACAAAGAATCTTTTTTCTTTTTTAAAAAGGAAATAAATAAATGCCGAAGTTTCGTTTAATTAATACGGAACAATTATTTATGGAGTGTAGACTGTACAAAGTTTGCGTCCAGTAAATAAAAAAAGTGAATTCCTTAATGTAAAACCATTGTTCTGGCAGAGTTAACGAAACAAATAGTTCTACTGTTCTTACACTTATTAAATCTACTGGAACAGGTGACAGGGGGGAAGAGGCAGGAGGGGATTATGATGTATGATGGTTTTCGTTAATGGTACTGTAGTTGGTGTTCTGGACAATGTCATCTTTGATGTGCTGGTGCCGAAAGAATTCTGGAATACGTTTTCTAGTATTTGTTGAGTGACTTTTGTCTCTGACTGTAAACTAAAAAAAAAAGAAATAAAAATAAAGGCGCCGGCTCTGTTGGGGATTAAGCTGTGCAGTACTTATGAAAGAATACTTAAATTTGAACTAAAGAACTTAGTGGCAGTGGCGTAGCAAGGTACTCGTGGGCCCTTGGTTCAAGAATAAGATCCCGTATGCTGAGTATGACAAAAATCGAGTTCTTATATATGTATCATTACATTTTTACACACACACTACACACACACACACGCACCTTTTCAATGACCTCTGTGGGCCTCTAGTAGTCATGTGCCTGGGTGCAATGAACTCTTTCTCTCCATGGTTGCTACGCCACTGATTAGTGGAACTTAAGATCTCACAAACTTACACATCTTGTGCCTCTCGAACCTAGACCACGTAGGCTTCACAAACCTACACATCCAGAGCCTTACGAGCTTAGACCACGTAGGCTTCACAAACCTACACATTGTAGACCTTAAACTCCATCCCATTCTATGTCTCACGCACCTCAGCGGCTGAATCCTCGAACGTTCTTCCAGTCACCTTTAACTCTTTATCAAAGCTGAAGACTCACGCTTTGTTTCAGTGGCCTCTAACGCTTTATCAAAGCTGAAGCCTCACCCTTTATTTCAGTGACCTCAAACTCTTTATCAAAGCTGAAGCCTCACACGTTCTTCCAGCCTAGCTAACGCTTTATCATAGCTCAAGCCTCACGCTCTGCCTCAGGTCCATCTGTCGGGCACGGTGAGACTGGCTTAAGTCAATTACTATCCGGAAACACATAAATAAAACAGCCAATGCTGTGTACAGATCAATTAATTGCAGTGCCAGAAAATCCAGAAATCTTGACGCGATTTGTTTTTATTTTTGTCTTTAGTCACGTGACACTGCTGGTTCGTCTTATCGGCCAGACTTTTGGTCAAGATAAAGCTGCACACACACACACACACACACACACACATATAGGCCTACACACTTACACCATCATTTTTCACACCGTTAACAGGCGAAATAGGTCAGCTCTTGGCATATCCCACGCCTGTCTTGGTCAGTGCGTGTCCGGCAAATATTGGCACATTCTAAAATGACCATGACTCGAAGAGAGCCAGTGTCCAGTATCACTATAAAGTGTGGGGCTCTTTTTTTTTAACTAACCGGGGGTGGCGGGAAGGTGTTACGACTGGTAACCAAGTCCACATCAGACCCGCACTCCCCCAAGCACCATGCCTGTCAGCGTCATGTTATCGGGTTAAGATCAGTCAACATGAAATTGTTGAATTAATTTATCAGTCAGCTTGAGATAGAACGGTCAGTAGAACCACTCACTTCTATTTGTTGTATTAAACAGAATCCAAACACTGACCAGTGTTGTATTTAAAGTCAACAAACCATGTTCCATAAACTGTAATCCCATTGCTTTTGTCTGAGGGCCTGTAGAGACGAGCTATATTTTAGAACAAACAGCAGAGTTGGGCCCTGGGGTCATTTGATAAAAATGTTTTTTGTAAGGTGACCCTCAAGGATGAAGCAATCAAATGGCGTTTTAAACTTAATTTCAATTGCTTGAATATATGTATATATTTATAATAGCATTACCTAATAGTTATAGCTTGTATAATAGGTGTTAAGTTTCAAAGTGTGTTTGTACTAATGGCGTTCGATGGTTCTGTAGTATGAAAACCTGGTGCCTGTTATGGTGGTCACGTGGTTTTAGGTCCTAATAGAAATCAGCGTAAACTCTCTTTCTGGTGTGTTTTAAATTGAACTGCCAATAAAAATGTTGCGCCAGACATTATGAGACAGAACATAACTTCCTGTCTGATTTTTTAAAAAGTATTTATTTGGATTAGATCGTCTTTAAAACTTCTTCGCTTTCAGAACGAGATTTCAAAATAAGTAAATAAATAAAACAAGAAATACCTAAAACGTAGACAAAATAATCGCTGACACTTCCAGGCAGACAAATCGTTGAGTTCAGAGATTAAATGAATCCATTCGTTTTATCCTGCAAAATTATGGCTGCACTTTACATATTGAAAATCTTGTTTCCTTTTTATAACCTAATCAAGGTTTGTTTTTTTGTGTTTTTTTTTTATAGCATAGATTATTCTCATTTATGGCCTGATTCTGGCTATTTCATCAGGTCCTTACAGTAACGTCCAAATAGTTTTATCCATTACAAATGTAAAAACTTGAAATTCTGTCTAGCTCAGACTCTTCGTTGATTTCCCGCGCTCTGGGCCAGGATTACACGCGGTTTTAAAACCCCTCTGCTAGTGGCACCCCTCTGTCTCTAATTAAGATATTTATTTGTATGTTTCCTTCGCTATTTATAAATTAAACCACTCCGCCCCCCCCTATCTTTTAGATTTGATTTTTGTCTTTTTTTAAACACATATTTTGGCAATATAGGAAATAAAACAACTCCCCGTACGAGAAATGCATAAGTCAAGAAATAAATAATTTTAACGAAACAATGAATCAAGAGTTCAACAAGGATACACGCTACTATGTGTCCATTACATAATAATGTCGCTACAATTTGTCCATTGACTTAACAATATCGCCACTTTTATCGATTGATTTCTAAAGACGTCAACAATTTGTCCATTGACATAGTATCTGGCTTCAATTTGTCCATTGACATAGTATCTGGCTTCAATGTGTCCATTGACATAGTATCTGGCTTCAATTTGTCCATTGACATAGTATCTGGCTTCAATTTGTCCATTGACATAGTATATGGCTTCAATTTGTCTTTTGTCAAGTTTTATAGAATTATGGCTTTTGTTTACAATCTATCGGAATATTTGTTAGTTTGAATTAAGCAAGCAGCAATTTTTTAACTAAATGCAACATATCAGTCACTGTTGTAGACATAACTAGTTAAAATCAGCGTTGATGGATGGCGCAAAGTAAACTCAAACATCTGTAATCTACTTTCGATTCATTTTGTTTTATACTGTGGGGCGTGGTTACATTCCCTTAGTCTCTTCTCTCTCTCTCTCTCTCTCTCTCTCTCTCTCTCGCAGTCACACATATATTCACATACACACACACACATTGTTTCATCAAATCAATCTCTGCTTTCGAGAAATCTGGTCACATGCCTTGTCCTTGCTGAGCCACATAGTTTGCCGCATCACGAGTGAGGGACATTTCTGAACAGAAGTAGCGGGAAGAGACTTCATCCACTAATTGTTCATCTCGATTATAATCTCTGCTACTTGAGCTGTTGTCTGACTGCACAATGGTCATACCTCTGGAGAGTAAGGGCCCAGGGAAGTGAGAGCAGGCTTCCACTTTTCACTAGAGCAAATAGCCCGGAAGAGAAAAGAGACAGAAGTGAGGAATTTTTATGAAGGTCACGGCCACGTTGTGGTATTTGGAGCGGGGGGGGGGGGGAGGGCTGAGAAGATTTGGGGAGTGGGGCTGCAATCGAACTATTTACGTCGAAATCATCGATTGAGGAGTCTAAAGCCCTTCAAACTTTGTTTTTTGTCTTATTATGTTTTTATTCAATTTTCAATAAAACGCTACAGCATTTTGTCAGCCGTTATTTTATGTCCGCTATAGCATTGCGTCAGCCGTTATTTAATGTCCGCTATAGCATTGTGTCAGCCGTTATTTTATGTCCGCTATAGCATTGTGTCAGCCGTTATTTTATGTCCGCTATAGCATTGTGTCAGCCGTTATTTAATGTCTATCTGAAAGAAGGGAAAGAAGAAAAAATTGAAGGAGAGAATTTTATCCCCTCTCTCTCTCTCTCTCTCTCTCTCTCTTTAAAAATTAAAAATTAATTGATTGGTGGAAATAAATTATTTTCTTGATATCGAAAAATGGAAATAAATCCTACAGTATTTTGATATGTGGTTTTAAATATGGAGCTATTCCCCTTTAAAAAAAGCTTTGTTTTTCAAAAAAGTTTTTTTTTTTTTTTTTTTTTTGGCTTTCTCTGTATTTCTCTGTTTATCGGGAAAAGGGCAACATATGTGTTCCTTTAGGATGTGCAAGAAAACCTTAATAATGAAAGTTAGTTTCTATGTTCATTATATTTCATGTCAATGTTAACAGCTTTTTTTTTTCTTTCGCAGGAAAAATAATGGAGTCTATACCGGTAAGTTTTGTTTTTGTTTTTGTCTCTCTAATTGTTGTCAAACTACTCATTTTTTAATCACGTGTTCTGGTTAGTTAACTGATCAATGTAGAAGGAATAACATTGAAGAAAATACTTGTTCATATATCTATAGTTTGTTCGCTCTTCTTAGGCTGGTTTTGACAGTAGGTAGACGACTTCAGACCGGGAGGAGTTTAGATTTTTTTTTTTTGGCGATTACCGCCTCAGAACACACGCCACCTTTTCCTTTTTCCGAGACACAGGTTAAAGATAAAATGATGATGTTATTGGTGATTGCTAGCAAGGTCAATCGCATCGAAGACGACGGCTAGCACTTCACTTTTATTTACTGGGTTTTTATCCTGAGTTTTTAACTGAGAGGTGATGAGCTGTCAAGCAGTAATTTAAACGCAGTATAATGCTGCTGACTAAAATACTTCTTTCCTAGACTTCAATGTCGACATTGTAGAGAATAGGAAAAAAAAAAGTATTTCTCGTAACATAAAGAAGTCTGTTGTAAGGGGGCATTTTGGGACTACCACGTGGTGTATGTAATCCAACCATTTCGCTTACTGGCGGTTAGGCGTAGAGGTACTCACAACTGGCAACCCTCCCCCCTCCAAATCCTCTTTTTTCCTCCATGTTTACTCCCGTGCCTCGGCTCGTGATGCCGACGCGACATTTTCCTACTAGTAGCAACATCAAAAGAAACTTTGGCATCTCCTCTTCTTAAGCGTCTTGTTTATTTGTAGTTATACGGAAAGATTTCCTTTACGCATGCGCAAAGTTATGTACGCGTATCTTTAAATGTAAGATAGGGGCGTTAACCAGTGGGAGAGTTAGTCATTTATGAGATCTAATAGAGATCTATGTGGATGTTTTCTCATTTCAAAAATAATAATTTAGAATGAAACTTTCAAAATAAAACTTACTCATTTTTTCCCTATTTGTTTATTTTAGAAATTTTTTAAATCTTCTTTTGCGTAAAAATATTTAAAAGGAAACAACCAGTGACCAGTATTTAAAAAAACATGTTTCGTCATTAGATTCATAATATAATCTACATAATGAAATATACTATTCATTCCTAATATTGGTTGTAAGTCACAGTGTTCACTCCGGACCTTGACATTGCCTTAATACAGGTCAACTATAACGGACGATTGACAGATACACTCCCTCCGTCCTTGATAAAATCGTGTTTGCTTTATCGACTGCCCAGTGTATAGATAATAATGTCAACCGTATCACAATAATGTACCCAACTCACTACCTTGGTAAATGCCGACTACTACTGTACAGGTATGTCTTTCATCTCAGAGAACATACTGACTGTGCTTTGTTCTGGAAGCTACTGTTACCTCAATGTGGTCAAACAAAACAACAATTCTAAGCCACTTGAAATCGGAAAAAAACTCTCCAATTAAAAAAGGTCAAGAAATACTTGGACTCTTTTGATATTCAGACGCTGCGCCGCGCTGAGGTTCTTACAAAAGCATCCTTATTAAGTGTTCTTCTCGGCCACCAGCTCGAGGTCCTGTCTGAGAACTCCATCTCTACCCCTGCCCTGAATATTTTTTTCCCCTCATGTTTCTAAATCTTTTTTATTCTCACACAAACTCTGTAGAGTAGTTATTCATCACACAGTCCCACACACCCACACAAACACCCCCCCCACAGCGTTGATTCAGATTTACCCCCCCCCTTCTAGTCCTTCTCAATTTAGTCTTTGGGTTGTTGTTAATTTGATGGCGGCGGCTGATGCCGTGGCGATGGTGGGGGCCAACACTGAACCGCTTCACTTCCGTAAGTAATATTAGTTTCTTCCAACACAGGAGAGAGAGAGAGAGAGAGAGAGAGACAGAGAGTGGCCTCTTGAGGTCGTCAGTGGGTACGTTCTAACTACTAGATCTCCCCTCCTCCCTTACCCACAATCCCCTATCACTTCACTTTACTATGTATGATCTATTTGTTCAGTGTCAATAGGGTGTCATTTCATTCAAGTCAACTCACACCTTTTTTATGACGAACAGAACACACATTGGCTTATATGTGAAATAATTACTAACATCCCGTACAGGACAACATGCATGTCGCACCCACTATTTGGTAAAATGTAAAAGGAGAAAGGTGTTTGTGTGTCATACATCCATACTTCGATCACTTCTCAAATAGATTTTTTTTTTATTGTAAATCTCTTTCATTTCTTAATCATCTTCTAAATTCCTATAAGCATTGGCTCCACGTACAAATATTTTAGAACCTTTCTTTCCTATTGTACATCAATGTTTGCGATTCTAAAATCCTAATTACCGTATTTTGTTTAAATTCCTAACTTAAGTCGTGTAACTAATTCCTCTGACAGTATCACTCTGCACCTCTAGAACGTTCTCTCTCTGAATGACATAAAGGAGAGGGGGAGAGGGGGGGGGAGATGTTCTCTTCCCATTCGATCAAGGACATACTACCCCTACCTCCTGACAAATCCAGGTCTGGGAGACCTTCGAACTTCAAGTGTATACCTTGCCATACTGTCGTTTCGTTTTCCCCTCTCACAACCCTTGGTGGTCCACACACCTTTCTGGGCTGACCTTCGCTACCCTCCTCTGTACGTAACCAGCTGGGTTTTTTACCGATATTTCTTTAGACCTAGATCTACTTACTTTACGTGGAAGCATTGCCACAAGCGGGAAATGTGAATCCAATAAAACAGAAGCGATCAACCTTTTGTAGGCCCGTCATTTTTATTCCATCTCTGTTAATTTTTTTTTTATTATGCATGTAGCATTTTCAAATAAGCTTCAGACTAAAACCAAAGCATGTACATAGATATTAGATGTACCTTTATGGAACTATTAAGAAACTGCCTTGCTGAGAGCTAGTCAACTATCTTGACAGTTTGTGAATGAAGAATGCTACATCTTCTTAATGTGTGATTTTTGTTTTGTTACTATATGATGACAAAGGGAAGCAATCGTGTATTTCAATCGCTCTGTTAATATACTTACTTTAAGAATGATACAAAAATGAACCTATTTAATCGATTAATATTAGAAACTGGGCCACTAATTCACAAATTCTTTTTACACGCTAACCTTTACGTCGCTGCGGTTTCTTTTGAGTTTTGAAATTTAAAAAAAAAGGAGCTACTGTGTCTGTGTTGTCTGTCTTTCCGTCCACCTGTCACGTTTAGATATTTTCGTTAAACAATTTCATATATTGGCTGACCAGGAAGGATGTAACGCTAGATAGAAAACAAAACAAAAGTTGTGGCAGTCTTATTTTTGTACCCAAACAGTTTGTTAATACAGAATATTTGGTCTCTAGTTGTCAGATTGTGACGTAATGTGTGGGGGCGAGGTGGCTAAGTGGTTAGGCGCTTGGCTTCCGAACCTGGGGTCCTGGGTTCGAATGTTGGTGAAGATTGATTGGGATTTTGAATTTCGGGTTAGGGCGCACATGAGTCCACCCAACTCTAATGGGTGCCTGACTTAAGTAAGGAAAGTAAAGGCTTTTGGTCGTTGTGCTGTCCACGTGACACCCTTTAATGTGTGCAACCACAGGTCCGCCTTGGCCGTCTAGAGATGTTTTCGTAGCGAATGTGGAAACTATTTCCTTGTCCACGATATTGTGTTGTTTGTCCAATTTACAATGTGGAAACTATTTCCTTGTCCACGATATTGTGTTGTTTGTCCAATTTACAATGTGGAAACTATTTCCTTGTCCACGATATTGTGTTGTTTGTCCAATTTACAATGTGGAAACTATTTCCTTGTCCACGATATTGTGTTGTTTGTCCAATTTACAATGTGGAAACTATTTCCTTGTCCACGATATTGTGTTGTTTGTCCAATTTACAATGTGGAAACTATTTCCTTGTCCACGATATTGTGTTGTTTGTCCAATTTACAATGTGGAAACTATTTCCTTGTCCACGATATTGTGTTGTTTGTCCAATTTACAATGTGGAAACTATTTCCTTGTCCACGATATTGTGTTGTTTGTCCAATTTACAATGTGGAAACTATTTCCTTGTCCACGATATTGTGTTGTTTGTCCAATTTACAATGTGGAAACTATTTCCTTGTCCACGATATTGTGTTGTTTGTCCAATTTACAATGTGGAAACTATTTCCTTGTCCACGATATTGTGTTGTTTGTCCAATTTACAATGTGGAAACTATTTCCTTGTCCACGATATTGTGTTGTTTGTCCAATTTACAATGTGGAAACTATTTCCTTGTCCACGATATTGTGTTGTTTGTCCAATTTACAATGTGGAAACTATTTCCTTGTCCACGATATTGTGTTGTTTGTCCAATTTACAATGTGGAAACTATTTCCTTGTCCACGATATTGTGTTGTTTGTCCAATTTACAATGTGGAAACTATTTCCTTGTCCACGATATTGTGTTGTTTGTCCAATTTACAATGTGGAAACTATTTCCTTGTCCACGATATTGTGTTGTTTGTCCAATTTACAATGTGGAAACTATTTCCTTGTCCACGATATTGTGTTGTTTGTCCAATTTACAATGTGGAAACTATTTCCTTGTCCACGATATTGTGTTGTTTGTCCAATTTACAATGTGGAAACTATTTCCTTGTCCACGATATTGTGTTGTTTGTCCAATTTACAATGTGGAAACTATTTCCTTGTCCACGATATTGTGTTGTTTGTCCAATTTACAATGTGGAAACTATTTCCTTGTCCACGATATTGTGTTGTTTGTCCAATTTACAATGTGGAAACTATTTCCTTGTCCACGATATTGTGTTGTTTGTCCAATTTACAATGTGGAAACTATTTCCTTGTCCACGATATTGTGTTGTTTGTCCAATTTACAATGTGGAAACTATTTCCTTGTCCACGATATTGTGTTGTTTGTCCAATTTACAATGTGGAAACTATTTCCTTGTCCACGATATTGTGTTGTTTGTCCAATTTACAATGTGGAAACTATTTCCTTGTCCACGATATTGTGTTGTTTGTCCAATTTACAATGTGGAAACACCTTCAATTAACTTTTCATTTTATTTGATTTGTTCGTTTTCACTGGACCAGACCTTCTGTCAAAATAGTCTCAAAATCTCTCCCCCCCCCCCTTTTCCCATTTTTCAAAGTTTTCGTTTTTTTAACACACATTTCTCTTTCCTTTTTTTTAAAAGTTACAGTTTCCCACCCCACCCCCTTTTGTCCGAGGGCAATATATGCTGCTACCGAATGAAGAGGTGATTAGTTGAACACAAATGACGCCCTATCCACACACTCACACACACACACACGTTTCAGCGTAGAAAATAAAAGAGGAGAAATCTCAATGATACGTAAAAGGGAAACAAAGCAACTTTCAGCCCCACTGATAGACTGGCAGCCCTCATTGAATTCTCGTCTCCCGGACACCTTCAACCTTACATTAAGCAATTCCGATGGTTTCGCACCGCGTGAACCAAGTGTTCAGAAAACATTTGTCGAGATCTCAACTTTTTTTTTTGTGTTCAAATGAAACTCTCCAAAACAAATATGCCCGCAGTTGAAGAAAAGCGAACAAGTATGACATTGTGTCTCTATTAAGACAGTGTCGTGTCTACGCCTGTACAGAGAAATATATTATCTCTTTTGATTCTAAAGGTATGGAGTAACTTGTTTGGGCATGTTTAGTGACATCAACAACCTTATTGGCCATCAATTCATTGGCGTGCTTCTAATCGTTCAATACGTAAAAAATGTATATAGGTCAAAGTTATAAGATACCTTAGCGCGTAACGAAACGCTGAGCACAGGAAAACATTTTATTGTCATTTTATACTAGTTTTCAAAACGTGTATAGGACTGAAGTTAGAGGCCTTGAAGTGAGCAACTTATTGCTAGGTGGGCACCACACTTGTATCGCCATTTCAAACAGGTTTATAAAACAGCAGGAGATCACTCACAAAGGCCACGGGATACACAGTTGAGACCAAAAGAAAATCCTAATCGACCACCGGCGGACAATGGTTATGCTGGCCCTGGATGTGGCAAAATATGTAGATCACAGCTTGGGCTTCATAGCCACGGCATATACTGCATTCCTCGTTAATCTTGGGACTCGAAGACAAGACTTATTATTAATGTGTTATAATAAAACAGGAGTTTCTAGGAATTGTTATCATTCAAACATTGACAACAAAACTTGCCATTTGTATCGTTCAATCTCTTACTGATGTATAATCATTACATAGACTAAGGGACCCTATGACCTACTATGTACAGTGGCGTAGCAAGGTACTCGTGCCCCCCCCCCATATAAGACAAATTTAGTGTGTAGCGAATAAATCGAGTAGTCTGTATACTGACCAAAAAAGACATTCAAATACAGGTAGTTTTAATGGGCTCATGCGAGAGCCGATCGGTCACGAGCCCAAACGCAATGAAACCCACAACTTGCCATGGTTGGAAGGTCACAGGCTTTGGGCCCCGAATAGTTGTAGGCCCGGGTTCATTGAACCCCTTCGCACCATGGATGCTACGCCACTGACTTTGCATAAATTTGATTTGGAAAGAGTAGCAGAGAGGCATAGAAGTGCAGCTGTTCGTTCGAATCCCTCTGGAAACTAAGAATTATTTTTTTATAGTTGATTTGAATTGAAACTGTCCATATGTGCACTCCACACTATAAGATGAATAGAAACTGCCCATATGTGCACTCCACACTATGGAGATAATAGAAACTGCCCATATGTGCACTCCACACTATGGAGCTAAATAGAAACCTGCCATACACACGTCATGTTCGTCTTGCTAAAGTTTCTATGGAGGACAAATGACTTTTGATTTATTCACTTTGTCTACATTTTGTTCATTTAATCGTTGATTATTTGTCGTGTGGTGGTAATAATTGTAAAGGTGATTTTTAAAACGATTTGAAAACATCAACCAATTTTAAACAATGCTAAATAGATCTAGATCTACGTTCTTTGATTCGCACCAAATAAGAACTCATATTCCAGCTCAAATGGACAAATCCTATGTTTGGAGATCATATTTCAGTCCGAATTGTCGTTAGTCAAATTCAAGTTTTGAAACTTATCGAGAAAACATTTTGTTTTTGTATTTCCCTGGAAGTACTAGCTGTGTTTGGATGACTCAAGGGAGAGAAGCGGATGACAGCTCTGATCCCCTTCGATCAATCTCCCCTTAAAACATCCATTGTTAGGTGACTCTCTCCCCTGAAATAAATAGCTTGACACTTGCCAGGTGACCTTGGATTAGAGACCTTTTTTTTTTGTACATGCAGATTTCTTTCTCGAAGGAAGACAAAAAAAAACGCGTCTCATTGTCTTGGGATTTCTGTTCTTGTGTGTGTGTGGAGGATACGTTGCAGGTGTAGGGCGTGTGAGGGGTGTGTGGGCACATTGACTTGACGCCACCTTCAAAATAGCAGTCAGTCAGATAGATAGTCAGATGATAGCTTTGAGATGTGTTCTCTAGTGCATGTAATGCCGTGTACCTCAGACTGAGCCTAGCCACCCACTTGGACACGTTTCTTTCATTATCAGCGTTGATCTTTCGATTCTATAGAGTCACTTTGACGACTATTTTAAACATGGACATATTTGTCTTGATAGACAGGAAGTCCAGATGAATTACTGACATGGACCAGCTCACTACGTTTGCTTTCTCTGCAGACAGTAGCAGGACTCGCAGCAGTCTGTCTTGATGCTGTACTAGACACTTTCCACTCGTCTACATTCATAGATAGTGCTAGTGCTGAGGTCCCATTGCTGTAGGTTAGTCTTGGACGTCACTTGGGTCTGCTTCACTCATCAAATTCTGCATAGATAATGTGATTTCTAGTTCCTAAATTCCTTCGCGTCCGAGGGGCTTGACCTTTTTAGGGCTCCCTGCATTTTTACATTCGACATCATGACATCAGATAATGGCATAATATTTAATGTCAAAAAAAATAAATTCCGACACTCATGAGCCGCCACCCCTCAAGTGGAGGCCCGTAGGGATTTTAAAATTTGCTCCCCTCTCCAACCCTAGCTACGCCACTGCCTAGATTTGAATGTAGATCTTTTCTTGTACTGTTACTTGTGTGACAGAGCACTAGGAGCGCGTACACTTCAACGAACTTTTAATAGTTCTCAAAACCAAATCCCTCCACTTTGGTTGGTCAGCAGTTTTTCTTAGCTGGATATCAAGAGACAGGCAGGTCCGTCCTTTTACGTTGTCCAGGCGGCTTTTCCTTGGACGACCCTTTCTTCGTACTGCTTCCAATGTAGCTTCAAGGATGAAATGTGAAAGTAAGTCATGTCTTACAATATGACCAAACCAGCTCATCCTTCGTCTATTCATAGTATTGAGGAGGGTCTCTGTTTTGTTCACTTGTAAAATAAGCAAATATAATTTTTTTTTAATTGACTTATCTAAGGAGAAGAACATGCATCTCGATACTGTAAGATGCATTTCCTATTAAGTATATCAAACAAAATTAATAAATTACCGCTATTTAATTAACTAACATGTTAATATTTTAATTGTTTTGTTAAAAACAATGAATAATTGTGCAAAGTTTCAACTTGCTCCCAAAATCAGAAATGGGAGAAATTAAGTATTTGTAACCATTTAAACGAGTTTATAGAAGCTTTGTAATAACAAACTCATTTGTGTTCTTTTCGTGGTGACAAGGTTAGATAATAAATAATAAAACCTTGGTTTCTATTGCCAAGATCGAGGAAGTATTTTATTCGATAGAAGTATAGCAAACATTTGAACTGTAAAATTTAAATACTTTCTCTAGAGTTACCTCCTCCATTCACATGGCACTATTGCAACACATCTTCCCACATAATGGCAGCTTCCATTTAGAACACGACATTTTCATTGATTGACTTTGTTCTTCGTGTGTTATAAATTATAGACGTTTGTTTAAAACAAAAACAAAAAAGATAATTCCGTCCTACACGTATCTATGTGTAGTCGTGCATGTTACTCAGAGGCTTTGTAATTCAAAGCGCACATTGGATACTTATATCATAGTACAAAGATATTAAGAGCAAACACGATACTGTTAGGTCATTGGTTTTCCAGACTGATTCATGCAACCCCGTTCTTAGCTCTAATGATGATATTCTACTTTTTTCTTGATATCTCACTTTAAATATTGCATAACTCGTTGTTATTTATTCATACCATTTTGTCTGACATTTATTTTAAGTCGCATTGAATGTAGAAACATGTTTTTGTGAGCAAATGATCATACTAACTAGACAATCATCTCTTTATAGTTTTCTCATACTTTAATTGTCTTTTAACCTATTAGTGTTGAGATGTAGATGCGAGAGGGTTGTCTAACTTCTTATCATTCTGAAATATTTACCAAGTCACTGGCCCATCTGTAGGCCAACATCACACGCCGTCTGACTGCATGGAATGTCATAGCTTACTTTGAAACATAGCATTCATCAATAGGTTATCTTCTCATGGTGTCAGCCACCGTTGATAAGCCCCAACACCCGTCCTGACTAGCGTCTTCATTTATCACACGCTCAGGATGGCGATATGCTTTCTAGTTATATTGAAATTTAAAAAAACAGAAAAAGACAGACAGACAGACAGACAGATAGATAGATAGATAGATAGATAGATCTTCTTATCTTATCTTATATAATACAGACGTTACTTCAAAAAAGAAGATGATTACGTCCTACGCGTCATGCATTTTGTCATGCATATTAACCTATGACTTAAATGATAGATAGATAGATGCTGAAAGGCTGATGATCCAATCCAATGTCTTAATGTATTTGCCAGTGACTTGTAAAGTATGGCACATGAAATTGGAAGAAAAAAAAAATTGGATGAATTTCTTAACAATAACTTGCCAGAATTTCGTTAAAACTTTCTCCCAAAGTTAGAACTTTTTTTTTTTAATTTGACTAAAGTTTAAAGAGTCATTCGACTGAACCAAGTCTTCTACTATGCACTCAGAATTTCAGACTGATGATCAATTCTATTATTCCGCATCAAGAGTTTATCAAAGCTTTTGAGGTTTATTTTCCTAACTTGGAAGTCGGGACCAGGGGCCTAACTGCCTTGATTAAAAGGTTCGAGTACGCGAGGAAAAGTTCAGCTCCTTGGAGTCATCCTATTTTTTATTTTTTTTTGGTTGCGTCTCTTGGGAGGCCATGAGTGCTACCAAAGGTGCAGGGGCGATGAAGGAGGCTCACGCACAAACACAGCATCCGGGACCCGTGGCAAACACACGAACTGCCCCTGGGTTCACGATCATTTAGATGAGTCTGAATCTCTAGCAGATGCGATCGACTCTCTTGTCGGGAAAAGGTGTCCAATTTAATGACTTTGAGATTTATTTGAGTTTCTCTCTACCTTAGCGAATTGTGAAATCATAATTGGCTGGTGTGCGATGGATCAGACGGGGGAGCTGCTATGGAATTGTGAGGTCGTCCCGGTGCAAGAAGGTAAAGTCTTCTGATCGTTCACACGATTTAGCCTCGGCGTGTGATCACACCCTTAGTATTCTGAATGTCACACGTGGAAATGCTAATGGGGCACACCAGCTTTCACAGCTGAAAAGTGAGACCAAGTCGAGTGCTATTATACAAACGACACCTCCTATTGCTTTCTTTTGCAAAGTTAACCTTTGTAATGAAGACGATTGTTTCAGACTTTCTCTAGACTCAAAGTTTCCTAAACGCTTCCATTGGCTGAGATGTGTTGTCTGGGACTTCAACACGTGGTCTTGCTATCAGTAGACCAGATTAAACAAAAAGTCCCTGGCGTTTGTGTGGTTTAACTACCATTAATATCCTGGATTAAGTTGCGCGTGCTTTGTGACGGCTACTGGCGATCAAAGGGAATTAACTATTTCAGTTTTTAGACTTTGTACATTTCTTTTTCGATCTAGTTCTACAAAGGTTATTGTCCTTGCTCTCAGTTAAATGTCATGGCTTGCAGCAGTGTAGAGTTTCGGTCATATCAAGTATCTCTCTGGTACTGTCTATGTCCTGCTGTTAGGACTGTCCCGTAGGACATTTGGCCGAGACCTTTAATGACCCAACGTCTGTCGTTGCACAACTTGTGGAGTTGGAAGGATGAAGACCGAGTTCAACTAGAGCCTGATACGAGAGGGGGGGGGGGGGAGATGGAGGGGGTCTTGTTCTATTTTTAAAATATTCAAACTATTTATGATGTCGCTAAGGGTGTAGCCTTATTGCAAATTTCAAAGATTATAGCCTAAGTTATCGAAGAGACCATTTTTTATTCCGGTGTACAATGATAGAGAAAGCTAAGGCGTTTCTTTTATTTAAAATATACATGTTGTAAAGTCAGTGTTTAACATTCGCATTACTCAATATAGAGACATTTATTTGTGCTAGTCCCAAAGTTACCTTCGATATATAACAGACTAACATAAAAATGTATCATTAATGTTTTAAGCTTAAGAACAAACAATTCTCACCCGTCTAATATTTCACAGTATATTAAATACAAAAAAAATTATAACAATTAAAGTAAACTTAGAAATAATAATAATTCCAAAAGGATTGTTTTTGCCTACAAATAGACTGTCCTATAACAAATAGTCTAAAAACTGAGGTACATCAAATCCAAAAAAGAAAATTCTGAACTTCAAATTTAAAAAATCGATCTCATCTTTAAATACCTCTTCCTTACCTCTTCATCTTCAAATACCTCTTCCTTACCTCTTCATCTTCAAATACCTCTTCCTTACCTCTTCATCTTTGAAAGCTTCTTCCTTACCTCTTCTTCTTTGAATACCTCTTCCTTACCTCTTTATCTTCAAATACCTCTTCCTTACCTCTTCTTCTTTGAATACCTCTTCCTTACCTCTTCATCTTTGAATACCCCTTCCTTACCTCTTCATCCTTGAAAGCTTCTTCCTTACCTCTTCTTTGAATACCCCTTCCTTACCTCTTCATCTTTGAATACCCCTTCCTAACCTCTTCATCTTTGAATACCTCTTCCTTACCTCTTCATCTTCAAATACCTCTTCCTTACCTCTTCCTTACCTCTTCATCTTCAAATACCCCTTCCTAACCTCTTCATCTTTGAATACCTCTTCCTTACCTCTATGAATACCTCTTCCTTTCCTCTTCATCTTTGAATACCTCTTCCATACCTCTTCATCTTTGAATACCTCTTCCTTACCTCTTTGAATCCCTCTTCCTTACCTCTTCCTTACCTCTTCATCTTTGAATACCTCTTCCTTACCTCTTTACCTTTGAATACCTCTTCCTTACCTCTTCATCTTTGAATACCTCTTCCATACCTCTTCATCTTTGAATACCTCTTCCTTACCTCTTTGAATACCTATTCCTTACCTCTTCCTTACCTCTTCATCTTTGAATACGTTGCTATGAAACTGAATGAAAAACGTGTTTTCTTTAATGCTATACACACTACAGTCTTATAACTTGTAAGTTCCTCTGTCAGAGTGAGCAGTCTGTTTGTGTGCCGCGCTCACTGTGTGGCGGTATAACACACACACTCACACCCTTGGTAAAGACTTCTCTCAGATCTACTCTGGGAGGCATCCTACTTCGTCATCGGTGCATGCTGACATGCCTGATAGCACATGGCGTGGCCGGCAAACAGTGCCAAATGCCAGTCGATGTTGTTTTTATAATGGTAGCTAACGCTTCGATGGCACGACTTCCTCCAGGAGCTGTCAAACATGCCCGGTCGAGCCTGAGATCCTTATCTTGATCAAAACAAATTAACTGGGCTTCGCCGGCCTGGAGCTAGTGCGACAATAGAATTAGCTTGTTGCTTATCCCACGTGTTGGCATCGTAAACTAGGTACAGTGCAGCGTGCCTTGTACTCACATTGTGGAGTCCGTTGATCTAAGCTAATTGTGTTCATGTTGCAGTGCTAGGTAACACATTTGATGTCAATGACGATTTAAAAAAAAAACACCAATTACTATATTTGGAATATCTTTTCCATAATCATGATTAATATAACGAAATACGTCAATCTTGAGCTGAAACAGAGGTAAGCCTAAGGATAGAGACATTTGAATTATAATAATTGAAAACAAGGTTACAAAGACAGTTTGTGTGGAAACACAAACTCAAAATCGGCCCCCGAAGTGGTCCACCCAGGCAGGTAAAAAAGGCAGGTTTCAATATTATCAGAATGAAATATCAAAGAAAAATGACACGCATTGTTTTGCAATAGTTCACGCGATATTGAGGGAAAAAAAAACTACTTATTAATTGTTGTTTTAAATTATGTCTGACTTATATGCATACTAAATAGATTTGTTCTCTTTAAAAAAATAATAAACATTTTTTGTGTGTAAATATAGTACTTTGTATAACAAAACTTAAATAACTTAACAATAGAAATATAAAAAAAGATTCTGACAAAAAATCTACAACCGTTTGAATAAATGAGTTAAAATTATGGTAAATGGATGTCGCCCCTAATAAAGAGCTTCAAGTGTTTGTTACTATTAATAGTGAATAGTTGTAAAAGTGGTGTATTTTTATGGAAAAAAAATTGCTTGCATAAGTGATTTAAAAATGTTGATTTCTTCGCTTTCAGAAAAGAAAAAAAGTACCCGTTGCATCAGAACTTTGAATGGTCTAAAATATTGTGATGTCGGATTTTCACTATCTTTTCTAGTTTACGAGATCTAAACGGGACGGACGGACAGACAGACGAACAGACAAGCCAGACAAAACTAATAGCGTCTTTTCCCCTTTAGGGGGCCGCTGAAATAATGGTCTTAAAATGCATGTGTAGAAGAATTAATGGCATAAATATTTTAATTCATCTAAATATCACATCATACTCATTAGAAGTTTTCTTTATTGCATCTTGACGTATGATTCTATTAGAAGTTATAATTGATACCTAAATAGATTCTAGATCACAGCTTGTGTTGATCAGTCGTAAGAGACGTGTTACCATCCATGTAAATATAAGTCCTTGTATCTAAACCACTTATTCCGACTATAACAGCATCTTTTAGAACTTAAAAATACGTAGGTTGAGATACTAATTCCTCAATCACCGTAACCTAGGAACCGTTAAACTTGACTTATCGTTAATGCGACAAGTCCTATGTGCGTATAGCGATGGCTTCTCAATATATGTAGAGATTTAGTGCTATCTGTCTAATTGAGTCATCTTAATAACTTCAAATGTAGCCTTGTTGTACTTTATTTAGCCCTAGTGATACATCGAATGTAGTGATTCCGTTGTTGCTGAGCTCAGACCATGAGACGATGTTCTCCCAGTCCACAAAACTGTGTCAAAGGGTGCAAGCGGCCCCCAAATTATCCACTGCACCCTCTTCTATGAAATAAACCCTAATCTCGTGTCCTTATCCTGAAATGATTTCGACTTTTCTGTCCACACTTCCTTCGTATTTTCTTCCCCAGAATTCTCCTATTTTTCTTTCCAGCCTTGTCTGTTTACGTTGCTAGCACAAGGCAGTCATCAATCGCGTGTTCCTTCAGTCGAGCCTGAGACGCCGAGAAAGGTGTAAGATTTGCACGTGCTTCGCATCAACCTTCTCCCTGTCTCTCTCTCTCTCTCTCTCTCTCCATTCCCCCCCCCCCTTCCTTTTCCAGGCATACATTCCCAGATTTTTTTTTCTGAATAATATTTATTCAAAATTTCAAAGTAACAAGTTTTATTAAGCTTCTTAACCAATCACTTTTGTTTCGGGTTCTAGGTGACGATGTTTTCTTTAGGGTGGAAATATTGATCCGTTTGGGGGAGGGGGGGGGGAGAGAAGGGGGGGAGGCTGGTCACATGATGACGGTGTATTTCTTTCTGAAGTGCGCACTTCATACCGAGACCTTGTATTAGCCGCGGGTAGAACCAGGGAACCTCAGAAAATGTCTGTGAATTAAATCTGCCTACCAATTTAAAATGTCCTGTCCTTCAAAAACATTTGAAATGCTATCAACTTGATAAATATGTTTGTTCTTCAATGATGAAGATCAGACAACTGTTTACTCTACGTCATCTATGTCCAGTAGTATAGGCCACATACAGGTCTTAGAACCTTGTATCCACATACAATATTTCTTAGTCTTATCCTTAGGGGACAAATTTGTACAAGTACTCATATTTCCTAGTGTCTTTAGAGCATGAAACAGGTTTTTTGAATTAGCCATGAAAACTTATGACTTAGCAGAGTCTCTAATTAACAGGCACGAATAGATAAAGACGAATAGATAAAGACGAATAAATAAAAACATGGAATATCTTCCTTATTCACAGAACGTCTGTATTAAAAAAAGATGAGATAAAATATGTCACTGGCCCATATCGGATAAAAAGCCATTCGCCTTTTTATTATTCACAAATGAATTCGGCATTGAATTGTGACTTTCAAAACAACTTCCAGTATTCCAGCAAAGTAAAACAATGTCTTCCCACTGTCACGTGAAGAACACTGTCTGAATAGAACCTCATGTCTACAAAACAACGTCAGAAGTAGAGGCCCATAAGTTGGGAACTAGACCTGGTCTTAAGGAAAAGATGATCTATTATTGGATTCTGGCGACCTCTAGGGGGTTAGGCAGTCTTGTGGCTAGAGAGACAGACATTCGCTTCTGCCATGAGACTAGCGTTTGGTCTGGAAAACATTGACATCTAGGAGGCGCCCCGGATCAACCGAAAGGTCACAGAACTTTTACTAGCTTCCGTGGACCTGAGCCATCGGACATGACGGCTGGAATGTGTGTGAATGGGAGGTGGGGGGGGGGGGATATGGTGGTGTAACACGAACCAGAACTCAAGGCAATGAATACATCTCGTTATAGTTCATATTTTCTATATAGAAATAACTTGGGAGGTACAAAAATAGCTGCATTCATTGGTGTGCCTGTTTGTATGATGGTTCAAGTTCCGAGCAGAAATTTTTTTAAAAATCCTATTTTATGTTCAAAAGATAAAGTCAAAACTAAATGTTCAAAAGATAAAGTCAAAACTAAATGTTCAAAAGATAAATTCACAACTAAATTCAAATTTCATTCAAAATTAAGAAGATAAAAAAAATTACCAGCGTCGGGAACAAATCTCATCTTATCTTATATAATGCAGACGTTACTTCAATAAAAAAGATGATTACGTCCTACGCGTCAGGCATTTATTTAGTCATGCATATTAACCAATGACTTAAAGTCTGCCAAGTCACTGGTTTTCCTAGCTAGCTCAGGCAACCCATTCCATACTCTAATAGCACTAGGGAAGAAGGAGTATTTGTACAAATTTGTCCTAGCATATGGACATTCGACAAATCCATGACATTTGCCTTAATTACAAATACTGTCTATATCTTGTTGATGTCCAAGGGCTGAGCCGAAGGCTCTTCGAGCCCTAAGTTTGAAAAAAAACCTGTTTGGACGCCAAACAGTAAAAAAAAAAAAAAACCTGTGAGAACACAGTTCTGTTTGAGAGAGACCCGAGTCAATGCCTATGTAAAGCATTGCTGTTTCCAATGCCTTTGGCCCTCGACGCATGCTTGGCTGCCCATGGTTGAAGGCCGAGGGCACCGGGAGCCTCCGCCATTTTCCTTCGTTGTACCAAGCTAACTGTGCGGGACCCGCCATTTATGTAACGGTCCCTTTGAGGAACAGCGCACGGATGTGGGACTTTTTTACAACCCCGCAAGTGCAAGAGGTTGACTCTTGTCTACCCGTGGGCATCCCCATGGGAGTTATGTTTCGCCATTCATTTAGCCTATCTACCCCCTCAAGTAGCCGTTTCCACCCAGGTGCCACGATGAGGCAGAACAGCGTACCCGGGCTGTCTATATCTTGACTTTGGGCTAGTACCTTCATAAAAATACAACATTCTTCATTTCACTCTCTCCTAAGTTACATCATTTTAGACTTCTGTCTTTCTTAACGCTGAAATCTACATGAGTAAAGACTTAAAAACCGAGACCCTGAATAATTTTTTTTGTGTAATTGTTCTCAGTTAAAGACCGAGAGATGTTTTTTGAAGCACACCTTCCTTTGGCCTGGGGTGAACTGTTCGCGCCAGGGTTTTTTGAAAGTGCGCACGTGCTCGGCTGTGAGAAGTTAATTGGTGGGTGATGCATCCTGTACTGTTTAGATATCAAATATAGAGAGTCATTAGACTCACGCAATTTACGTCCCCTGATTGATGAGTGCTCACTCGCAGCAGGGGGAGCTGTTCACATGGAAATGGTCCAATGAAAAAAAAATTTGAAAAGGAGAACGCTCTTCTTCGTATTCGGTGTTTTGATTTCGTTTTTTTTTCTTTTCGTTTTTTTTTTCCCTCCGTTTAAACGTTTTAGAATTATTTTTTTTTACATATTGCATATTTAGAATATACTAATGAAGTTAATTTCTTGAAAATGAAAAATCTTTATTTTTATTTATTTATTTCGAATAAATATTGACCTAACTTATCATGATCTTACACTAAATGTAGACAAGCTCTGTAGCTAACTAACGGAAAGTGCGTACACCAAATTTATAAAACCTTTTAGATATTCGTACATTGTTACTGACATATCATTGGACAGTGCTGTACTGTTGGGCCATGGTCATTTGGTTGGTTAGTTGTACTTGGATAATGCTCACTTCATTACGATACTGGTATATAATGGACAGCTGGAAAATGGTCATTATTTTTGAAAGGAAAGAAGCACGGAGGAGGGGCCAGTAGGACGAATAGAAGTTACTGTTGGACCAAGAGCATCGTATCTGTGAAGGTCCAATAGACTTTCAGAACTATGTACCCATTACAATTGTCAGATCTAAACGTTTGTTCTTTTAAAAAAATCAAATTAAGATTTAAATGGAAAACAAAATATTGAATATAGATAATAAATAAACTCATTGTTTTGTTCAGTTTATAAATTTCGTGGCTAGTATTGAGCTTTTTATGGTGTTGTACAATTACTCACTAAATTATCGATTTAGTTCTATAGCAACACGGCATAATGGAGACTTTCAGAACTAGCGTACTTACTATTTATAAAACTACTGTCATTTATTGTTTACTTTTTTAGCAATAAGAATCAAACAATGAATAAATACAGTTTAAAAAATGTCTTATAAATGTGAATAAGGTTTATTATGAAAATTTCCAACATAAAGAAACTTTCACATGTACGCCTAGAAACTCTCGCTGAATGAAAGTTGTGTTATCGTCAATTATTTCCTGAAAATCTGGTCTTAAACATCGGCACATAGCTTCCAAATGCAAAGAACAAACAAGCTAATCTTAATCACAAATATAACAAATATAATAATTTTGTTGGCAAAGAAACGAGAGCATTACAAATTGTAATATTCGCACGACAAGCCTAGAACCGGCACCCTGTTTTTCACCTATGTGTGCACAGAGAACATGAAAGCGTTAATTAAAATGTGTACATTTGGGTGCTCTTACCCTTTAGTCGCAGATGTGTACATTTCGGGATATGTACTTTAAAAAAAAAAGATTTTGAAATGTGCAGACTACTTAAAAACTACGAAGTAAAAAAAAAAAGATTTTGAAATGTGTAGACTACTTAAAAACTACGAAGTTAAAAAAAAAGATTTTGAAATGTGCAGACTACTTAAAAACTACGAAGTTAAAAAAAAAGATTTTGAAATGTGCAGACTACTTAAAAACTACGAAGTTAAAAAAAAAAGATTTTGAAATGTGCAGACTACTTAAAAACTACGAAGTTAAAAAAAAAGATTTTGAAATGTGCAGACTACTTAAAAACTACGAAGTTAAAAAAAATATTTTGAAATGTGTAGACTACTTAAAAACTACGAAGTTAAAAAAAAAAGATTTTGAAATGTGTAGACTACTTAAAAACTACGAAGTTAAAAAAAAAACGAAACAAAAATGTGGCAACACTGGGTGCATAGTTTATCAGAAGTGGGCATCTTTCACCCCACTTGACATGTCAGTGCCACACTTGGGGTGTAGCGCCACACTTGCAGTGTGTACATTCAAGACATAGACCCAACAAAAGTTTGCATTGCTACGGAAGTTTGTTGAGATTCGACAAAGTCTACAGAGCAACACGGTAAGACACGGGGCGTGGCCTGGACGAGGTCCCTCTGCTTCCAATAGAAAATAGTAATTAACATAAGCTCTGAGTGCAGACCTCATGTATGTACATATTAGCTTCTCATTTTCTTTTGGTCAACATTCGGTCTTAACGTCAACATCAAGTGTACGGGACGGAAGGAAGACATCATTTAAGTATCCAGGTGTAACCAACTGTTGCATCTTCTGAATGACCTCTGCTAGTTCTAATATTGGAAAGTGTTTCTAAATATCAAGAGTATCGTATGATGCTCAGCAAATTTATGGTGCTAAATGATGTATATTCGGTGTATATATACATATATATATATATATATATATATATATATATATATATATATATATATATATATATATATATACAGAGAGAGAGAGAGAGGGGCAGAGAATGTTTCTTTTTCTTTCTATTAGGTTTTCGTTTCTCTTTTGGTCGCGGCGAAGTTCATAATTTGTATGGGTAATTGGAGGATATTATTTCCTTAGGAACAGCCATTCTGTCAGCAAGCCTGATCTTAACATACGCATAGCCTTTGACACTAGGCAATGACACAAGGGCTTGAAACTATATCACAAGAACACTCTTACATTTCACTCTATGAAATACATTCGATATAATACATTTGAATCGTTACATTCGATCCTTCGACACAATACATTCGATACAGTAAATTCGATACATTGCATTGATACAATACATTCGATACGATACGTCGGAGTCGTTCAGCCCCCCCCCTCCCCTTACATTGTTATTTCCTTTATGTATCTGGCAAATTGTAGCATCCCTACAACCGATTGTTGCTGTGCCTTGAAAATAGATTTATTTCACCCTAAGGGCAATGGTCAATCTGATCTTGTCATGACTAATGTGACGTTTTTGTTAGGGAAAGTTTGTTTTTTCTTGTATATAAGAAAGAACTAAAAAGGAAAGTATATCAAACACTAAACCATAATTAACAAATAGAAAAACAAAACCTAATGAAATACTCAGAAAGACACAAAGATGGAGGCACATTTCTTATTCCATACGCTAGAACAAATTCGTACAAGTGCTTCCCTAGTGCCATTAGAGAATGGAATGGGTTGCTGAATCAGCCTGGAAAACCAATGACATAACTGGCGTTTAAATAATAGATTCACGTGCATGACTCGATTGACACATGAAATACATAGGACGTAATTCTCTTCTTTTTGGAAGCAGCTTCTGCAATATATAGGATAAGATAAAACTTTATGTCCAGGGCGAAACTTACAAAACACAAAAATCTCTCCTTTAAACAAATTATGAGCGAGAGAAAGTAAAAAAAAAGGTTGAGTAGTGAGTCTATCCTTGCAGGAGACACAATGTTTAAACACCCCCGGCGCCAAGTAATGCCGCTCTCTCCCCCCCCTCTCCTTGGATATTAATTATTTACCCAACCATTATATCTGAGTGATTGCGGTGCCGGCTCTATCGTCCTGGGCGGCCCTCTATTGTCACCGTGACCATCAATAGTTTGTCCAGCCGCTGCCGCCGCAAAAGCTAATCTACTTTCTCCCACTGACCGTTAACTGGTCAACCCCGTCTGGCTGTGGACGCATGTATGCAAATATGTAATCTGTAGGATTCTCACTCTCCTTTTTTTGTTTGGCCATACAATACTGAGTTTGGACCAGGTTAGGTTTGACCATTGGTTCTTGCAAACATTGATGCGCTCCTAGCGACCATTGCACTCCTCGCCCGCCCCCCCCACACACACACACATTTTCCTTTTTTTTTCTTTTTGCTGCGAGATCATTAGCTGACGAGAACCCTCCAATAGATTCACAAAATCAAATAATCCAGAACTCTTGGCTAATATCGATAAAGCCAAAAAAAGATCTTTTTTTTTTTCTTTTTCTTTTGTTTTGTTTTAGAGCAAACAGTTGTGATTGAGACAAGATCCTGCTGCCGCTTCATACACACTATGTCAGAGATCTAGATTTGGCAAGGAAACTACAACAGTTTCTTGTAGTGACAACGTGGCTCAATCGTGTCAATGTTAGACAAATAATTAAGGACATCGATGTATAACGACCTTCAATTGTGTCCAATAGTAGACAAGGGTGATAACCGATTCTCAAAGTGAAAATTTAGTTCTGGTTTAAATTTACTGGTTCCTTAGTTCTATTGGTAAATGTATGATTTTTTAAACTATACTCATTCTGAACTTTTTTCTTCTTTTCGCTATTTGCTTTTGTCGTAACTGGTATAGAAATAAGGGGGGAAATCGTATAGTATTGAGATATATGGCTGTAAATGTGCTATTCTTTCCGTTATATTAGATTTGTTGTTGTTTTTTAAGTAACTTTAATATTTTGTTTTTATTGTCAACATGTTCAGCTAATCGCATGCTCCCCCATCTGGCCCCGGATATAGAATACGAACAATGCGACAAATTACAAACTACATACCACGTGGCTGCAGCCTTTACAGATTTACTGATTTGTCTTTAAACATTGCAAAAAGAAATTAATATAAGACTTTTTCACTTTTTGTTGGGTGAACTTGGGAAGAATGGATCTTTATGGAACATGCTTAAATAATGTTGCTTTATCATCTGTTGCGATCAACGATCAACTTATGACCAATGACTCAACTTTCGTGTTTCTGCTAATTGCGAACATTCCCCCCCCTTTTTTTTTCCCCTTTATTTTTTTCTTGAAGCTACAAAGATTCTTAGACTCTACTTCAGCTGAGACCTGATGTCCCTGGCCCCTCACATTAGCATTTGAAATGGACTCGTGCCTTTGGAGCATCTTTTCCCTCTCTTTCTCCGTTACACTGGAAATGACCCCCATGACGAATGCAACCCTCTTCAGACTGCCCATTGTCTCGTATCGGGTTTCCCCGGTCTCTCCTGCAGAGCTGTGTCAATACATAGGAGCACGTGATGTGCTTTTGGGAAGGTCGCGTCTTGTACAAACTCTGCTGCGGCAATGGGTTCTTCTGTGCAACATAAGCACTTAGTGGAATGTCTCAGAGCTGAAACTGGTCTGGGTTTTTAAAACACAAGTAAACGAAACAAGGATAAGAGGGGGGGGGGAGAGACACAGGACAAAATGTAAATGTCTCTCTGAAAGCAAAAACAGTTTTCAGCTGTAATGTAAAGGAGGTCCTGGGAGACCTGAGAGCTGGACGCTGATAATGGCCAACTGGTGGTCTGGTTGACCCTAAGATATGCTGAAACCTCTTGGCGTTAAATGGTCCCTGATCAATAAGTTTGATTGTCTACTTTATCTTTATTGCTGCCAAGAGATAAGAAAGAGAAAAGTCTTGGTCCTGCTGTTTTCAGAAGCAGATTTTTATCAGGCATGTCAAGTTGAGCAGAAGCGTCGCGTTTTTTTTATAGTTTCAGGAGCGGATTCTACAAGGAGTTTTCTTAACCTTTTGCATCTTAATCAAATATATTTACATTGTCGTATTTTAGTAAGAGTGTTTTGTGACAAAAAAGTTAAAAAGTTCCCCACCTAGACATAGTACTCTATGGGACAGATGATAATAATTAAAATCTGTTTCTGTGGCCCATGGTTAACGAGGGTGTCATGTGGCCAGCACAACAACCAACCGTCATTACTTTCCCCAACCAATGTCAGGTACCGATTAGACCTGGGTGGACTCAGAGCCGCCATAAAGATCCCGAAAGTAAAAATCACAGCTACCAGGATTCGAACCCGGGACCCCCGTTTGGAAGCCAAGCGCTTTACCACTCAGCCACCATGCTTCTGTTTTGTGACCTGCTATAGCTAATTTTAAATATCTTCTACCATTGCATCCATTTCTTGATGATGAGTGCAACTTTTGTATCCAAGCAAAAAATTCCAAAATGTCCTTACATGAAGATTTATTGTCCTCCCGAAATCAGGACTTTTAACAAGCTTCATAACTTGCTATCATCTCATGGTTTACTGTCCTATGAATTCAAATATCAGCCCTCCCCAGACCTCTCTCTCCTCCACTCGCCCAAACTGTTGTAGAAATATATTTGTTTGATCTGAAATAATGAACTTAGATTGTAGTCTTTACAATAAACTTGGGAATTTATTGATAAGGCGTACATTTTATTCACACAAAAAAAAGGGAGGGGGTGACATATCCGACAATGTTTTGTAAGTTAGTGACTCAACCCAGAGTGACTTTGTACTTGATGGTAGTATCCGATAGTGGACACTTTACAAATGACTTGAAATGATCCCTTTATTTGTATAGCACTACTTCCATTTCCTCACGCGCTCACTACCATGCTACTCCCTTCCCATGATGCTTCGAGTAATTGTTTTAATATGAATGAAAAATTGTTCAGAAAGAGTTCATTTGTTTTAGCTGGCGCGTGCGCTGGTAGCGGATAAGTCGAGGAATTCATTATGTATATCCAAGTATCCATCTGGGTTGCTTGGATAGCACCCAATCGGCTGGATACTGAGAGACAATAAAATTGTTACAACAAATGTCTTTAGATAAACGCAATACTACTGAAGGACGAGGGCAGTACAGCGTCGCATTTTTCCTGACTATCCTGGACACCAAGCTATTAGACAGAAGAAAACAAAATGATTCACTGTGGGATAACTCACTAAAGTCAAAGTACTTCAATCGCGTTCACTCCGTGACTCTCAACAATGGAGCCTCTTTTGAAGACCACCGTTTACCTAACCTCCTAGAACACGCATTCACACGTAAAACTGGAGGGACTTATCCATATAGGTTAAAGCAAAATCCTCTGGATCACTAGTGTTTTCGTGCAGTTGAGTCTGCTTTAATGAGATTCGAAAAGGGACGAAACTCGTAATTTAACAGCAATCTCCATTATCGAGTGACTTCCGGTGTAAATTTCAGGGAAATAACCGCAGCACTTCATTGTTTGGAAAAGAAACAGGAAAACAACAATTCAGTGAACAAAAAGCGTATCAAGGAAGTTGAGCTTGGCTCTATGTTTGTGCTGTTCATCTCGTTGAGAAATTTCCCCAACAAAATAAATTAATTAGTTCTAGTTTTAATTATCCCTTCATCGGTTATTAAAAATATAAAAATGATTACCACAAGATAGTTCGATATTTTATGTATGACACTTTCAATTTTAGAACAGTTACGAAAGTGTAAAGACGGTCATCATATTTTTCAGACTTTTTGATATATAGAGCAGATGATGTAAAGAACATTTGTTTCTATGGCCCACAGTTAACGAGCCTATCCTGTGACCAGTACAACGACCAACGGTCTTTATTTCCCTAACTAATGTCAGCTACTCATTAGAGTTGGTTGAACTCAGGGACGTCCTAAAAATCTCAAAATCACAGTCTTCGCCGAGATTTGAACTTAGACCACTTGATTTGGAAGCCAACTGTTTTAACACTCAGCCACCAGTCATATCCATAATTGGCGTATAAAATGGTTGAGTGGACTATTTTAATAGCACAGTACACAATATACTTAGATTATAGTACAATCGATACTAGATCATAGTACTCGATACTTCGCCACAGTACACTAAATAATAGATCATGTCTTGTGGCATTTTACGTCTCGATAGACAATCTTTTCCCTTTGCAACTTCTTGCGTGACTAAAGAGGCCAATCCTTGATACACAGCTGCGGTCACAGGTTGGGCATATGTAATCACCAGGCGCCTTTGCATTTTCACCATTCTTTCTGCATCTGTTGTGTATGGCATCTGCAATCCGAGACCCTTCCTTTATGCTCGCTCTCCATGTGGATCTATCCAGTGCCACCTCTTCCCAGCTGCTAGTGTCGATTTTGAAGAGCTTCATGTCGCGTTTGCATACATCTGTATAACGTAAAAGTGGGCGACCAGCGGCTCTCCTGCCTTCTATTAGATCGCCATACAGAATGTCTTGTGGAAGTCGACCCACTGGCATTCTATGAACGTGGCCAGGCAAGCCAAGGCGTCTGCTTAGGATAACACAGCGGATGTCCTGGCACCCTGCTCTTCGTAGCACTTCCTCATTGGTTATTTTATCTTGCCACCTTATTTTAGAGATCCGCCATAGGCATTGGAGGTGGAAGACATTCAACGTTTTTCTTGCCATGAGTAGTTTGACCATGTTTAAGTTCCGTATAGCAAAGTGCTCAACACACAGATCCGGTAGACTAAGGCTTTAGTATTGTAAGTCAGCAATATGTTCTCCCACACTCTTTTCTGCAACCTTGACATGATGCACATTGCCTTGGCTATTCTGTTGTTAATGTCTTTATCCAGTAGAGTATTCATGTATATAATGGAGCCGAGATAGCAAAAGTGATCAACAATTTCTAGTGGTTGGCCATTAATGTTTACTAGATCATAGTACCCTCGATTCTAGATTACTCGATACTTATATCACCTGAAGGGATTTTGTGAAGTTTTTTGATGGTAATGTTATGATGATGTAAGCCATCGTAAACAAAACACCACCTTTAGAAGACCATCTTCCAAACACAACAACAAAAGCTACCATATTTAACTACCATATTTGCTCACTACTTACACCATCCTGTACACCAGAGAGCTCAACCTACCGCCCGCGCATACACACACTCACACCAAGTCTGGCGCGCAATGAGCCATAAATCTTCCAGTCTGGCCCAGACACGGGTCATGACTCATAATAAACAGATAGTCGTAGACCGAATTATCAGCCCATAGATAGATGTTTGCCTAGCACCGTACCAACATTATCTGCCCCTTATCAGTCAAGAAGAAAAGACCCGTTGATGACTTAAGACCAGTGCGCCAATGTACAAGACGGTCCGGGGGAAAACATGGCGAAAGACGGCGTAATAAATAAAGCTGAGTTAGGTCTTGGTGTCTTATGGTCCGAAGAGCTAGATATTGAAGTGGAGATGACAAGTTTGGCTTCCTCACCATTTCGAAAGAGCGTTGCATGAAGTTGTTTTCAGGTTCTAGATTATGCATCTAGAAATAAAATGTATTTAAAAGAGATGTAGACGTCTGCTGTGGTAGGGTTGCTACAGCGATTGGACCCCACGATGACCTGCTTACTATCGTAAAAATACGCAAACTAAAAACCAATGGCCATATAACAAGGTCTTCGGGGCTCGCAAAGACATTCCTTTAGGGAACAGTACCAGGAAAAGGAAGAAGAGGCAGACAGAGAAAGCGGTGGGAAGACAAAATAAAAGAATGGACGGACCCGCCATTGAAAGAGGTTCGATCTAAGGCAAAAGACAGGAATGGAGAAAGACGGTCAACAGATCTTGCATGGTGCCCCAACGGTCCAACAGACTAAGGGATAGGTAAAGGTAAAAAGGTAGACCTTCAGTCTATCGGATCGGCTTTCAAAGCAAACGATTGATTTTTGGTATAATTAAAAGATTTGTATAAATTTTTGTTTAAATAATAAATCAGTTTTATTTTTATTTTTACTAATTTATTATTTTTGAGTAAATATTGTACACACTCAGAAGCTTAATAAGTTAAGTTTCATTTTTTCTCTAAGTCTTAGTCATCTAAATGTTGCAGTCTGATCTAAATCCTATAAAACATAAGCGCACATTTTTTAGACCCCCAATAGTACAGAGGTAGCAGACACATCGTTTAGAAACCAGGCTCACTTGATCTAGGCGTTGGATACAATCGACATTTTGGAATGCAACACTCATAAGGAAATGTACTGAAGAAAACGACGTATCCATGAAAAGGTTGTTAAAAGGTTAATCTCGAGCAGATGAATACTACGCTAAACCGCCCTCCCCCCGCCCACCCCCCAAAAAAAAAAACAAAAAAAAACACGTGTATGCTGTGAATGAAAGTTAAATAGAAATCAGCGTTTCGGGTCCAATGTTCCCACTGCAGGACTTAATGAGCTCATCTCTCAGATCACAGAGCACCACCAGTTTGTTTGCATGCAGGAACTAAATAGTACATTCCACTAATGAAGATTCACCCTCACCGTGATCTTTGTCTTACCAATGGACTTGGAGCCGGCGAATTCCGGCATAAATCAATAAACTCCGGTAGGCTAATTCGGCGTGACAGAGCACCGGTTTGATATCCTCTATTAACCCAGCAAACGGTCGCTTTGATGTGGCGAGAGACGCCAGCATCCATTGGGATAACTCCCATACATTTCGCCCCCCCCCCTCCCTTACGGCTAATAGTCAAGAGTACGTTTTGTTTTTATGGTCGCCAAGGGCATTAACTGCTGATACTTGTTGCCTTGCGTCCTTTACATTTGATCAACATTCACACGTGCTTTTCTTGGAACACAAACAGTGGGTAGGGAGAGGAAAGAAACCTAATAACCTAGATCAGAGGTGGGCAAACTGTGGCACTCTAACTGCTCGTGGCCCGCTAGAATATTTTACTCGTCTCGAGGGAACAAACAAGTCTCCATGCAACGTTGCTATAGCGTTTGTGCAAGCACAATTCTTTACCTATTTCTAAAATATGTTTCCGATTATTTGTTTTGAAACAAAGTTGCCAGACTACATTTTCACATGGGATTGTTTCACCTTTATAACTGTTTCACTTTTTCTTATTGTGTTTTTGAAAAACTCGCGACATTGTTCTTGTTTTTTTTTTTTACCGATTTACTATCAGTGACTTTAAATTCATGTTGAGAACGAGGGTGCCTTGGTCGTCTGGTATGCGCATCATACTATCTTCATGATAGTCCCGTGTTCAAACCCTGCCCGCTCCCGCCCCCGTCTTCCTGCAGGAGATTATGCTAGGGCGTAATAATCTTAAACTCTAAAGAAACGTCCGAGACTGATAAGACTTCCGTGATGGTAGTATATTATAAAAAGCAAGTTGAATGCCGAACTTCTCATGATGAAATAAACCTGCTCAGTAATGTTGTACTATATGAAGAATAGCTTTAAGAGAAAAAAAACAACTCTCTTTTGCAATTGGTACGGTTTTTAATGTTGCCATTCTAGGAAAGAGTTCTCCACTATAAAGCAAGCGTTCTGTCGTCTGCCATTCAAACGATACGGCTTGTCTTACAATTCACTTTGCACTTAGCGGCACTCCCATTGTCTCCCTTGACCGATGGCTCCCAAATGTCCACTTTAAAATCGATGCAAATTTGCATGCCTGTGTTAGAAGTTACGAAATTAAATCACGCGAGTAATGAATGAACTCATCTTTTTGTGCGCCTCCCTTGGGGGTAAAAGAGCCCGGCCCTCCTGTGGTCAAGTGTGAGTTACCAGGCAAGATTGCAGCACAGATAACAGTCCATGGTGGAGGGAGGGAGGGAGTGGTGGGGGGAGACAACTTAGTGTGGCGGAAATGATGAGTACCTCATTGGGCATGTAAATGTAATGGTCGCCTTGTGTGACAAGGACGATAATTAGCGGATACTGGGGGAACAATGGTTCTCAAACGAGGGATAGGCGCAACACAAATTACTCACTAGCAATGAAAGCTAGCAAGACGCCTTGAGAATACGGATTGACTCTTACTTTGTTGTTTAGCAGTCCTGCTCCTCATCCTTCACAAATGGAAGTGAGTCAAAAGATTTTAGTGAAACTTTCTCATAGTCGGGTCAAAATGAAAGTTGCTTTTACATAACAAGCTAAATATTTTTTTTAAAAAAGAAAAAATCTTTTTAAACGAAGCTTATAAAAGGGAAACAACCACACAATTACTGCTATTTTTCGCGCTTTTGCTAGACGTATCTCCCCCTTTCGTTATAAAAGAACATAAATTATTTACCAATAATTATTTACTAATTGTTTAATTTGTTTAAATTGATTGATGTCTCTAAATTGATTAAAGTCTTTAAATTGATCTATGTCTTTAAATTGATTCATGTATTTAAATTGATTCATGTCCTGTCTTCAACAATGAGTAAATGTATAACGTTTCAAATGATCTGAGAATTGGAAGTGGCAGAAATATTGTGTACCAGATTGATAACCGGTACCAGACAGACAGACAGACACAGCGAGCTTTAAAAAATGTTGTATAGAGCTACTAGATCTTCGTTCTCAATTTTGTATGAAAGGAAATTATAGAACTTTGGTGGACACTAATAACGCATCAAGAGCACTGCTTCTCTAACCTGGACATAACGCATCAAGAGCACTGCTTCTCTAACCTGGACATAATGCATCAAGAGCACTTCTTCTCTAACCTGGACATAACGCATCAAGAGCACTGCTTCTCTAACCTGGACATAATGCATCAAAAGCACTTCTTCTCTAACCTGGACATAACGCATCAAGAGCACTGCTTCTCTAACCTGGACATAATGCATCAAGAGCACTGCTTCTCTAACCTGGACATAACGCATCAAGAGCACTGCTTCTCTAACATGGACATAACGAATCAAGAGCACTGCTTCTCTAACCTGGACATAATGCATCAAGAGTACTGCTTCTCTAACCTGGACATAACGCATCAAGAGCACTGCTTCTCAAAGTTTATTTCTTTGAAGTTCCTTTGTCCACTTACCACATTTCCCTCAAGTCTTTTACACCACACACAAGTGTAGACCCACAGACAATACAATGTTTCCCTATATGCTGTCTCCGTCACAACCCAGATATAGGTTTCTAGTACCCCAAGAAAACAGTCAAAGGTAGATATAATGAGTTTTTCTACTAGGGATATGTTTACTTATGTTTGAGAAACGTTGATCCAAAGTCCTAGGTTTTAAAAATAGATGTATCTTATTTTAAAAAAATAATAAATAAATAAACGAGAGAGGGAGGGAGAGAGATTTACTTGAGGACAAAGGTATGTCGGGTACAGAATAAAGCCAGGAAAAAACTCCTCGAGAAAAAAAAAAGTTATGTTACATTTTATAAATTTTTTTATAAATGTTTTTTTTTTGTTTGTTAAGCCAGACCAAAAAAAAAATAGTGGGTTTGGATACTAGCACTACATGTTAGTAATATTATTGCCTTTTATTTTCCTGTCATTTTTTGATAAGCACCTCACGTCTGCGACTTGGCATTTGTTGCTAAGCTCCCTTTTTTAATAAATGACCGTTTTTTTCCTTCCCTTTTTCATGTGAATAATTTGGGGGGGGGGGGGGGGGGGCTATTTCAGAAAACAATGTCTTCGTTGTAAGTCAGACAGGAAGGGAGGGGCTGCATCAAAACCATGTATAGTTTTAGCACTGGAAACGAGGCTAAACAGAAAGGGAGGGGGGTGGGAGAGAACAAGATAACAGATTTTTGTTTTACTTTGTCTTGTGAGATTAAAAGGCAGTGCAAAGATATCACTCGTGGACGGGAAAGAGGGGGTGTAAGAAGTAAAACCATATCAAGCCTGACTGTTGGAAATCGTTAGCCTGAGAGCGTCCAATCCCATGGTGCCTTTTGTTCCCTAATCCTCACAAGTCCTAAGACCTAATGTGGTGACAAGTGTTGAAGTCAGAGGTCTTATCTCGACGTGACATGAGGAGACCTCGTCAGAGGCGGCGAACAGTGGCTGACTTTGTGATGTTCTCTGATACCATTTATCTTGAGGACTTCTCCAGTTTTTTTTTCTTAGTGATCAATTGGTCTGGTCACTCTCCTTCCTTTGATTCTACTGAACTCTGTCATTGTATTCCATTTTTAGCCCCCGGCAATGTTTACGATTTTAGATGTTGACACAACAATAAAGTATCAGACGCTCTTTGTAACCTTTCCTTTTTTTTTAATTACTTTTGTCCGTTGCATTGACCTGGCTCTTCCTGCATTTGCCAGGCTCTTCCTGCATTGGCCAGGCTCTTCCTGCTCGGGTTATAAATGTAATGATTCTCAAATTGTCTCCATGTAACTACCCCCTCCCCAAAACACTTTGCCATGTTTATTGTAGTCATTGTCATGGAAAACCGAAATCCGAGAATACGCCACCACGAGAAAAGTTCGACTGGAAATGTACGTCCTTGTGGTCGAATTTCCGTGTTGCCATTTCCGGTGATTTAGTTGAGGGCCGTGTTAGGTTTTCCGAAGTAGGTAAACAAAAAAAAAGGTGTATGATACGAGGTGATACGGGGTGGAGATACATCAGAGTGTCTTGCTGCCTTCATGTCTTCTCCATGTTTATGATGAGCTTGTCTCTTTCTGGTCATATATCCAGCCGCGAAGTCTTTCCAGGGGCGGGGTAAAGGGGAGGACAGCTTCCAACTCCTAATTCCCAGGTAGAACTTTTTAAGAATTCGAGACGCCCCCTTCCACCTGTCCTCGTAGCTTTCAAAAATAAAAATATTAGGCGTTAAGATTGGAAGTTAGTGAGAAAATGATAACTTTGTCGAGGGTCAAGTCCACAATTAAGCTCTTCGTTCGTGCTGGCCTCGTTATGAGCGTGCAATGTCTTAATGATAAGCGAGGCAGATGGTGATACGAAATGTTTTATTAAGAGAATGAGGTAGAGAAGAAAAAGTAGGAAGAGATAAGATTATTGTAAACTATTTATGCACGTCTTTCACAACCATCTTTAAAGTGATGGATATTATCTGTAATATCTTAAGCCCCTGATTGGGGTGATGCAACGTATGTGAGTTCGAGTCAATGATGCATCTATTCAAACAGGAAGGACACAAACTATTAAATAAGAAATTTTTTTTATTCACTTAACTGTGGAGAGTTGTGTATTTTCATTCAATCCTTATTGAAATCATTTCTCTTGACATTTGGACACCAAACAAATAAACTCCGCCTTAGTCTGAAAATTTCGAATTTCTCAAGAAAATCATTTATGCAGTTCGGTCCATCTCTTCATTTAAGAAGTATTGAGATTATCCGTCAACATAGATTTTTTTGGAAGTCTTCCTTAAAGAAATTCATGATTACTGAATGAGTTCACATATTTGCTTATTTTCACATTTTTTGAACAAATTACATTGCTTTATTTGAGTTATAGCCACGTTAGTTACAGATATAAATGATAATTTAGAAAAAAAAATGAAATTAAAAAAAAATCAATTAATTTATCTGCAACGAACAGTTGGCGATGATTTGTTGGCGTTGAATAGTTGGTGGCGGTGATTTGTGGGTGCTAAATTATTAACGATAAATTATTGCAAGCTAGTGTCAACTTATTGGCAAAGGGGGATAACTATCACATAACTGTTTCTTAAATAAAAGTTATCATTATTCTACCATAATGCATCCCCGGCATAAATCATTGTTTATTTATATGTACAAGAAAAACAAAATTGGCGGGAAATGGGTTTTCTTCTTTATCGACCTTCTTTTGTCATGTTCTGCGAGAGTTCATCGCTGGCGTACACCCACTGCCATGTTAGCCTAAAGCCTGTGAATGAGTAGGAGAGAGAGGGGGGGAAGGGAGAACGTTGATGGGCAGGGAGGGTAATAATGGGGGAGGCCACCGCAGAGCCCCCCTACTGGTTTCTGAGATTGCATTCACTGGTTTTGATGATAATGAAATCCGATAGGGCAGAGGGCAGGAGAAGCTAACCCCGACGTGAGTACTTACGGCTTCACTCTCGCATTCAAGAGTTATTGTTATTGTGTAGAATTGTGGTCTCCCTCTATCGTTCACTCTCTTTCTCTTTCTGCATTCTTCTATCTATCTTCTTCTTCTTCTGCTTCAAATACACAAAAGATATATATCTCATGTATTCTATCATGTCCATAATTGTATTTTTTAGTACGATTACCTCTGCCCTTTGACCTTGTGACGAGTTCAGATTTTTTTGTATAAAACGTAATAAATAGAAAACGCTAAAAATGAATTTTGGACTTTCCAAATTAAAGGTAGAAAATACACCAGCGTAAATTGGGCACATTTTGTAATAGAACCAATCGGCCAATGAGGTCACAGCGTCCTGGCAAAGAGTTCAGTCTACAAGGACAGTGGTGGCGGTCAGATGATGGACTTTAAGAATTAATAACATTGAGGTTATTATTAAAGAACTAAAGTACAAGATATTTAGTTTCAAGATTCTCGGGATGTTTTGAAGTAAACAATATTGATTTTTTTAAAGCAGGAAATATTTTAGATAAAAGTAAGGATTAAGAGAATGGGAGAGAGAGAGAGAGAGAGAGAGAGAGAGAGAGAGAGAGATGTAGAGACAAAGAAATAGAGAGAGTAACACAAAAAGAGAAAAGGGTAGAGAGAAAGAGAGACGGAGATATATATATAGAGAGAGCGATTAAGAGGGAGAGGGTATCTGGAACCAAACCACTAAAACGATTTGTTTAATTTTATCATTTCTCGAACAGTCGGTGCTAGAATAAGGAACAACTAAAGTGAGTGTGTGTGTTGAAAGGGGGAGGGTAACGGGCGCCCCACTATCACATGCCGTGACTGAAGCTCACTATCTGTCTTCAGCAACTTCTAGACTAATATTTGGTCTTGGTTCCATGTTGTGTCCATAAGTCACGTCCACTAACACGATTCTAAATAGCGAGATCATGAGCAACTATCTGCCTAACTCCTCAGACTAATTTTCTTAATGTAGACAAGGGAATTCTCAAAAGATTTTGTTGCTGTCCCCGTTGATGAGGCAAGGATACTACATCTTGATACCTTAACTAAAAAAAAACCCCCCCACAACATTTGGTTGCTTACGTTTCCATGTTATACTGAAGATGATTGAAAGGTTACAAGACAAGGTCAATGGATGTATACAATACATGTGATTTTTTTCTTATTTAAAGAACCTAAAATGTCTTCAGATGTTATATTGATTTGCAATCTGTATCATTCTTGACTCTTATAGCATTGCACAACTTCTAGTTCCGTCTGATCGCCGAGAGTTCAAAGCATTTGAAATGAAATCAAAGAGTTCAATAAAATCTCGTGAAATTTGATAGAACCAGAATAAAACGAGACTTCACACAACGAAATTTACTTCACTGACTTCATAACAAAATAAAAGCAAGGGCGCACTACTCTGCCAGGAGAAATTAACCACTAATACGCCAACCTTTTCTAATAAAGTATTCCATGGAAAATTATATGGATCTAGACCTTCTTAAAATGCTTGTATTTTTTTTATATCGTTTGGTAACCAATGACTTGAAGAGGAAATCATGTGTTTATTGTTTCAATCCAAAAAAATGTATTTTAAGTAAAATAAACAATAGCTGTATCCGTCGAGTGTGGTAGGAGCTTTATAGAGAGAGTAATAAGAATTCTCTATCTATGTATCCAGTGGCGTAGCTAGAGTGAGGGGAGGAGGGGGAAATTTGAAATCCTCCCGGGCCCCAGTTGAGAGGGGCCCCTAAATGAGTGTTTTGTAGATTAAATATTAAATATTGCGCAAAATGCAGGGTCCCCAAAGAGGTCAAGCACCCAGGGCCCCCAAATGGAAATTTTCTAGCTACGCCCCTGTATCTATCTATCTATTTATCTATCTATCTATCTATCTATCTATCTATCTATCTATCTATCCAATAAAAGAGAACTCCTTTTCAAGTTATTTAGCCAACATTTACTCTTTATTTATTTATTCAACATTATGTCTCGTTCTCGACCTCTGTCTCTCATTCACCATTCCTTATTGCGAGCGCCATTTTAAATCACTTTTTTTTTCTCTCAATCTGATTAATTTGTTAAAACTTCCCCCTTCCATATCTGCCTGCTTCCTCTCTCTCTCCCTCCCTCTCTCCCTCCCTCTTTCTCTCCTTCTCTCTCTCCCTCCCTTTCTCCCTCCCTCTTCCTCTCCTTCTCTCTCCCTCCCGCTTCCTCTCTCTCTCTCCCTCCCTCTCTCCCTCCCTCTTCCTCTCCTTCTCTCTCTCCCTCCCGCTTCCTCTCGCTCTCCCTCCCTCTCTCCCTCCCTCTCTCCCTCCCGCTTCCTCTCCTTCTCTCTCCCCCTCCCTCTTCCTCTCCTTCTCTCTCTCCCTCCCGCTTCCTCTCTCTCTCCCTCCCTCTCTCCTTCCCTCTTCCTCTCCTTCCCTCTTCCTCTCCTTCTCTCTCTCCCTCCCGCTTCCTCCCTCTCTCCCTCCCTCTTCCTCTCCTTCTCTCTCTCTCCCTCCCTCTTCCTCTCCTTCTCTCTCTCTCTCCCTCCCTCTTCCTCTCCTTCCCTCTTTCTCTCTCTCTCTCTCCACTCCTTCTCTCTACCTTTTCAACTCCTGCAATTCTCTACCGTTCAATAAATCTCTTATCTTCCAGCTCTGACTTTCATTCACTTTATAACTTCCTCCCTCCCCCCCCCCATTCGCCTTCCCTCTAGTACTCCTCTGACCATCAACTCCACCTGACCACCCCCCAGTCTCTCCTTCACCTGGTAGTCGACATGTTTATTTACTCGTATGTCTCAGTTATTATAAACAACAGGAATTGATATGAAAATCTACCAGATGTGTCAGACTCAGGAGTGAAGACTAGAGAGGTCCTCGCACTGCAATTACTAGGACCTGGGATTACTATTATTACTTAATTTTTAGTTTTAAATTTAGTTTTAAATTGATTTATCGTCAAATAATCTCTAAAGACACAAAACAACTTTCTTTAAGACCCTGGATTCCCAATCCCGATGATATTTCAACATGTCTCACGTCAATAGGTCAAACAAAGCAATTCAAAGAAAACACTTTCAGATAGTTGCCATCGTTATAGAAACTACACAGAAATAAACATTCTGTTTATAGACACTATTTCCAGTAGTGTGTGTGTGTGCGTGTGTGTGTGTGTGTGTGTGTGTGTGTGTGTGTCCTCTTTGCAGCTTTAATGGTAAAAATACACTGGGTCTCGTTTTGGAAGTGATCTTGGCGGAAGTGCGTATAAATCTACTGAATGAATCAATGCAACCTTAGTTGACCAGCTCACACGTGTAGTGTGCATTTTCGCCTGGGAAGATACAACTTTGTGTGAGAACCACTGTTTATACGATACAGCGTGAAAATTTAAAAAGAAAATGATGACACATGCATCATAACGTAACATGTTGGGGGTGTCAATTTAAAAGTAAACAGAGCGGGGAACAAGTCCCTCATATCCAACGGAAGCTAGTCCTAACATTCTCAAGAGAGACAGAAATATACATATATATATATATACAGAGAGAGAGAGAGACAAAGACATGATGTGAGAGAAAGGAGAGTGTACGAAAGAGAGAGAGAGAGGTATAACGAGATTCGATTCAATTTAAGCAATCAACTCAATAAGTCCTTACAGACAAAATCAAAACAAGTCTGTTGCACCTTAAAATCCTTTAACCAGACTTTAACCAGAGTTTAATCAGAGTTTAACCAGACTTTAACCAGAGTTCTTCGCTCAAGTAAATACACATTTTTCTTTGACTTCAATGATCCTTTGTATCTGGAAACATTTAAGAAATCCTAAATATCCAAAGCTGTTTACCTGGAACAGGAATGCACATCTGAAATGATTGGTTGAAAGGATAAACAAGTGGTTGTTGTTGTAATGGAGGGGTCGTGGGGACGGTGGGGGAGAGAGGAGGACAAGTACTGGGAACAAGACTGTTAAAGGAAAAAGAAACAAAGATATTAAAGATACCATCTTCACCTATCTTCATTCTAGTCCGTTGGACCTTTGTGGCATCACACAAGATCTGTTGACAGGCCCGTCCATTATTTTATGTTGTCTTCCCATTGCTTTCTTTGTCTCCCTCCTGAAGGAAGGTCTTTGCAAGTCCTCAGGACCTTATATGGTCATAGAGTTTAACTTTGCGTTGTTTGAAAGTAGTTAGCAGATCATGGTGGGGCCCAATCGCTGAATTAATCCTTTTCTAATCTCTTCGTTTGGGATGCGGTCTCGGTATGTGATACCCAGGATCTTTATGTAGCATCTCAATTGAATGTTAGGATCCTTCTCTCAAGTTCTACAGTCAGCGTCTAAGATTCGCAAGCATGAAAGAATGTGGCCATGAACAGGGAGTGCATCAGTCAGACTTTGAATTATATTATTGATATTAACAGACTAAATAGTGTATCTTATCTTAACAGATATCTTTTATTTGAGGTTTACATTTATATCTCAATATACTTGAGAGAAATAGCCTGCACTGTACATCACTGTGCTGCCTATACTTGCCGCAGAATGTGTACACACACACACCATATAAAATTATTCACACGTTCTTAAGAATTCTGGGGATTATAATTTTCCAAAAAGGATTTATTTTGGCATGCGTGTAATTTTTTTTTTCAGTGAACCGATTGAAAGGAAATTGCTTTGTCTGGTCGTGAGACTGACACTTGGGTATTGTCTGTCGTTACTGGGGTTCAAGACCGACGCCCCCCCCCCTCCACCCTTTGTTTGAGCAATATGACGTATTAATTTTGTGCCCCACTGCCACGTTTGATTTGAAAAGATCTTAAACAACGTCATCAGTGGAGCGAAACGCTTTGTCGTCTGCTATTAGATCTAGATCCTTAAATAATCAAGCAGAGGAGAAGAGTTTAAGATTGCACACAACACAAAGACTATTTTGAAAGAGCACTAACCAGGTCGTAAAACCTACTTCCACCGTCTGCCTTGCGATGCTCCTTTCTTCTGGACCTGGCACTAGATGCTCTGTCTAGCCAACAGACGCCCACTTTAATGAGAATTTAAAGGGTGCAAATCGAGATTGACCTTCCTTTGCCCACAGAGTAATTCACCTTGCCGGAAATTGTTAGCCATCGCGAGAAGGGGGTTGGAGGTAAGAAAGACAACTTTCAGGCCCTGGAGATTTTAGCATGTCGATTTATCACCTCCCCTTGCAGTGACCTTGCAATCTCGAAGTGCCGGGAAATGTTACATTAAATGAAAACAGACGTCACATGGGGGGCGATTTAAAATATATATATATATATATATATATATATAAATATATATATATATATATCTTTGTCAGAATAGTCAAATAAATATACAGATAGCTAGATCTGATCTATGTATAACAAATATTTTGTGTACGTGCACTCGACCTTTAGCTTATATCAATTAAATCTACATAATAGTTTTAAACGTGCTGCTAATCATTGAGTTGTAATGCATTACTCTCATTCTATAGCCTTCTAATGTTATGTATAAGTATAAATCTACTCCATAAATACGCAGAGGTTTTTACAATGTCTGCGATATAAAGTACACTATGGAGTCAATACAGAAAACACTATGGACTACACTATCTAACAGCGCAATGATATTTCACGTTAGTTTTCGTGTGTATCAACAGTTTTGGTTGGGTTTAACTGGGTTTAACTGGGATTATCCGACATGGTATATCATCAGTGTGGCGAGTTGCTTCTTGACTGAGCGAGTGCTAGAAAACAGGAGATATTAGCCAGGTAAATTGAGTTTGTTACAGACCTCCCCCCTTCTTTTTTTTAGTTCGAAATAATTTTCCATTTAGTGTCTTAATAAATTGTTAATAGACACGTGACCTTCAGACTACCAGTGAATGACGTTCAGACTGCCAGTGAATGACCTTCAGACTGCCAGAAAGGGATCACACGCGCCTTGACACTCAGATTAATGAACGATTTTTGTTGTTGCTGTAACTTGACACTCGACATGCAGTTTGTGGAATGTTTCCGTTCAATTTTCTGAAAGACAATGCTCTCGATTCTAGATCTACACAATTTTGTGAACGAGAATGTTCTAGATCTACACAATTTTGTGAACGAGAATGTTCTAGATCTACACAATTTTGTGAACGAGAATGTTCTAGATCTAGTTAATTTGTCTACACGTCTAGTGTTGGCACATTTTAGCAACAGAAATTTTATTAGGAAATATTTCGAATAAGAATGTTTATTTTATTTTTCCAAAACTTTGACAAACGGACCGCCAGCGGTTTCAAATTATATCTTTGTTCAACTTTTTATTTTGGCAATTTTTTTATTTTTTTTTTTTTTTTTTTTTTGGGGGGGGGAGGTTTTAGGGGGTTCAAAATTTCTGTAAACAAGAATAACCCTAACTGCTGTTTCATTGTTGCTTGTTTGTTTTGTCTAGCTCTTAAACCTATAGCAGAAGGAAATGGGTTTCAATTTCAATGCGTCCTGACTTTCAAAAACCTGCAATATAAAATATCGATCAGCTGTTTAATCGAAGAGATTATTGGTGATTTTTTTTTATCTAAAAGAAATATTTGTATTTCTCTCGTGTGGTTGAAGTGACCCTAATAGTTTTGGCTTAAATAATGCAACCTAAAAATGTCTGTCTATCTATCTATCAATGTATCTATCTATCTATCTATCTATCTATTTATCTATTTATCTATCTATCTACTATCTATCTATCTGTCTGTCTATCCATCTATCTATCTATCTTTCTCGCTTTGATTGCTGTGAATGACCTTTCAAATGATGATTGGTTATGACATCGAATTTCCACAAGGAAAAACATTTTTTTTAATTCATCAATCTATTGAAAAGTCAAATTTTACATGGTTGACATTAGGACAGGTAGACCTAAAATTCGATGTCAATCATATGTGACGACAAGTAGACCTAGATTTGGATGTCATTCATATGTGAGGACATGGAGACCTAGAAAAGGATGTCAATCATATAATATACACTTTGTGGGCTGGATTTTATAGAAATCTCTACCGTAATCGAAAAACCCAGTTCTCCCCCTGATTGTGTCCAAACATATTGTAATAGGCATCGTTTTTCTTATATAATGCTATATATAGAATGCCTGGATTTCGATATTTTGCCAGTTGCATATACACAAACAGATACACACACACGCACACTTAGACAAAGGTATATTAGAGATTCAAAGTACTTCAAATATTTGTATTTAAGTTTGTTGCGAGCCGCGTTGATAAGTCGTGGTTGACTGAAATTTCCACCCTCAGCCACCACTTCTGCACCAATCTGCACCATCTGCATTTCTCACAGCACCCTCTACCCCGCCCCAATCGCCACAATCAATTGATAAAACCAACTATCATCAGGTAGAAAATCTGGCATGGCTGCCAGAGATGACAATACAATTAATCATCCAATTTGGCTCTCCAGAACTTTTTCCCGCCCTCGATTTATTTCTATCACTTTTGGATATCAACAACCAAGGCACAACCTAGAGCTACCTCCCTGCTTCGGATTCGTTAATGCCAGATTTTTTGCACATTATCTGCCGTCTTACAACAGGGAAGAAAATCTGCAGGGCGGGGGAGGTGGAAAAAAAGAAAGAAAAAAAAAAAGCAAAACTGACAACTTCGTTTAATGCCTAACGATAAGGCTAGGTTAACCTCAGATTTCATTGGACGACATGTAAGCTTCTGGGAACTTTGGATTTGGAAAAATTTGGTGCAGTGGGTGTAGTTTATGGCGCGCATCTTGCAGGATAGTAGGAACTGGTGCATTAGGTCTTGTAAGATGACGGAATACAATAGCAAGTGATGGCTGCTTGGTCGAGCTGTAAGCGCTTCAGACTGTCGTAACCATTGACCCAAGTTGGAATGCTGCCCTATGCCGTCTTGCAGTAGGTTTGAGAACGTCCCAAACTTATGAAACAAAACAACAAACAAACAAACAATGGTTTATTGTTACATACACGGATGAAGCATACATTTTTTTTTTGCTGTGCATGTTCTATCAATGTATGCGCATGTTTCAAATAGAGTGGACCAGCGCGCTACTTTTCAATATTCATACGTATTTTTCTGTAAATAATATTTTAGCGAACGTACAATTGTAAACTGAATTTGCTGTCAGAAATTGTGGAGGATAAAGAAAGATTCTTTCGATACGCTTTGAGCCACCTCATTAAACTATTTTAAAGGTGACACTGACACCTGGAGGATCAGAGGGCCAGTTTTGTTTAGAATTGAAATCCCCTCTCACCCCCCTTTCTCTTCCTTTCTTTTGTCTACTTCTCTTTGTCTCTTGACATGGCCCTCAACTGAAGCTCGCGTGGAAGCTATCAAAGGTAACGATATTTGGGGGCTAGAACGATGTCTTGTCATACTGACTCGTTAAGCGAAATGTCAAATGGGAAGGGTCGGAGAGGGGAGTTATGGCATAGCAATCGTCTCAATATGCCGTCTTGGTGCCTCTGGAAACATTTAGGTAATATATACTCTCTATTTCCTACTCCCTCCCCCCTCCTAAGACCTCCTGGCTGTTCTCAGAGCCCTAAATGTTTTGGTTGAGAGAGAACGAGGTCATGTGGCACATAACGGAAGCGATGGTCAGACTCAAATAATTAACAAATTACCTGGCCTTGCTATTCGAGAGCTTATAACTCAGGTGTGCAAAGGTAAATTTATTTAGATATTTGCATTCACAAGGTGAAAAGTATTTATAGTTATTTTATTAAGATGTGATGAGAGCTGGAATGTGTATGTAAATTTTAGAATACAAACGTTGAGGGTTGAGTTGAAGTTTGAGACCAGAGACAAAGGGACTTTGAAAACTGTATACCGGTATATGTGACTGTTCGTTAAGTTTAGTTTGTAAAATATAAGCTTTATCCAAGAGTTTAGTATCAAATGATTTTATACCCCTATTAAGGTTTATTGGATTAGCTACGGCCCAACGACAACGTCACCGATATAAAAAAGAAATAAACAGTAATCTGCCGTAGCTAATCAGGTATCTCAGTCAGAGGCAAAGTATTTTGTGAGCCTGACTAAACTAAAGGCATCTTAGCTAGCTAATTCGAATTGTGTCATTGCTGTATTTGTTATGCTCATGAAATAAATGAGTTTGTGTCTTAGTCAATATCCTCTTCTTTCAAACAGGTGATGCCTCCTTAAACCTGAATTTTGAAATGAAGAACTTGACCAAGTACCGAGGTCAAGATATCAGGATGACCTGTGATATCACAGGCAACCCCACTCCCAACTACTACTGGTTCCGGAATAACGTTTCCCTGGCCAACTTTACTGACAGCAAGAGATTTACCATCCTTAGGGAGAGCTATGGGTCAAGGTAAGTTGACCGGAAGTGCAAAAGTAGAGTCTTTGTGTCAAAACTTCCAGTGTTGAATTTCTCGTTTAAATTTTTTTTTTTAAATATTAATATTAAATAAGTAATCTAGAGATGAGACATGTTAAACATAAGTTTTGAATTGCATCTTTACCCCCCCCCCCCAGCACCAAATGCAATTATATTTCCCATTATAAAATACAATTACATTTCTCATTTTAAATCAGAGAATCACAAAAACTTTAATTTCCTCCCTTGAAACTCAAAATAGAATAAACAGTAATCGGTTTGTTGACGGGAGCTGTGGGAAAGTCAAAGGCCGCCTTATTCCACGTAAACCTGTTTTTCTACTATGACATTGACATGATTTACTCATGAGGACACCAGTACCCAAACTGATATCCTCGTAATTAAAACGCTGAGAGGCGGAGAAGAAAAAACAGGTTTGGGGGGGGTGTAAGTTGGTGAAGCTTTGATTGAGAGTCGCTTTCTTGGCCAGAATTAATTTCAAACTATTTCTCCAAGTGTCATCTGTCCCTCCCCCCCCCCCCCCCATCAGGTAAACCCACTAGCTTCCCCACCTCCAGAAAGGAAACGTTTCACCTGTCACCTAACCCCAGCTTTCTCTTCTCATATCTCTCTTTAGGTAGATTTCGTTTTTTTAGGGTACAATTTTAACAGATTTTTCTTACCTTTTACTAAGTCAATCTTAGTAACAACATACACAAACGCACATTGCTTAAAAGTCAGTCACTTTCTGTTAGACATTACATGATAAAAAAAAAATTGTTGACGACTGATAATACAGTATCACAGCGATACCCAGACTACGGACTGCGGGCCTTATCAGGCTCGTGATGTGGTGCTCTCCGGCCTCTTGAATATCCTACCCATTGTGCATTGGCCTAATGAAGCCGCAGAGGCCTTGAAATTTGTGGTGACGGTGCACTTGTCATGAATGTCGGAATTTCTTCGGCTTCCAGGCAGAACATGGTTCTTGCACTGTGTCTTATAACAGAACGTTACAGCGATACTCGAGAGCTCCTCTCCTTGAAACTTGCTAGAATGTCGTCAAATGCTCGTAGATCTAATTTAGATGAATGTGTTGATGTCGTTGTTAGTGTTTTAATTCTGAACTTCCCTCTCTAACGAACACAAACATTCTTCACAATCAATAGGCCCACCTCTTTTTACGTTTCACAAATTGCTGCCATTTCTTGTGTATGTGTGTGCGCATGCGTGCCTGTGTGATGTCTGACAAAAAAAAAAAACCCAGGGGCCTGATAAATGCTATTCTGGCTAAGAGAATGTCATAAGATGGATTGATTTGCAATGTAAACCTCGGTGACTTCTGCTAACGGTTAAAGGATGTATATGCAGACACCTTGATTTAAATAAAATATTGACATTTGATCCCCTTTCAGACGGTTGTTCAAGTCATTTCATTGGCTATTCCCTCTGTTAATGTCTTGTGTTCGCATGGAGAATTTTCCCTTGGCTGGTGACGATAGCCGAATTATCTTCCCATTATCGACTAGCGTTCAAACCCCCTCCACCTCTTTCTGAAATGGGCTGGGTGTAAGATGGGCCCACGAGATGTGTTTATCCACAAGCTCAATACAGCCCCCGAGCCAGGCGGCGATGTGGCGTCCTCGGAAACCCTCGGGGCTCAATGCCATGGTTTACAGAGAAGCCCCGAAAAAAAAAAGGCGTTTCCAATGTGGGGATGTCTATGTCGATGATTATCTTTGAGTGTGCATTTTTTTGCCATTCTAAAAAGAGGCTAGGCTACGACTAAAAAAAAAAAAAATTCTAATTTGTTATGACTAGAAGTAATTTTTAATGGAGATTTAAATGATGACGTCATCAATTAGAAACAGGAAGCTGTCAGCCACGTGATGTCTAAATAGCAAAGTGTGTATATGTGACTATCACCTTCCATAATTCAGTTTATGTTGCCCCAGTCTATTTGGAAAGGCGCTTTTCTCAACTTACGAACTTGATGTTTTTTTATAATGTTTACGTCTGCTCTTCTTTTAGTCACGTGGTACGTTTTGAGAGATGCAATTCTCTATGTCCCCAAGAAGTTTGTGAAGCACGCGCCTATCTACTTTGTGGAGGTTGACAAGTCAGGTTAAGTCTGAAGAAGGAGGATACTGTGAACCATGTTCCCAGATATATATATCCCACTATCGGCACAATCCATTTCTTTTTTCTTTTGCAAGTATTTTATTTTTACAATATCTCTCTTCAAGTCAGAACTTCATGGATGGGTAGAACCTGAACGCTGATCTCAAAACGGCTCCAACGATTTTTCTAGAAATGTAACAGTTGATGCCTTTCGCTGAAGAATGAATTACTAGCTCATTGGCCACACGGAGAAAACTCTAGTTTGACTATTTTAATTCAAAGTAAAATGAGTAAATGTTAATTTGGCTTTAATCGTACCAGAAGCTGAGACTGTCAAAATCACGAGTTCGATTTCCGGTGAATATTTATTTTATTTAAACTGTATATTGAAGGTATTGTTTTTTGAAAAAAAAAGTGTTTTTTAAATGTATTTCTTATTTATTTAAACTTTATATTGGCGTTTTATGAAGTAGTTATAGCATCAAAGTGATGTCTTCGAAATGAGAACTTTATACAAAAAATCTAAAACGTTTATGAAATCAACTTAATCTACTTTCTACAGCACAAAGCGTAATCACGTGACGTAGTCACGTAACGTAATTGACATTTTATCTTTCAATTACTTTTTCCAATTTTTTGTAAAAGACCGTTTAGGCTCCGCCCTCCTTACCCTCCCGCTCTCAATGTTGCCCGAGTTCCATGTGGGCCATCCAAAAACAATACAATGAAGCCTCCGCCTCTTGAAGCAACCAATAAGGTAGAACGCCTTAGACTCGTGTGCGATATGCCAATGATCTTTAGACGTCACTGCGCTGATCAGACCACTCACACTCGGGTGATCCTTGTACACATGCACTACTCACAGTGGGAAAGAATCGAGATAGAGGAGAAAAAACATGTTCTAGACTATGAGGAGAGAGTTAGAAAAAAGGGGGGGGGGACATTTTGAAGGCATCCTGCACTAGTCTTCTGTGTGGCAGCGCCCCGCACATACCCACGTGGTTCTGTTTTGACAAATTATAAACTACATCCGCGTATTGTGCCTTGGCAGGAGGCGGGAAAAAGTCTAGCAGACTTGGGAGAAATCTCTGGTCCCAATAAATATTTTTCCTGTCAGCCATTAGTTCATCAACTATAAAATTAGACTAGATTTCTTTTCAAATGAATTCTCCCCCCCCCCCAAGTAAATAATACTTATCGTCGAATTTAAAATGTTTGACAAAGAAAAGAATAAAAAACACGTAGACCACTATACGGCTACACGTTTCAGGGGAATAGATGTAGCACATTTTCAAATAAAATATCAAATGAAGCGATGTACTTCCAAATGAAATCGCCTTCCAGTTTATTCCTGTGTTCTTTTCGGTCTAAAGGATAAATAAATATGTCATTTACTGCTTGATGACAAGCGTTGACATTTCTACGGCACGATCAGTTTTATATCTACATGTATAAATGTAATTTTCTTCTTTTTGTTTTATTCAGAATTTCGTGTTTTTTTTTAATGGCATTACTTCACTTTCACCTATCCCCGAGCCTGTAGGACGGTTGGGGAACCACACAAGATTTGTCGACCGTCTTTCTCCATTCCTCTTGTGCCTTAGAACCTCTTTCAAAGGCATTATTTGATGTTGTCTTCCCATCGCGTCCTCTGTCTTCCTCTTCTTCTTTTTCCTGGTAGTGTCCCATGAAGATCTTTGCGAGCCTTAAAGACCTTTTAATAGAGCCATAGAGCTTTAGTTTGAATTTATGTGACATTATTTAGTTCATGTCAAATACGTTGAATTTGAAGGCTTGTTATATACATTTGTCTTATTTTGTTTATTTGACACACACAAATGATCTAACGCACCTCTTGGAAGATATCGATACAATATGGAAAGATGCATCAATCTGAATTAGGAAAGGAATTCTTTTATTGTGTCAACAAATCATCACGTTACACTGTGTTACACACGCACACACACCAGCCCATACATACTCACGCACTCAAGCGAATGCCCAAATCTGGATACAAAATACATCTATTGTGGCGTTTATTGTAGCCTCCATTCCAACTCGGCTGACCGCGTACAGACTACTTGCCCAGACTCTCAGCCGCCCTCTGTGGTCCGCCCTCTCTACCTGGTCTCAGACATGGACAAAGGCAATCTGTAAATATAAATTCAACTTATGCAAGGCGTCATATCAAGCTCGTGTGAATATAGCAAAATTTATTCCCAAAACAACAAATGCAAAACTCGGATAATGCACTGAAATTTCCAGGAGATGGATTATCTTATCTTGTCTATCTTGTGGCTAAAAAAAAAAAAGGTGCATGATCTTCTGGCAGCCTCATCTTGATTTGAATACGTGAAAGGGTACGTCTACTCTCGGTGCACTGGTGGGTCAACTTGCAGGACAAAGAACCAAGAAGAGAATCGCGTTCCTCTTTTATAAACCTGAATTGATTATAAAGAAATAGTAACGCCTGTCCAGCGATTCTTACAATGGTAACACTTCTGTACGACTTCTGTTGCCCCCCCCCCCCTTCCCATTCTGACTATTGAAAACACGGTTACACGCCTCTTCATCTTGCGACCCCAGCATGTGAAACTATAGCTTCAAATAGAGGTTATAGAAAATTATTGAAGTCATTGTTTTAAACAAATGTTTACATTGCCTCTATTACCGCAACAAATAGACTAATAGTACTTCAGACCACTACACACCTTTGTGTTTTCTTTGCAAATGCAGTACTCAAAGCACCGTCTAGTTCTTTTATTTTCAAACATAGTTAGGTGCTGAAAGTTATAAATTGGTTTCCTAGCAAAGTCTGAAGATGATATTAACTAATGATGTCTTAGGTTTTCTATTATCAAGTCATGGCTCCGGCAATGTTTTGTTTTACTACCCTCATATGATATATTTAGAAAAGACTATGTCCTTCGGTACAAATTCCCGTAGCTTTGTGTGCCATATTTGTAACAGAGTTGAAAATATGAATTACACTTCAAATACTGGTGTCTTTTACTATTATTCATTAGTCACCGAGTTTTTGCTTTTTTTCTTGAGGTGGTTGAAGAAGGGTAGGTATAACAAAATTAACCTTTTTGTTGCAGGCATAGAAAAAAAAATGCAATATAGATGTGTCAAAATAAATTATGTCCCGTGTTTCTGTAAATAACTGGCCTTGAGCACGTGATCTATTGTTGGTGAATTTAACAGTGCTGCCAGACTTTCGTTTAAAAAATAAAGCCTACCAACTATTTCACCTTTTTAGTTAACTCATCAACAAACTTGTTTTGTGTGTAGATGTGTGTGTGTGTGTGTGTTTTGAATTTTAGTACAATAAAAGAACAGCTGACGTGCACGAAAATGAAATTATTCAAATTCTCCAAAACCAACTATGGATGATGTTTAGATAATTAGCTTGAAAATAATTTTTTTTTTTAAATTTACTACCATCACAGTTTTACAATTAATTATGGTGAACACTAGTTAAAAAAACGTAAATTTGTTTTAATGGGAATTAATTTTGAAGCCTTAAACCATTATATATATATATATTATATATTGCCTAAACAATACAAATTATATACTAGCTAGTTTAGGAACTTTTAAAAAGTTACAGAAATTACACTTTTCGAATGAAGGCAAATCCATAAAGAGAAAGTATCTGAACTAAATACAATATGGCATCTTGGCCATTGTTTACTTTGTCTAATTATTTTACAAAACTCACACCAATTACACCCATAAAATATCTTACTCATTTCGTTTCCGTTCGGTTCCATTATACCGCCTCCTTTGCTATTCATATCGCTTCCTTTTCTTTTTCACCCTCACTTAATTTTGTAACGTATAAAACGTAAACGGGATTTTATTTGAAACAAAGATGTGACTTTTAGGTGAACTTTTGGTGGGGACCATCAGGAAGCTAGACCTAAAGAGAAAGCCACACGACACTGCATTCACTACAGTTCCACACATTTTCAAGTGAACCTCCACTAGGGTTATAGTTACGTCATTAGAATGGTGTGCTCTACCGTACAGCCATATTAACCAAATCTGGAGCCGCCATACCAAATCTAAGGGAAGATAAATCTATGAAACCTGGTTTCCTCCCTTGTCATAGAGTTGGCCATTATTCATTGCCTCCCTCCCCCCAAACGATAAAAAAAAAAGACTTAGATTTATCACACACACACACAGGCATGCACGCACACGCATGCGCGTTTAACTAGAAAGACGCCAGTAAATTCTGATTAAGACAATGAGAGTTGTGTTTTCTTGTTTCTGCTCTACACAGTTGGGATGTAAATTATTTACTGGCAAACATTTCCCCCCCCCCTTTTTTTTTTATTACACGTGGTTAATTAAATTATGGAAAGTTGGGATATTAATGGGCTGTTCTCTTGGTTTTAGGCAATAATCTTTCTTTAGAAAGGGAGAAAGTAAGATTTGTATTTATTTAATTTTTTACTTCGAAAAGAATTGTTTTTTCCTTTACTAATATCAGAATGTTTTGGGGAGCCAAAAAGATTGTAAGAATAACTCAGTGCGTGACCTCCGTGAGGGTGCCGCTCAGTGCGTGACCTCCGTCAGGGTGCCGCTCAGTGTCTCTGGTTCAAATCAAGGTCCTTAGAAAGATGAACATTCTGAAACTGAAATTGTTATTAAACCTTTACGTTAGCTGGGAATCACTTTTACATTTCTAGGCGTCAACTTTTTGTTTTTAAATTTTTTGTTTTGTAGACCACAAATTACTCCTAACCCTAACACTGTGAGACTATAAGCTACACAATCATAGTACCCGTTTTTAAACAAGAATTTCTGTCGTTGACAAAAACAGAATGAAGTATTTGCTTCTTAACACAAGAGAGTGTATATCACGTGAATTGTGTTCCCATTTAGTGTCTAGGCTACGCTCCTAGAACTCGTTCCAGTACCTCGATGTTTGACTAACCAATTCGCTCGCGCTACTCTCTTGTCAGTCTCCGTAAGAATTTTACTTTTTTTTTTCTTCGTATTGCGAAAGCAGATAAGCTCAGCATGGGGTGGGCTGACTCTTGGAGCTAAGAGATGAGTTATTAACTCCACTTGAGCTTTGGCATTCACGGATGCCGCCACCGACATGGCCTGACACTAGATGTTTCGGCTGAGTTCCTGAGAGTGTGTGCTGTACATGAGCGCGTGTCGCTGCTATATACTTTGTGTGCTATTCGAGTTGTGTACTTTTAATCACTCAAGTTGTTTTGTTGTTTTTTTTTGCTAATTCTCTGCAGTCTATAGCCCCTTCCCCCCCCCCTGTATAAAAAGAAAGACAGGGTTTATTAGGTGAAGGGTATTGAAAAACAAATTGCCACTCCCCTCCCCTTCCAGTCAACAATTCTGGCCCTTGCTAAGTACTAACTTATTACTTTCTCTGACGTAAAAACCTTTATAGAGTTTACATAAAAAAACTTTTCTCTTAATACCTGTCAGCCATTCAGTAAGCTTTTCACGCTTGTATTTATATTCGGAGGCGCGGTGGCTGAGTGGTAAAGTGCTTGGCTTCCGAACCGGAGATCCCGGATTCGAATCCTGGTGAAGCCTGGGATTTTTAATTTCCGGATCTTTAAAGGGAAGGGGGCTCTGGGTCCACCCAGCTCTAATGGGTATCTGACATTAGTTTGGTAAAAAAAAAATGGTTGGTTGGTCGTTGTGCTGGCCACATGACACTCTCGTTAACAGTAATCGTTACATCATCTGCCATATAGATCACAAGGTTTGAAATGGGAACCACAAATTTAGATTACATTCTTGTCTCGGTAATTGAGATGGAAGAAATAGAGAAGCGTAAAAAAAAAAGGGGGGGGGGGGTCACTGATCTCGTGTCCCATTTTGTAACATATTTCTGTTTGCACTTTGTCCTTGGTGATGTCTTTGCTAACTGGCCTCGGAATATCACACGTCCATTCATCCTACAGTGCCATCATTTGTGACTATGGTAAGAAGGCGACGATAATACTATTAGTATTCATAAAAGCTTTTTTTAAAAGGCTATTAATTGTAAATGTTTAGTTTTAAACTAATTACACGTACACACATTTCAATATTATCATGAGCCAAAAAAAAAGTCCGAATGGTCAGAAGTCCGGAATTCCATGAGCTTCTGAGGGCAAATTTCTTAATTCCTTAGCCGGCTTTGAACAAAGAAACATTTTCTAAGCTTTTTTCTAGTGCCGTGTAATTTTATTGACAATATTCTTTTAAAAAAAAACGTCATTTTAATTTGAAAGATGTTTAATCTAGATTTACTTCTTGTGTCCTGGGATGGTGTCAGAGGTGGGAACTGTGAGTGTAAGAGCCAGACAATGGCTCCCCATGTGACATGTCACGTGAAACGAATCTCTTTGCTTTCATATGTATTTAACACAGACACGAAATAAAATTCACATCCGTGAAAATATGAGAAACGTTAATGCGCGGGCTGACGAGAGACACAATAAGCAACTCACTAATTAAATCAATTAATTAATATTAATGAGCGTCTACGCGCGATGGAGAGATGGGGGCCCGGTGCAACGCCTTGCATCCAGAATCCGCTAAAGACCGCTTCCATAGGCGGCAATCGCTGGATGTAATTGGAACCCTAACCATTAGCTGATGACTTGCATTCCACTTCCGGTCTCGTCTAGAGGCTCCTCACAAAACAGACGTGGGAGGGGGAGGAGTAAATTAATGTCAGTAAGTTTCACACTGAACACCACTTCCTTGGGAATGGGTGGAAAAGGGGTTGAGAGAGAAGCATGCACTAGTGGGGGGGGGGGGGGGCTCTGTTGTTATTGCCATCTTTATGTTCTCGGCTATAAAACTTCTAAAAGTTCTCGCAGATATAAGGAACCTGTCTTTAAAGTTCGTGATCAGTTTTATGGGTTTTAACAACAATCTCCATGCACCTACCATGTGGAACCCGCTATGGATCTACATTGTGCTACCATAATGTGACATGAACCAGGTGGATGAACCCGCTATGTCTACATTGTGCTACCATAATGTGACATGAACCAGGTGGATGAATCCGCTAGAATCAAGCATAAAGATTTGTATTGTCTGTGGCATTTTTCGTCTCGAGAAAGATTTTTACACTTCGCAGCCTATATATTATATTATATTATATTATATTATATTATATTATATTACCAACAATGCTGAGGAGAGAGATACCTCTATAATTGTTGCAATCATTCAGATCTCCTTTGTTTTTAATATACTGTGACTATATTCTATATTTGCGTCAGGCATGTCCTGTGAAACATATGCACGGTAGGCCTACATAAATATATTTCCTTCTGTCTCTTGCAAAAATATATTTAAATACAAAAGTATAATTTCAGTCTAATGCTACACCACAACAAAAAGTGCTATCCAAATTAAATTTTTTAAAAAAGTGCACAAATGTTATTGCCAACCAAAGTATGAAGTATAACTTATGAATTCTCATTAATTTCAATTGTGTGAGAATACATTCAACATTCCCCATACCGTGCTGAAACTGTTAAATGCTGTGAAGTGAAACATACAACTCTAAGACAACAAAACATGGAAAAAACAACAACATAGAAACATCTTGCATTGATATTTAAAACATCAAATGTTGATATGTCAATAGCAAATGTTGGTAGTAACTTAAGCCGAAAATATTGATGCTTAAAATAGCTAATAGTGATAGTTAAAAAAGCAAAATGTTGAAAGTTAAAAAACAGCAAATGTAGTGACTCCAGAGATTGTTATGTTGATATTTGAACATCAAATCCTGCTGCTGAAACGTTGAAACATTAAATAATGATAACAAAATATCAGATAGGCCTAATAATAATACTTCTGAGACTCCACGCATCAATTGTTAATACTTTAAATATAAAATGTTGATACTTTAAATAGCTGATGTTGATACTTCAAATTCTAATATTGATCTAATTTTGATCCTTCATTTTCCCCATTGCGTGTGGTATACCTCCTGTATGCCTAGAACGCCTGGACCCATGGTAACATACTGAGTCTAACATTCTATTTCTCCCAAGCGTCTCTGGAATCTGACATTCCACGCAGGCGATGAAATCAAGGTCCACGATTCCGGCTGTCTTGTACACTTACGTCAATGTCTCTTCTCTTCTTTTCGAAATGTACAACTTTATTTGAACCTTTCAGTAGGTGAAGGTCGCGACCTTGTTTATTGAAATCCGGCTTCTTGTTGTTTTCTCTTGTTAATAATAAGCTGTCCATATACATTTGTTAGATGGAGACTCAGCCTTCTCCACCGCCGGCTCTGTCTCATTACCCTTAATCTGTATCTCTGCGTCTCTCCTGTTTACCACTTTCTACCCTCGCTTCGTCCTCCATTAACTTATTGAGTTTATTGTCGCTTGCGTAAAAGTAGTGCAGCTTGGAAACCCTTTTCACTGCGAGAGAACACAGGCTCTTCACACCAAAGTATCACTACATACACAAGGTCATACAGGATGTGCCGAGAGAGCCATATGAAGTCTCCTTTAACAATGCGGTTATCGAACTTTTCAATCTCTATTTTGACAAATGTTAGGGGCATTGGTAAGTTGACCTCTAAGTGCAAAGAGGATTTACGGTAAAAGTGGCCAGCATCGAAATCTCTAAAAGGAATCGATCTCAGAAAAAAATACAAATGTCCACTCGAAATAAGTTGAAAATTACCTATATTAACCCTTTGCATTTAGAATCTTACCTTATAAAATAAAGACGTTACTTCAAAAAAGAAGACGATTAAGTCCTACGCGTCATGCATCTAGTCATGCCTACCAATGGTCAGCTATCTCAAACAAAAGTTGATACACAAGTATATTTTAATACGAAATGGAAATGAATACTGTATTTTTAGATTCAATTTTTACCGACAGTTCCAAAGCTCAGTAAGCTAGATCAGCATTTACGTAAATGAAAAGGAAAGGTGTTTCTATTTCTATAAGTATTCATCAGTAAGCAATGATCCATCTCTCCTTTGTTTCAAGAATTTCAATCTACGATTTGGGAATCTGCATACACCATTTTAAAATGCCAGACATATAGATCGGCAAGAAGCCTCAGAAATAGTTGCGTTCAAGTCTTGAAGAAAAAAAAAAAAGAACATAAGTGAAACAAAGACTATTTATTATTGGAATGTTTGTTTGTAACCTCGAATATAGTCGTGCACTGACCTATGCAATCATCGTTGTTTTTCTTTTATTAAAGTCGTTCAGATTTGTAACCAACCAGAGAATAGTTTCAAATTTTCTCTGGTATACAAGGATGTCTTGTACTGAAGGAGCCACAGACTGTGACAAAATTTGTAGACTCATCCCCCCCCCACCTTTTTTCGATACCACAATGCAGTTTTACCTTCGTGAATTTCCTTTTAGACGCTCCAATGAAAACAAGATTCTGAAGAAAACGTATTTTTCTATTTCCTTTTTAACTTTAAGTCTTGAACGTTGAACTTTAACCTGTCCTCTCTTTCCACAGTCTAAGCCTCTTCGTTGTTCTCTCTCCACATCAACCTTCAATTTTATACTCTTTACTTCAGGTTGAAGATTATCAACGCCCAGGCATCCGATTCTGGGGTCTATACCTGCAAGGCATACAACATTGAGGGGTCTAAAGAAACAAGTGCAGTTTTGACGGTCATGAATGGTGAGTACTTCTGTACAATATTTTCTGCGATTAGCTTGAGCCATACTCATTATAAAGTCGCTTTACCAAATGACGTGTTGGAATATATATACATGTACATATATATATATATATATATATATATATATATATAGAGAGAGAGAGAGAGAGAGAGAACAAATTAGATAATTATGTTTTGTTTGTTTCTTCTGACAGCGTCACCTCCCCCGTCTGCCGGTGGAAAAGGCGGGAATGACGACGACGATGATATCGGTATCACCAAGGACAAAGGAGACGGAGAGTAAGTGTGTTTCGGTTATATGCCTTGTCTATTTGGAGTATTGTGAATGATGATGGGAGTTACATCCCTTGTTCTAGTCCTCGGGATGTCGACACAGTGCATGTCTTGCTTCTTAAACATGAACGAATGACCCAACTAGGAATACGAAAGATTTGTATTTTTAACCCGTATATACAGTACCGGGAGGTATTGCGGTAGCGCGAGAGTTCGAAACTCAAACTACCATGTCAAGAATACGATGCGCGCGCATACCATATCAGGAAAGACAAAGATTGTTATTAAAGAACAATCTGATAATTATTAGATTAGCCATTTCAATAAGATATGCCATGCCAGTGAAATATGCCATATCATTAACGTTTGCCATGTCAGTGAAATGTGTCTTGTCTTTGAGTTGTGCCATGTTAGTGAAATATGCTTGTCACAGAGTTGTGACATGTCAATTAAATATGCCCTGTAATTGAGTAATGCTGCATTAGTGAAATGTCAGTGAGATGTGCTATTTCAGTGAGTTGTGCCATATCAGTGAAATGTGCAGTGTCATTGCATTATGTCACGTCAGTAAAATATGACACGACAGTAAAATATGCTTTGTCATTGAAATTTGTCAGTGAGATGTGCTGCCATGTCTGTGAGGTGTGCTTGTAAGTGGGATATTTCGTGTGTGAGAGAGAAAGTGTGTGTGTGTGAATGAAACATAGAGAGAGAGACTGTGAAAAAAAAGAGTGAAAGTGTGCATGTGAGAAAGATATTTACAGAGAATGTGTGTGTTAGAGTGATAGACACACACACACATACATACAAACAATGGTATGGTCTGTGTTATATTACTCTCCTAGCTAGTGGAGCATGAAACTTGTTAGTAAGTAGTTCATTTTGTTTAGACTAGTAGATCTAACAGAGAAATAGATCTTCTAAATATGTCAACACACACACACACACTTCACTTGGATACTATTTTCTTATGTCTTCAAAAGAACTTCTCTCATCAAGTTACTTCCCCCTTGAAGAGCCCCTACGTTGGAAGCAAAAATCACAGACTTGTTTCATGTGCTTTGTGTTCAGTGCTTATGTGTGCTTGTGCTAACTATGAGATAATGTCACGATTGACAAATGAAAGAGCATACAATAGCAGTAACTGAAATTCTGATAACTTTAGTTTAAAAAGAGAAATATTTTTAAAAAAACAACAAAAAAAAACATTGACAATTGTAACAAAACTATCAACAAAATTCAAAGTTTCCTTGGAATTTAATGGAAATATAAATCTATATATAGTATGAATAGATCATGCCTCAGTTAATTGTGATGGCCTGACTAAGTCGATACACTGCCGCCTCCCACTCATAAAAATTTGTTGGGACAACTTAAATTCCATCTGCTACTTTAAAGAAAGACACCTGTAACTATAGCCCCCCCCCCCAGCTTATATGAAGCAGCAGCCCCCCCCCCCAGCTTATATGAAGCAGCAGCCCCCCCCCCAGCTTATATGAAGCAGCAGCCCCCCCCCCCTCCTTTAAATCTTGAGAACTTGTGCGTGCGCTAGCGGTGTGAGACACATAACATAAGGTCTTCATCAACAGCTGGCGCCTGGCAGTGAGAGGGCCCGGTGAAGAGATCTTCCCTCGTTGACTCGCAGCCCACCACTGACAGCTCGTGTAAACTTGCAAGTCACCGGGGCCCCCACGCACTGAAGCTTGCAAGACCTCCTGTCTAGAGGGTCACCTTTTGACCGAAGTCCTAAATGGGAAACAAGTTGGAAAGAGGTTGATAAAAAAAGACGGTCAATAGCCGTGACTACAGACATATGTCCACGTGACTTCAGACATATGTCCACGTGACTACAGACATATGTCCACGTGACTACAGACATATATTCATCTTTCCAGAAGGCGAAGAAATACACCATTCCTAGTTGTGTATGTGTGTCATTAGCATTCAATGTTCTGTAAAATCTGGCAAACATTAATTTCAGCAGCCTAGTGTCTCCATATGCCCAGCTTATGCACTCAATACAAACCTTTAAATCACTACCTACACACAAACACATAAAGAGGACCACCTTGTCTTTACCAATTCCATTTCATTTAATCTCTCAGTTAACAATAAATTAAAGAGTGACAAAGAAATGGCAGTAGATCTATAAACACAAGCGCTGTGCTACAAGAAATAAAAACATGAGCCAGGAATAGGTTTCATTAAATAATACGAAATATATCGTATGCAAGTTCATAAGTCTCGCTTTTTATTTCTGTTACGAACAGATGAGGCTCTTAATCATACACCAACAGACTCATCTATAATAGGTTATAAAGACTTTAATCTTGATTAACAAACAATACTATGTCGATCCTTATTTTCCTCTTTCAACACCAATGCGCACCCTTCCACATTCACACTTTCCTGCGCACGTAACAATTTCTTTCTTTTACTTATCGAGGAATAGTTATCGAATGAGAGAGATCTATCTATATTATTAAGTAGAATGTGAGGTGGATGTATGTATGTATGCTACTTATAGACATCGAAACCGCTTGACCAATCTTGATAAAACTAGGCAGATATGTTCCTTAGGTACTAACTTAGACCGTAGTGTGTGTATTGAAGCCCTAAAACAAACTTAAGACCCTAAAAAAAAAATAAAGTTGTCCGACTCTATTACAGCTATAGTATTTTATGGATCTAGGCCATGGTTAACAATGTTGACATGAGAAAAGATCGAAAGGATTTAGACCTAGATCTAGTTTTAAGAAATACACTTTGCACACATAGTTTTTTACTTTGACACATGAAAATACAAAAGAAGATCCATTGATTTCATTATATAATAAAATTAACAGTCAATTTTGTGTTTCAAAAGCATTTTTTACATAAATTAGTTCATGATATCTGTGACTACAGATTTCCTGGCGAACATTCTTTCATTAGACATTACCAATTGGTTACACATTAACACATCTCTCTACTGAGTCTATTCCTAGGTCTAGGTCTAAAACTCTTATTGAACTCTAAGATGATAAAACTTCTTTTCGCAAAGATAGTTTTGTGCTTTAACGCATAAACATACTAATTATTGTCCATTCATTTCATATTTTAATCAATTTAACATTGAAATTTGTTTTTCTAAAGCATTTTTAATACATTCATTCGCTGTTCGCTAAAGTTGCGTAGCCGTGTTGAGATAGGCCTCTATTCATTCATGAAAAAAGGTCAGGCATCCGCAACACAGAATGAACTCTATTAAAGCCAATTTTTTACTCTAGATTAGTGTAGATTTAGATATATGTCTACCTCAAGATCTACTTTATACTTTAACACAGGAACATACAAAATGAAGTCTATTCATCTCAAATTTTAATCAAATATATGTAGGCTTACAAGCAAATGTTTTAATTTGAAAAAATGGATTTAAGCCTATTAGCTATTTTTATTTGATAGCTTCATTCACACTATTTTTACATTGACACATTCGCTTTACTTATTACATTATTATTTCGTTTAATTGTGACTATATCGATAGTAATGCGCAAATAAAGACCCGCGGGTCGCGGGTAACATGTCTAGTTTAAGATAAAATAAGATAATTTAATGGGTTCAGACACGTGGAAGGTTTGACTACAGTTGTCCTCAGCATCACTACTATAACAATAACAATATAGATGTAATAATAACATTCATACACTTACCGTGTACACTCACACGACCAGCTCGTTATAAACCAGGCTTCTATGTACTTCTCGGTGACGACAAGTGACCATGAAACACCCTGACTGAAAGAGGGATATAGCAGTTATTAAATAGGACTTTTTTAGCCTTAACGGAAAGGAGTCGATCACTTGGTCAAGATCGGATGTAACTACGGTGTAACGGGTGCGAATTGTCATGTTTTATGTTCTGGAGAGACATCCTTCGTGAAAAAGTTCTTCAGTTCAATTGCTGAGTTTGTAATCTATATGGTTTAAATTATTTCCATTTATTTCTAATTTATAGGAATTATGGTTATAGACTTTTGTTTAGAATTCTTTTAACTAGACAACTCTTTGAACAAGAAAATTTTGTTGATAGAGTGAGAGCCTCTGTCCCTCTCGGAACAAGACAGCTCTATAGAGTGAGAGCCTCTGTCCCTCTCGGAACAAGACAGCTCTATAGAGTGAGAGCCTCTGTCCCTCTCGGAACAAGACAGCTCTATAGAGTGAGAGCCTCTGTCCCTCTCGGAACAAGGCAGCTCTATAGAGTGAGAGCCTCTGTCCCTCTCGGAACAAGACAGCTCTATAGAGTGAGAGCCTCTGTCCCTCTCGGAACAAGACAGCTCTATAGAGTAAGAGCCTCTGTCCCTCTCGGAACAAGACAGCTCATTAGAGTGAGAGCTTCTAATACTCTGTGTCATTTAAATCCCATTTGTTTTGGTTTTCCTTTGATATACATTAACAGGAAATACGTTGTATCAATAAGTCAATACAAAAACAACGAATTTAAAGAGAATTTTATCCATTTTTTAAAATAAGTATGACTAGGCTTTCACAATGTCGGTCTTGCCTTGTGCCTGAATCAAGTTAGGCGTAACAACATTTGTCTTACGCCTATTTCCTAGAGCCCTTTCAATGTAAACACACACACACACACACCTCTTTTCCCCTCCCACGTTCCACACAGCGCAAACAAATTTACATACGATAATTACATCAGCTCAATTTAATTAACACAACAATAAATTCATTCAGGCCAGGATTTTTTTTCTCTTTATCTACTCTTTT
>JAZGLO010002262.1:45000-355000 GCA_036873155.1 Biomphalaria sudanica | reverse complement strand
TCAGATTTATCGATGGTCCAAGGTTCAAATCCTGCCCGCTCCCATCCCCCGTCGTCCTGCGGGAGGTTTGGACTAGGAAGTAATTATCTTCAGCTCTGAAGGAACACCCGAATCATGTAAAACATTTTACAAACAAACAATACGGCCCACATTTTTCATACGTCATAACTCAATTGGCAGTGGCCCCACCGGCCCATCGGGTCACGACACATCGGGGATTTGCCTATGTGATCAGTCCGCCTCGGGTGCGGATATTTTGTAGTTAATTTGTTTCTTTGATATAGAAGCAACTTAATGAAATAGAATGTACAGTTTCAATCAATTACTGAAATGAGAAAAAGCGGTAAATGTTTACAATGGACAATGAAATAAACACTCACACACACACACACACACAAGGAGGGAACGAAGGCCGAGGTGTGAAAAAAAAAAGCCATTTTCAAGCCGAGGAAAGATCGAGTTTATTTAGTCTCCGAGGATCACAGACTTTCATGCACACGTCAAGTTGCGACTTCAAAGTTGGTTTTCGTAAAGTGGCTAGAAGGAACTCCTACTGTTGGGTTCGCATCAGAACATGCTGTGAGAAATTCTGGTGTGATTCCTGATTTAGCTCAACATAATGAGTCAGAGAATCCATATAGGTTGGGTTTGTTTGTTTTTTCAAAGAGTGAGGTGTACAATTTCAGATATGATTTTCCATAAATCATAAATGTCTGTTGAAATGACCCCACAATGTATTTACCTTATTATTATTTTGTCAGGTTCACATTGTCAAGATTAAATGTGTTGCATCAGTATTGTCGGTATATTCTTTCTATTAATTCGAGTCTGTTCTTTTCCTAGATGCATATGTTATGTGCAATGTCACTCGTTCTATTATACAAAAACATTTTAATCTTTCATATGGTCTCTAGTTTTGAAACAGTTTCATGGTGTACGTACATTATCGTATTTAAACTTAATGCTAATTTTTATACCTGGTCACAATACACTCATAGCACTTAAAATCGAATTTCATTAGAGGGAGACAAAATTAATCGTAGTCCCTTTATCAGTTTCCACCGAAGAATTTTCTGGTGATGTGGCAGGTCTGCAGCAGTACAGCCACATTATTATTATTATTATTATTATTATTATTATTATTATTATTATTATTATTATTATTATTATTATTATTATTATTATTACTTTTATTTTATTATTATTATTATTATACAAGAATGAAAAATTGATGACCTCAAACCAAACTACACAATCAGTCGGCTTCTACGTTTCTTTACTATGTTTATTTACTCCAGATATCTCTAAAGAGATATCTTCCCTGTTGTTAAAATACTTCCGTAGCTTATAGACGCAATGATCACAAGTTATGACATCTATCAGACATTTTTTGACATCCTTAGCACATGACATTTCAAACTACTACCTTTGCAGACCATGCACACTACATCTGAGCTCATCACTCAAACTACCTAAGCAGGCCGTGCCCGTCGAGCAGCAAGTAAACTCCCAAAGAGATTATCGTTAGCAGAAGTCTAGGCTAAAGTAACTAATGGATGCGGCGTTTTACTCTGCTGATCAGACTTCCGACCCTAACCGGCTACGTCTGCATCCTTCCCGGCACCCTCTCGGGCAAATAGCATTTCATGACGATTAAATAAATGTTTACTCGGCCTGTAGGCGAGCCCGATGCGGTTAGTTTTCCATCTGGCTTCTAAACTGTGCCATTCATTCACATTATATGTCGCTGGATTGTTAAGAAAATCTTCGGACATTGGTAAACAATTGATTTTTTTTTCTGTAGACAAATCTGCATTCTGTCAAGAAAAACAAAGAAGATTGAATCAAACTCACATTTTAGTTTAGACTTGAACACCCCCCCCCACCCTCCTTTTTTTTTTTTCTCTTTTCCTCTTTTTTTTTTTTATTTAACTATTTCAACAATGCTCTTCTCAAAGTGCTAAATATTTTAAACTGAAAGTCAATTCTTTTCACTGCTGTTTAAACATGCCTTACAATTGAGAAGTGATGCCACAATCTGAGGATCAGAAAACGAAGTGTCTCCTGTGTCTGCATGGTACCTGACATTTTAATGGCGTCTAGTTTTTTTGCTGTATAGTTTGTGTGTTTACTACTAAACGCGAACTTAGTAATGAAGTCTCTAATAAGAGGGACTTGTACCTTTGGTAGCCATGCTAACCAATGTTTGTTTATAATGTTTACAGTTTTGCATTACTTGCACTAGAGCAGGGGTGGGCAACCATTTTGTATCGAGGGCCGCATTTAAAAAAAGTATGCGAATGGCGGGCCGCATATAAGTATATATCTTAGAAAGATACGCCAGCTAAGTGTGTAGAATATCTTTTAATGCATATTTACACTGTATTATATTCACATTTCTTTCTTTTTTTTTTCACACTCCGCGTTGAAAAATTACAACAAGAGTTAGCAGTTTTTGAAACCAATTTTTCGATTTTTTAAAATTGCTGTTGTCTTTTTATATCACAATATACAGTTATACTTAATGTGCAGTATTTTACTTTTTTACACTCATGCATAATGTTCCGGAACTGTGAAACTAGCTTACTAGTTGTTACCCCTGTGACTGCTGTCAAATTAGTCAGTCAACATTGACCAGTGATTATACTTGTTTAGTTTCCACACAAAAATTGTTTGCTCACTGAATGAAACAATAATATATGTTCCGGAAGTTAAATGTCGGGACGAGGGAAACCTGCCCTTGTGGAGCATCGCCAGAGAATGCTGACCATGTCCTTCAATGGTGCATACTAAATCAAGAGACCCGAACAAGACTCCAAAGACTATTCGGAGAACTGCCTGTTCTGGAAACCACTGCGCGGTTCATCTCAGATATAGAATTACTCATCTGAACCCTCCAACATGTAAAATGAGAACGAAGAAGAAGAACAGATGTAGGTGTACCCAAATAGTGTGAACAGCAGCAAAGGTTTTATAATTTTGAAAATACAGCTTCTGGCACCCATAAGACTCCCGTGGTAATACTGACTGGAACTTCTCTTGGCTTGGAGTTATGTCCTCTGGAGCTGAATCAGCTTCTGCGATAAATGGTGAGCTGATAATATTGAAAACTGGTTCTTGACGTCTTAAAATTTGCTTTTATAAATTGCACAATTAAGGAATCTTAATAAGTGTTGTACTTTTAATTATTTCACTAAAAATAGTTTCACCTTTCAGCAAAGGAAAATGACAAAAACTATTTTCTTTTGCTTGCCTGTAGAAATGGGAAAGCCTTGTTTGAAAAGATTTAACATGCATTTATATTTCATATATAAACAACTAATTGCAATTACAGTTATAAAAGACATGAAATCTGTCTTCCACTCTTAATTATAAATATTGGTATCAAAGTCACAGTCAATGTCCTTCAAGTAATATAACAATTTCTTCTTTGAGATCTTATATTCTTCTCATTTACCTTATCCATGTTAATCTCGCGTTGCATTGGATTATTTTGTTCTTAAATCGGAACTAGCCGTGACTATCATCCCTGGCTCTAATTAGTTTGATTTCAATGATTCCTCCATATTTAACTTTGAAATTTTATGCAGCTTTGTGCAAACTTTCCTGTTTAGAGTTTATGGTTGGCATATTTAAAAAAAAATATATTTTTTTCTCAGTCGAAGATTGAGTTCCATCAGTTGTTACACTTGCCATCTTGTTCCAAGCCTACGCAGACATTGTCTTGAATCGAGTGTGTTGATGTATAGCCAATAAGCATAATCTTCGTTTACTTAAAACGTTTATGAGACTGTTTCAATAACTTATATAGATATTATTTTTAATATTTGCATTTTTATATGTATATACCGTGGGCACACCTGATTTCTATAGGTGTCGGCGGGCCGCATAAAACATTTCGGCGGGCACTTCGCATGTGGCCCGCGGGCCGTAATTTGCCCAGTCCTGCACTAGAGCATTGTTTAGACAATTTTATTCACTGTGGCCACAAGTCAAACGGAAAGGCAAGCCTTGTTTTCCATATTTGAGACTTTAAACAAAAACACTTTGCAAAGGATTGACTACCAATAGAAAATGCTTGAGTTACGCCACAAAACACGTTAATAACTGAACATGTTTAGCCTCCCCCTGTCTGTCTGTTTGTCTGTCTGGTAACACATTAGTACACGTTATTTCTCACACATCCACTCTCGGATCAAGTTGAAACTTTAAACTATTATTTATATCCCCTAAAAACATGAATCAGTTTGAGAACAAATTAATCAAGTAGTTACTGGTGAGTATTTATTTCGCTTGATAGCAACAAGGGAATTTAATCCTAAAGTATTCACAGATACGGATAAATATGTAAGGTTTCATCCCAGTAGATAATTGATCACTGTGTTTCTCCCGCACCCATTTTCGGAACAACAAGTGGAAACATGAAACAAAATTTATTGTACCGGGAAAAAAACATGAATCAATTTTTTTAAATTAAACAATCAGTCAAATATTGGTAATTAACTATTTTGTTTGATATCAAATAATGGAAATAAACTATATATTATTGAGAGATAGAGTTTGCATAGTTCTTATATAAGCTTTGTTGTTGTTTTTTTTTTAAGGATTTTTATATTTTCTATGTTTAACTTAAACTAACACCGTCGTGATTACACTTTAAGAATTTCTCAATCATTTTACTCTCCGCCTCTGTAATGGTCACCAGACTAAAGATAAGAGATAGTCACTGGATTATGTCCATCTGTATTATGTCCATCTATATCACGTCCTAGACCCATGTTTAACCACGCCCACAGCATTGTCCATGCACCAAGTTTTCAGTTCTGAATTTGTTGTGTCCACAGCTTCAATGGACGATATGACAAGAACAGTTTGAGTGGTCACGTGGGTGATGTGGACGACAAGTTAGTGACTTACTTTAAGAGAATTATACATTTCATTTTAATATTTACTACTTCATTTTAGTATTTTGTTTTGTAGTTGGGTTTGTTTTTGTTTTGTAGTTGGGTTTGTTTTTGTTTTGTAGTAGGGTTTGTTTTTGTTTTGTAATTGGGTTTGTTTTTGTTTTGTAGTTGGGTTTGTTTTTTATTTGGGGTTTGTTTTTGTTGGGTTTATTTTTGTTGGGTTTGTTTTTGTTTTGTAGTTCTTTTTTATTTGTTGTTGTTTCGTAGTTGGGTTTGTTTTTGTTTTATAAGCTTGTTACTTACTGCTGCTTATTTGTCAGGTCTTAATAAATAGACTCATTTACCTGTTGGATAGCTTTCTTTGGCCAATGAAACAGTTCCTCTCTCTCTCTCTCTCTCTCTCTCTCTCTCTTTCTCTCTATCTATATATACATAGATATAAATATATATATATATTATGTTTGACAACTTTAAAAAAAAGTGTGTACACATAGCGTTTGATTGAAATTAATATTTGAAACTGCCTTTGTCTTCTTTGTCTTGAATCCAACAGCCGAAAGAACAGTGAGGGATTTTGTCTCGTCTACCGAGGCTCGACGTGTTCCAGATTTGTTGGCAACATGAGCATCTATGTGAAGTCTGTCAATGACTTGAGTGACCTGGAGGAAAGCATGATTGGTAAGTTTGTGTTGGAGGTTGGTGATGTATCATTGAGTGGTGTTTTGTTTTGAGGTGGGTTGTACTAGGGGACGACTTTTCCCATCTCGGCAGGCTAATGCAGTGGTACAAGACAGCAACTCAAAGTAACTTTTAAACTAAAATTGTAACTATGCAATACATGAACAACGTTGTCTAAACGAACATTCAAATAAATAACTTGCACATACATGAACAAGTGAAGAATGGTATGATGACAACATTATGTCTTAATTGTAATAAGTAAGAAATAGAAAGCAATAACAACACCTTTACACACGGCTCCACTGCCCAGGAACAAAAACGCTGAGTTTTAGTTTTGCAGTGATGATGTATTGTTGAGTTTCAGTTGTGCAGTTGAGGATGTATTATTGTTTATTTTCAAAACCACTTTGTCGCAAAAAAAATGTGAAGGCTTATTCTTATTATCGAATTGCTTACTCATACTGTATCTCATTGGCTTGTAGTACCAACCACTGCAACCCACATTGTCACAAATTAGAAGAATATTTCTTTTTATGTTGCTGTTTGCCTTTTCCTACGTTTGGTCGAAGGGAGCATTATGGTCACTTTTCTATAACAAAGACTCCTGTAATGTCCAAGATTGCCTTCATATAATATATAATGTACATTTCCGTGAACTTTATTCTGTAGCAATGGCATCTCGCCCATTATTAGCCAATAAAACATATAGATAACTTCTTTGGGATTTTCTGTCGTTGTCCCAGTGGAGTCTGACTGTGGCAAGAAAGATGAGAAATAAAGAGAGAGAACTAGTGTCTTTGATTGATCACATCTTTGATCTAAAAACAAACAATTCTTGAAGACGCAATTTTTTTTCCTCTTCACTCTTTGCTGTTGGCATTTTTAGGGTGTGGGAGGCTTTAAGCTGGGCGCTTTAATTGATAGCTACTGCACAAATAATAACATTTTGGGATCTCAGAATGCACCCCCTTCCACTGCGTCATGCGTTGGCGCCACTCGCTGGTGGGAGCGGAATACAATCTACCTCTGACTTCTATCCTGACTGCGGCCGAGTCCAGTGGCTGACAGATGACCTGCGGTCCGGCTCAAAGAAGCCAGTCTGTCTAGAAACTTTGAAAAATACGTTAAGCAATACATGTGGTCAAGTTTCCACCCCCCTCCCCCTCGGCAATCACTTGTCATGCATAAAACAAAAAGCTTTATATCACTGGGCATTAACTAGCCCATTGTATAGTATAGTATTACGCGCACACACACACACACCCTCACGAGAAACATCTTTTGTTGTTGTTGTTGTTTTAGTCGAGAAAAATAAAATAAATAAATACTTCATTTCCATCACAAAAAGTTGTTTGTTTGTTTGTTTGTTTGTTTGTTTGTAAAAGTATCGAGACTCGACTCTAGGTCGTCTGACTCAAATACAATGTCGACAACTCTTCACAATTTCTCGTTCCGTTCATTCATTGCCACCTTTCGTAAACACCAATAACTGAGCATTAGTTGCATCCCTTGACATGAACAAAAAGTGACACCATGGATAGCATGTAGATGTCTATGAGAGTATTGATGAATACATAGTTTGAATGCTACATTATTTGAATCATTATTTGGTCTATGGCTACTCTATGCTTTCAAAATTAGATATTTCAATTGTGATAAATAAGAAATATCCAAGTATTCAGCATGCACCTTCAATTACGCCCTGTTCTTTCGCTATAACAACTATGAAATATATTGTATAAAATATAAAATATATAAGTATGGCTCAATAACGCCTAACTAGAGAGATAATTGTAGCCTACGGTTTACTATTGTGACTATAGAAATATCTACTTCAGTACGATTCCATAATTCGAAGTTAAAAATATTTGAATACCTTCAAAACTTGTAGATCTAATTTGCTATTATTACTCTGCATTTCTATTGTATTTTTTAATGTGTATTTTAGCCACTATTTAACTCGTATTTGAATATTTCCACGAAAGCACATTTCTTGGCTGTTCGGCATCATGGCACTGTCACTAATCTATCACTAATCTATCACTAATCTGTCACTAATCTATCACTAATCTATCACTAATCTGTCACTAATCTGTCACTAATCTGTCACTAATCTGTCACTAATCTATCACTAATCTGTCACTAATCTGTCACTAATCTGTCACTAATATATCACTAATCTATCACTAATCTATCACTAATCTATCACTAATCTATCACTAATCTGTCACTAATCTATCACTAATCTATCACTAATCTGTCACTAATCTATCACTAATCTGTCACTAATCTATCACTAATCTATCACTAATCTGTCACTAATCTGTCACTAATCTGTCACTAATCTGTCACTAATCTGTCACTAATCTATCACTAATCTATCACTAATCTATCACTAATCTGTCACTAATCTGTCACTAATCTATCACTAATCTATCACTAATCTGTCACTAATCTATCACTAATCTGTCACTAATCTGTCACTAATCTATCACTAATCTGACCCATTATCTCATGCTTTTCCTTTGAATTAATTTGTTATGACTTCCAAAAATAGATAGGCCAACCAATGTTGTTGTTGTTTCCAATGCGATTCATTCTATCTTCTCTAACAGCTGCCTTTGCTTTGATTGGTGGCGCATCCCCGACCCAAATGTCCAAAAAGTGTGAACCATTCGGGATCAAGTCGATGTGCTTCTTTGCCTTCCCTCTGTGTGACACCAAAACTAAAAGCCCGGCCAAGGCCCGACAGATCTGCAGAGACGAGTGTGAGAGGCTGGAGTCGGACATATGCAAGGATGAGTACCTCATGGCCAAGAAAACAGCCGTTTTTACCGGTACGTTCTCGTCATTTCATAAGTATTGACCCATATTGACTTCTGAATGTAGATGAACTATTGACCCTATTGACTTCTGAATCTAGATGAACTATTGACCCATATTGACTTCTGAATCTAGATGAACTATTGACCCTATTGACTTCTGAATCTAGATGAACTATTGACCCTATTGACTTCTGAATCTAGATGAACTATTGACCCTATTGACTTCTGAATCTAGATGAACTATTGACCCTATTGACTTCTGAATCTAGATGAACTATTGACCCTATTGACTTCTGAATCTAGATGAACTATTGACCGGATTGACTTCTAAATCTAGATGAACTATTAACCCTAGTTGAATGGACGTTATTTGAACTATTGAGCTTATCTGACCTACTGAAATAGACGTTCTAAACTAGTTCTTTCATTTTTAAAATTCTACTAAAATAAACAAGTGACAACTTTTTTTTTCCTTGGCACAGTATGTCATGCAGAGAAATGTTTCTCTAATTAACATCTGTGCATGTCTCTACATACAATACATATGTCTTTTCTAAAAATGTCTCATTTTTTATTTAAATCTAAAATACATGAGTTTTTATACACAATAATAAGGCTTGTCTCCGAGTCCGAAGATCGATTCATAATTCATACACAATACTTGTGTCTTTATGTATACTTCATGTCTTTATATAATACTTGTATTTTTATATACAATACCTGACTACCTGTGTCTTTTTAAATAAAATTGTAATTTAAATAAAATACCTGTGTAGTTATATACAATACCTGTGTCGTTATATACAATACCTTTGTCGTTATATACAAAACCTGTGTCGTTAAATACAATACCTGTGTCGTTATATACAATACCTGTGTCGTTATATACAATACCTGTGTCGTTATATACAATTCCTGTGTCGTTATACACAATACCTGTGTCGTTATATACAATACCTGTGTCGTTATATACAATACCTGTGTCGTTATATACAATACCTGTGTCGTTATATACAATACCTATGTATTTTGTGATGTATGCAGATAAAAAAATTCTACCGCTATGTAACGAGCTCAAAGAGTCAGGGACTGCTGAAGGTGACAACTGTATCAGAATTGGGGTCAACAGTGGTGTTAGAGATTCTGGAATAGAAGGTCAGTAGGTCGATGACCATGTTTATTGGGGTGATTAAAAATAGTATTAACTAGAAACAGAAAAAAAACTTGTGAACTGCCTATAAGTAGTCATTGTTTAAAGTAGTTGAAACATCATTTCATTATTACAAAGCTTATATCAACTCACTCTGCCTGTCTGTCTCCAGCACCCAATATCGGATTAACTTGAAATTTTGCACAATTATTTCTTTTACCTGATAACACAAGAATCAATTTTTAAAAATGTACCAATTAGTTAATTAACTATTGGTCTTTAATTACTTTGTTTGGTACCTTGAACAAGGGAAAGAAATCGTACTCGACAGGTGTGGTGGTATAAGTTGAATTAGTCCCCTTGAGGAATCTTGAGTCCTGTGTGAACATTTTTTTATGTGAACATTCACCAAGATACCCCCTTTTCCCTCCTAACTGGTCCAGACAAGTGATAGGATCATAGTATATTGAGAACGCTTAAGGCTAAACAAAAACAATTGATAAAAAATATTTCAATTGCACAGATATATATATATGTGTGTAGGTCGTATACTCTAATTATATGACTGATTCAAACTAATTGATACAATTACACTTGGTTTTTTTTTTAAGTTTTTTTTTAAATGGTTTTTATGTTCTCTTTTCTTACACTTGGCTATCCTCACAGAAAACTGTTACACTGGAAATGGTAAAAACTATCAAGGCATAATGAGCATATCAAACTCTGGCCTACTCTGCAACAAATGGACATCCACTAGCCACTCTGAATTAGGTAATTGATCCAATATGACCATGATCTGATGTACCTCTATTTTTCCCACTAGTTTTTATAATCTTACTGGTCTTTTCAATAATAATTTTAAAAAAGTAACTAGTTGACTTCTATGGCTTTTAGTTGACTTTTGTGATTTAAAATTGACTTTTATGGTTTATAGTTGACTTTTATGGTTGATAGTAGATTTTTATGGGTTTTAGTTCGTTTGGCCATTCATTTGGAAACCAGCATCATTACTTCTGCGATATTTTCTTCTAGTCTATTATTAAGGATCTAATGTTGACTCTCTCCGTTCAGGTGATCACAACTATTGCAGAAATCCAGGCTCTGGGTTCGAAGACAAACCTTGGTGCTACACCTCCGCTGGCAAAGAGGCATGCAACATACCGATTTGTAAACACTCTCAGCACACTCAGGGCATAGGTAAGTAGATCATATTGTAGAGCGGTGATGCTCAATATACGACCCGCGGGCCACATCCGGCCTGCGATGCACGTCAATCCTGCCCGTCAGAACTTCTGTCCACAATATAATCAATGGAAATGTAAAATACAGATGTAAAATATCTGAACAGTGTCCTTGTCATTTTTAGTTGACTTCTTTTGTTAGTGACATGAGTGGTAGCTTGCTGTTCAACATTTCCGTGTTGATGAAATAGGTCTGCTAAATAAACAAAAACATGTTTGTTTTCTTGTTTTTTTAGTGGATAGATTTTTAATTGTGTACAACATACACAAAGTATGCCTGTTTGAATGGAGTATTTGCAATGCAGTCTGTCATTCAGAAGTTAGTTTCTGTAAAACAACTTGGAGCATCCCACTAGTTTCTATAGAAATAATGTTGGATACAACTTGTTTCTAATCAAAATGTCGTCTGCTCTATTGCATTTCCATTTTCGCGATGATGTGACACGCAATAAAAGTTTGGGGAATTTATTTGGCCCGCGGGCTGAAGAAGGTTGGGTGTCACTGGTGTAGAGCATACTTAATGTCCAGAACTCAACTTTTGACAAATTATTAGTAAAATTATTATTATTATTATACAGTTATTACTCACAATTTTTTTTTATGGTTTCGAAAGTGTACAACACATAATAAGACTTACTAACGCATTTGTTTATATTTTCGTATTAAATTTTAATAATTAAAACTAAAAAATGCAGCGTCCAATTTATATGCGTGTATCTTTTTTATTGATTTTAACTTTGTGTGTGTGGGGGGAGGGGGGAGCATGTAAATATGCTTGTAATTTTTTTTTTTCGTTTCACCTTAAATACTCATCCCTCTTTTTTTTTTTTTTACCTTCTTTACTCACGTGCGAATTAAATCATTAGCTCCGCCTACTCCCTTCATCATTATCTGTCACTTTTAAATCACTTTTTCTTCCCTCCATTTCACGCGTCAATCAAATGGCTGTTTTCTCTCGTCTGCTCCTCCTTGTTTACATCTAAGCGTTACAAACGTAATGGAGCCAACAACAGCAGTCAAAGGTAACCGAGAAACACGTTATTTAGAGCTGCCTTTTGATGTCCGGAAATGAATCTATAAGACATTCCTTTTTGTGTTCCCCCTCACTTCTACAGCAATGTCTTTGTATAAAATACAGAAAAAAGAAGCTTCTTGATCAAATGATTCAATAATTGCTATTTGTGTTGTAAATTAATAACAAAAAATTTTGAATTGAATCTAGTGTCTACTTGATTACGTTTAAAATCCAATGAGGTATATACAAGTTTAAATGTGTATTTAAATGTGTAACTATTTATTCAATACATTCTTCGTGAGAAAGAGTTTGATCTTAGAACAGAGTTGAAGAGAAATGTGAGCAAACGGGGGAGGGCTATAAGTATTTCTACAATTTGAAGAGAAAGAGAAACATGACTTCTCTAAGGGAAGAGCGAAACTGCAGACGATCGCCCCTGTGGTCCTCACTGACTACAAGTGAGTTTTTTCAAAGATCTTCAAGTACTCACCACCTCCCCTTCTCTCTATGCCAGTTCTACTGGAAACAAACCTCGGCCAACTGGGTTTGTATTTCTTAGCAGTTGTAACGTCTCTCTCACTCTCTCTGTGAGCCTTGTGTTCAGTATAGTAGGAAGCACTTTGAAGCCGGGGCTAACCCCTCCCCGACAATGTACAAGTGGAGCCACATCCTGGTCTTCATTAGAAATGTTTAACTCCGGGCGAGCCTGCTGGGTTTGACTCCATGCGAGCAAATAGAACAAGACTTGCCCCTGTGTAATTGCCACCTGTGTTCTTTTTTGTTCACGCCGAACGCTTTACCTTGATAGCATTTCCAGCAGTTTTTTTTGTTGTGTGTGATAGAGTTAACAGAAGAGCTTACTCTTGTTCATTTGACCTGAGAGTCTTTATGACCGCAATATGTTACGATTTAGAGAAAGAAATTCAGCGAGATGCTTGTATTGTAAAATTATTCATTTATTTTTGTCTTTCTTAAAGATGTTAAAACGTTTTGAGTATTTTTATGTTTAATTTAAAAGGTAATGGTTTTAAAAAATGTATGTTTGTGTAGAGCTCGTCTATTTTCGTGTTTCATTTCGACTACTTCTTATTGTATTGAAGGTGATACAGTTTGTATTGTACGTATTGTGTTAACCATCCTGGTTCGTCTAGAGTTTGAGTTCTAATCCATTCAAACTACATTTAGTTCTGTCTCACGTACACATTCCAAATTTAGCAAAGCAGCTAACTCAACCATTGGCTCCATGGTCATGTGGTATGCGCTCTGGAATGTAGTTTGATGGTCACGACGGCGGGTGGTTCGAACTCAGACCCACTGCCTTCCCCCGCCGTCAGGCTGAGGAAGGTTTTCTCTAGGAAGCAATTAACTTTAAATCTAAAATATGTAAAACAAAAACTAAAAAAAGAATCGCTAAGTTAAGAAACTACTTAGATAAAGGCAGTGCCATATTTGAAAGGCCCTAAGCATTTTGATATAAAGGCAGTGTCATATTTAAAAGGCCCTGAGCTATTAGAGATTCGGTGCCCTTTAGTCCAGAGATTGTATGTCTGCGCTAAAACTTGTGTTGCTTATAGGTAAATCCGGTCCTGGCTAAAGGCGTACCTGAGGTGGATTTTTTTTTAAATTATTTAAACCGATTACTAAAAAAAAATACAGTTATAACAAAAAAAAATGCTAACTACGATTTGTCTTTGATGGTTAAGATAATTAGGAATTTTAGGATATCATTTCTTTGCCATTGATGAAATATTCAGAGTATGTCCTCGGTGTACACTCATGCTTCAGGTTAGCATTAAACAATTAATGAAAAGGATTTTTGGTTTGACAAATTAAAAGGCTGAGATTATGTTGTATCAGGAGATACTTTCAGACAAACAAAAAGACCATTCCCCCTCTCAACAAAATTTGTCTTTACTTACTCTAAAATAAATGTTTTCATTTTTAATTACTCTAAAATAAATTTTTTTTTTTCTATCGACCAGAAAGAAAGCTTATAATAGAGACAGAGATCTGTCTCTGTATATTAATTTATTCGTGCTACGAAAAAAAAATCGAATCCAATTGTATCTAGTCTACTCCTGCTCCGGTAACCTAGTTGAAACAATAGTTGACAACACACTTGACGGTGTTGATCTCCCGAAGACGACGCCTACTTGAAGCTCAAGATGCTAGCACTTTAGTTGCTTTTGCATTGGATCAACAGCCCTCTCACATGTGCTCTCACCTAACGCTAAACGCTGGAATGGCCTGAAACAGAAAGTTGAAACAACGTTATTAGATTGACATTGTTGAGTTTGAACCGGATGTTGGAATTTAATCTCCCCACTTCCGCCCATTTTTCCCCGGCCATGAGTTGTTGGAGATACTGGACATTCAAATAGTTTGTTTTTTAATGAATCTATTTCTCTTGATGCAGTTTTTGGCACGCTTCAATTAACCTGCCTAAAGTTTTCATTATTGATGAAAGATTTAAAGCCAGGTATTTCTTGTATTATAAAAACAATGGTTAAACTATTGGGGATACTTATGATTTCTTGCTACTAATAAATATTCATGATCTTAATTAATTGTAGAAAACAAAAACGCGTTGTTTCAAGCCAAAAAAAAATGGAACATTTCAACTTAAAAAGTATTTGGTCATTTAATGTAAAGATTTGTTTGGCTTCCATTAATTTTTCTCTTTTTACCAAAATGTGTAATGAATTGAAACCAAAAGTTGTGTCGACCCCCTTCTAAGAAAGGAAATGGACTGTTCCGCTTTAGCGTCCTACTTTTTGTTCAGTCCAGTCCAAGCCAATTGTCGGGAAGTAAATACAAGCAATCTAATTTATTCCGCGGTGTTCTGGCAAGGGCATGTGCGTGGAGTTTCCGTGTCTCTTTGGTCCTAGTGTACATTGATTCTACACTAGATGTCTATCGTACTAGTGGAGGACCCGTTATACCGACGGGTCTGTTCTTATCAGATTCACCTTGTGGATTTCTGGTCATGTTAGCATGAAATGCAAATTGATTTTCACCTTTAGAGAAAATATTTAAGTGTAACTGCCAAAAAGTGTCTGTCCCTTTCACTCTTTCTCTGTGTCACTCTCTCTCTCTCTTCGTAAAACATTATTTTGTGTTTATCATTGACGGTAGTTCGTGGAACTAAAATATAATTATTTATTCGAAATTTAAAGAAAAAAAAATAGGTGTTGTCGAAATGCATAACTTTTAAAAATTATTTGTTTTATGTATTTATGTGATGTGGAATGCTATATATTACAAAGTCATCTCTTGATTTAAATGTGTCTTTATTTATGTTTAAATAAGCAATTAGCATGGAGCCTAAACAGTGAATCACAAAAGTCTTTCTAAAAAATCACGAAAAAATTTTCTCTCTTTGTGCGATGGCAATAGTCTTTCAACTCGTCGTCTCATAGCAATAACCCGAGGTGGAAGGCTACAAAATAAGAAAAACAGTACATCATGCAAAGCCAGGCATGTCCCACCTTGGAGATATTGTAGGTGCCTCCCCTGTATGTTTGTGGACAACAATTAGAAGTATTCCTATATGGTAAACAAAGTGTATCGGTGGTGAACTTTGACTGCACTGTAAACAAGCGCTTGGCTTGTTATTAAAGTGGTGTCTGCAAACAAATGACCTGTTTATAGAAAGAGAAGGAGGCCCCGTTTGTAGCACTGACCTTTGTTTCATTCAGCAGAACTAACAAGCGTGTCTTTTCAAAAACGGTTCACATTGATCAAAGAGCCACAGGAGCGACGCCCAGCGGCGGCGTCTGTCTCATGTCTACCAAACAGTAGGCCTACAGTATTCAGACATGGCCCAAAGAATATAGAAGAACTTAACGAACTGCCACCGTGGAGTAGCGCACTGATTATGTCATTATGCCCTTCGAAACGTCAGACTTGGCACCAGTTTAATTAGTGTCATGTCTTACTTCTATTAAATTAATGCATCAAACTGTGTCCCTGACTAGCTTACCTTTCGTTTTAAGTACCAACAGATAATGAGTTATGGAAGCCACAAGAAGCACGATTGTTTTGTACTGGCATACCCTAAATATAAACACCATCCTTATAATAACTTTGAATGGCTGCCTGGTCGTGTGGTAACCGATTCAGTTTGTCACAATGGTCCTGAATTCGAAGCCTTTCCTCTGCCATCTCCTGTCGTACTGTAGGACGTATGAATCTTTCTAAAGTCTGTAACTTCAAATATCTTTCCCATTACACGTCACGCAAAGGGAAGCGTAGTCGAGAGGCTAAGTGCGCTTGAACTTGGCTTGACTTGGCTACCTAGATTGGGGCTCGAGGTTCGACTCGGGCAGAGTTGTGTTTACTGAGCGCCTAAAGGCAGCATGGCAAACCAACGCCTAGATACCCCCCCCCCCCAAAACTGGTCCACAAATGAGATTGGACCAAAGTGCTCTGAGCATGCTATAAGCATGAGAGTAGTGCTATATAAAAGCTATAAATATATATATATATATATATATATAAAGCGTTAGGGTGTGGACTTTTAAAACATCAGAACTGAAAGTCTATTGTCCTCCACATATCGAGCAGACATCCAACAGAACATTCCCCCCCCCCCCCGGTTGTACTGTATGACGATCATCGAAAGCGTAATTGTAGGCCGGCTTGTCTGTATAATAAACTTTTGAAGGAATACAAATGAAACTCTGTATTTCAACGGCGTTCACTGGTTAAAGCTGGATGGCTTCCTGTCGTCTCGATGGTTCAGGGTTCGTACCTGCCCGACGTCATCCTCCCCGATGTGCGGTTTAGTTGGGCAAGGCTGTGAGAATCTTTAATCCTGAATGAACACCAGAAACATGTCAACTCAAAAACAAAAAAGCCACGTTGGTATTTAAAAACTGATAATAAAATAAGAAATGGATTAAGGACATTTTTTTTTCTGGAAAAAAAAAAGAAAATAACATTTACATAACACAATATGTGAGATATATGTCACACTGTGCGAGATGTAGGCCTTTATCATATGTCATAATGTGTAAGATGTAGGTCTGTCATAATATGTTGGATGTATAACATTTTGTTGAGGGCGGAATGTACAAAGTTATACGCATAAAATACGAGTAAATAAGACAATGTGTATTTAATAGCCTTGTATTTTGTATTGTACAGGTGAAGCCAGCGAGGACTCCAACAAGCTTATGTACATTCTTATTCCATCACTGACTGTCCCTCTCGCCCTTGGTATCCTGCTTGCACTCATCTGTTTCTGTCAGAAGTCACACATATCTAGGTACGTGTCCTGTGGGCAACAAAACACAGAATATATTGGATGTCATTCTTTAAATACAAAAGATATAATAAGTGAACATTAGACTACTATCAATATAATATGAGATGTGTTCTTAAAATTTAGACTTTGATCCTTCCGCGCTTTTCGGAGCATTGGGCGACAAGATGTCTCCAAAGATATTGCTCTTGAGCAATGTCTGCAACCTATTCTCAGCTGGTATAGGGCGTTGGACTCCTTATAGAGGTGTCCAACTCCATCATCGTGAATTTGCCGTTATAATGCCTTTATTTTAAAGCTATTCAATATTTAAGTTTAGCGCGTGTATTGTACTGTTAGAGAATACGAGATTCCTAAACTTATTTCCTCGTTATTTCAGATCATCAAGACCTAATAAGCAGTCTCAGCCAGTGGAAATGAGCCCACTCAATCCCAAGGCTGTCAGCCGAGTTCGAGAATTCCCTATGCAAAATATTCGGTTTCTGCAAGAGCTTGGTGAAGGTGCCTTTGGCAAAGTATACAAAGGAGAACTGGTTGGCTTGTACAGTGAAAGCTCTGTCAGCAAAGTTGCCGTTAAAACATTGAAGGAAAACGCCCTTCCAAAAGTGCAAAACGATTTTCGCCGTGAGGTAGAGATATACAGCATAACTTTTTTTTTCTTCTGATATTGTAGTTCTGTAAATAAACATATTTAATGGCTTCAACAAAACAAATTGTTTGATGATCAAAACAATAATTCTTCCTTTAAAATGTGTATTCCGCAGATTGATTTAATGGCGGAACTACGTCATCCAAATATCGTCTGCCTGTTAGGTGTGTCAATGAAGAAGGAGCCTATGTGCATGCTGTTTGAGTACATGGCACTGGGAGACCTCCATGAGTACCTGTTATCACACTCCCCACACTCAGATGTCACGTCTGCTGAAGACGATAGTGGGGCTGGAGCTGGACACATCCTAGAATATGCTGAGATGCTTCACATCTCCACGCAAGTTTCTGCAGGGATGGAATACCTTGCCAGCCATCACTTCGTTCATCGTGATCTTGCTGCCAGGAATATCTTGGTTGCTGACGGTCTTAGTGTTAAGATCTCTGACTTTGGTTTGTCCCGAGATGTGTACTCCTCAGACTATTACCGGGTTCAAAGTAAAGCTTTGCTTCCTGTTAGATGGATGCCGCCAGAAGCAATTTTATATGGTAAATTTACAACTGACAGTGATGTCTGGGCATTTGGTGTTGTCCTATGGGAGATTTTCAGCTATGGATTACAGCCATATTATGGATTCTCTAATCAGGAAGTCATTGAGATGATCCGCTCCAGACAGATACTGGCGTGTCCAGAAGAATGCCCAGCCAGAATCTATGGCCTTATGGTTGAGTGTTGGCATGAAATGCCAGGCAGGCGGCCAGCATTTAGGGAGATACATAATCGTCTTCGTTCATGGCTGGTGGAAGTAACTGCAACAGCGCCGTGGACTCTGTCTCAGAGTCAGTCTGGTCACTCCAGCTCCACACATCAGAGCAACCAGTCTCAGCCATCTCACCACAGCAGTACTGGACCCAGCAACACCACAGCTGTAACTGGCCTGACTGGCAGCAGCAACACTTCAGAGCCTAGTCCTGGAGGGCAGATACTGTACAATCCTCAATACATGCCTTATAACAATCATGGAACCCTTTCACCCCCTTTACCTTACAACATTGTACCACAGCAGCAACAACAGCAACATCAACAGCAGCAGCACCAAATGCTACCTGCAAATGGGGCCAACAGCATGCACTTACAGCAGCAATACAAGGTCAACTTATACAATGGGCAAACTGGCAACTACTATGTCCAGTACCCTGGTGGCCAGCCAGCTGTGCTAAATCTCCAAAGTGGCCAGATTCAGGTTCCTAGGAACACTGCCCAATCACCTGCACCAGCTGGAGGACCAAATGGTGCTTCAGCAATTGGAAATGCCCCAACTAAAGTATCCCCTGCTGGCTCAGTTGCTAGCTCCAAGTCATCTAACAGTGCCTCATCTACCAACAACCTTGGAGTTGGTGTGGCACCAAGGCCAGGTATGGTCCACGCTGGTCAGAACACCAACAATTCTGCCAGCCAACCAATGAACAGCAATTACAAGCACCTGTATAGTGGAGGCAATTCAAACATTTCAACCCAACCACCTGTCAGTATTGCTGAGTGCAATGTTTTTAACAATTTCCCACCCAATGGTTATCAAGATCAGCAGAGGACATCCAATATCTAAAGACAAGTAGACACTTAATTTTAGCTCTTTTTTTTATCAGTATAAGTTTGATATTTTATTTACTTCAATAGAAACCAAGATGTGTTTGAATTCAAAGATGTGTCTGTTGCTAATTCTACAAGTAAAAAAAATATAATTTAAATATGTTTTCTATTTAAAATCTTAGTTACATCAAATGTGCTTCTTTAATAATCTCTTTGGCACAAAACCCTTAACACTTACCATGGTGCCAAAGTAGTAAATTTGATCTAGTTTCATTTTGATGTTAATAAAGAAATAATTTCATTAGCAATTTTGCAAGAGAAATTTATCACTTTTTGAAAGCAGTACCAGTAGCTGCATTTTTTTCTTGTGACTCTTCCAATTTTTTTTCATGCTGCTAATTTCTGAAATGTCTCCCATGGTATAAGAGTTGACACTTTTTTATGTTGGTGATTATTCTGAGTTTTTTTATTATTATTATTATTTTTAATTTTCAATCGTTTAAATGACATGAATTCCTTATTATCTAGAAAAGGACAGGCCACTTTGACAATTTTTTTTTCACCACTTGATAAATTTGCTAACATGTTCAATTTTCGTTACAAATTTTTTTCTCTAAAAGCAATAGTTGCATTTGCGTATTACCAATCAAGTCATTCAGCAGTAGAAGAAACAAACAAGTACTTTCCTCCAATATGGTTGCCTGGATGTTTGGTATGCAGTCTGAATTTTCATCTTGATGGTCCCATGTTTAAACCCTGCCCACTGCCTACCTCTGCCCTAATTCAGGAGGTTAGTTCTAGGCTGTAATACTGTTCAATTCTGAAGGAACATCTGAAACATGTATATCAAACAAACAATATGAAAAACAACAGAGACATATTAAACACTTTTTTTTCTTTTAGGATACATATTTTACATGAATCAAAATTATTTAGATCAATTAATGACATGTCAGAGACAACCCTGTGTATATATATATAAGTGTCATGTGCTCTATTGGAATGGTGTCAAATGCTGCAATAAACTTTTCACAATGCATCACAAAAGTCAAGGGAAATAAACTGTATCATTTATATATGACCAAAACACAAAGTACTGCTCTTAATTCTTTGTAAGCCATGAATTTTGATTTTCAAAAAAAATATTTAAACATTATAATTTAGTGAGTTTCTAATTTGTATTATTGGAAGATGAGCATTTAATTACTGAACATAATTAAGGGCTAATTATTAAACATTCAAATTTAAATCTTTTAAATTTTTTGCTGAAAATTAAAATAGTTGCACCTGGCCTCTTGTCTGTACTGCTTATACCTACATTTGATTTCAAGTCATTTCTTATTATATGTATTACTGACAAAGATCTTTACATTAAATATAGAACAGTGTGTAAGTCTGTTTTTAGACAATCAATTAGTTAATTATATAAACTTGTTAAGATTTGTACACTTTCATTTTGTTTTGTTACTGTTGAAATGTAATATACAACAATCATGATTCATTTTAACATTTCTGTAAACATTTTCTTTGTATATAAAATTTCAATTTATTTCAACTGCTAGAAATATGAAGTGCTTGTAGACCTTTTGCTTTCCTTAGTATTGAAAACTTTTTTGTTTTTTTTTTAAACTGCCAATGAGTGGAATGAGACTTTGAGAATTTAAATTTTTTACTTTTATATCCCTAAAAGTTTTTGTAAATGACAACTTTTTGTCAGAATGTGTAGTACAGAAGGTACTGCAATGCCCTCATGAAGTCAATGTATGTAGTATCTTGGTAATAATAACTGCTTTTTGTTGTGTAAAAATGAGTAAATGTTTTTAGAAAGGATTATTTCTGAGTTATTTTGAGAAACATTGGTTGTTGACTAACTATCTTATTTTGAGTTGTTTAGTGTGTGTAGAAATGAAAATAGTTGCAGCATTTGAATGAAGTGATATCATAATATTTAAATGTATGTGTATATAATGCTGTGTGTGTGTGCGTATGAACACATAGTTCTTGCATATAGTTGTATATAATTGCAATGCTTGATATGAAGTTTAAAACTAGTTTTTCAAACATTATTTTATAATTGTACATGAACCACTTTTGTTTGTATCTATCTTATGTGTAAGCAAAATATGTTTTTGAGTGGCATAGCTACTGTTTTTTTTTAATCAGGTATCTCATCTCTTTGGCTACAATTTAGGCAACCACTTAAATCATGGATAACAATCAAATTGTATCATTTTGTTATCATTAGAGGATTAGATCAAATCTTTGAAAACTAATTGACAAACCAAGTTGTCAAGACAGTTCAAATGTTTGTGTGTTTTAACTCCAGCATTTCTTTTAGATTTTTATTATTATTTTTGTTATTTTAGAAAATGTTAAGAGCATTTCTGTTTGACAAGTAGCTCAAACTAGTTTATAACGTCAATATACTCACCCTGTTTAGCTAACTTTGTTTAAGCATTTAAATTGTGTTCAAAAGCTGGGCCGGCCTTAGACTGATTAGAGATTGCTCCAAATTGGGCACAGCGCAATTTTCATTTAGCATATCACTATAAGTCATGGCTTTTCTCAAAGGCTTTTGAAGTTGTAGGAATTTAAGGGTTAACCTTTTTAGTAACTTTAATTAACCCGCTGGCACCTATTGCATTTGAGCTGCTTCCTATGCATGTTGTATAATAAATGTTGATATAATGATCTAATGAATAGAAATAGTTGTTATTGTACAAAATTTAGAAGAGGAGCCATGCAAACATCCATTCAATTGGGCCCCACAATTTGTAAGGCCGGCCCTGTTCAAGAGACACGCTATAAGACAGTATTTCTGTGCCATAGTTACGACATATTACTGATATATATTTTTAGCACTGCTTCTTTGAGAAACCTGTGCTAAATTCTCCCCTCGAATAACAATAATTTGAATTCTAAAAATACTGTGTTCAGTGTCAGTGTTTGAATCCTATGCATTTTTTTTTCTGTGATTCTAGATTTTTTAATATTTGAATCTGTCAGTGAAAAAAAGGTTGTGTTTATGTGTTTGTGTCAGGTGCATGTATGATGTTTTATATATATTGAGGCCTGTGTGTGTGTGTATTTGTCTGCCTCCATACAAGTGCGAGCAAGATATAAAAAAATTGCCAGCCAAATTTGGTAACTATTTATATAAATCTCGTCAATGCCTACTTTTCTGTTCATTAGTTTAAGAATTACATCATGAGCCCAATTTACATTGTTATGAAAAAAAAAAGTACTGTTGATATAAATATATATTTGTTTCATAAATTATTCTTTAAACTGTGAGCTTCCAAATGATCCCCAAAACATTATCTTCATAAATACAGGAGACTTTTCATTTATTTATTTTTTGTTTATTATAATTCTGAATAAAAGATAACACATATTGAAGCAATAAATATTCTTTGGCAATAATCTCTAGAATGGTTAAGCTGTTGTATTTTATAATAAAAATACAAATGAGAAGCACTACTACATTTTTAACATTTCAATTTGAAACTAAGAATATATATATTAATATTTTTGGTATGTGTTGTACATAAATGAATATTCAATGATGCTTAGTATACACTATCATCAGAACTTCTCTCATCTTATTTTCATTTGTACTGTTGTTTTAGTCCTGCTGTATTTATTTACCTGTATAGTCATTAAATAGCTTTAACTCCTTAACTAATTTGCCATTTACAAGCACTATCTACATTATGATGTTACATAGATAGTTAATGGTAGCTAATGAGTTAAACGATGAAATGAATCATGCTGTCCAGGTTGAGCTGCCTTTGATATTGAATGTGTGATTTGTTTTTACTGCATGTCCTGTCAATATCTTTACTTTTTTTTTTTTTGGTTACACATGTATTGTACAAATTTAATCATCAACAATAAACAATGGACATTGTCACTGAAAATAAGAACTTGTTTATTTGTTAGTTGTTTTGGTGGGGTGCCGAGGGGGGGGGGGTCAGTATGACATGCAAAATGGTAAACAGTTATTTAAAAAAAAAAGTACATTTTTATTAAGGATCTGTTGAGTAATTGATTTGCTACAAATCTAGTAGAATTGAAAAGATTGAAGACCTGTGCTAAAAGTTCTACAGTCAATAGTAGGTTAGAACTTCAAAGCCAAGAAAGTTATTCTACTACGAAATCCACTTGAACAAAACATTGAAAATGTTTTATAGAGCATTGAAGACTAGTTAGTTTATGTGCAAAAAGACATTTTGACCATTTGAACATGTTTTCAACAATAAATATTACATTATTAAATATTATGTTCTCTTAGACAAGATTATTAATTATTAATTAATTTATTAATTAAAATAAAAATATATTCTATACTAGGCTTTAGGAGAAAAAAAAACATAATTAAATGTGCCGTATAACATGATATAGGCCTAATGGTTTACATTTTATTATCAGCTAGAAGTATCTAAATCTTGGACGGACAATTATTGTAACAAGCCAGTGTAAACCAGATCTTGAGACGGCTGAATATTCTAACTAGCCAATGTAAACCAAATCTTGAGACGGCTGAATATTCTAACAAGTCAATGTAAATAAACCAAATCTTGAGACGGCTGAATATTCTAACAAGCCAATGTAAACCAAATGTAAACCAAATCTTGAGACGGCTGAATATTCTAACTAGCCAATGTAAAACAAATCTTGAGACGGCTTAAAAAGGGTAGCTTCCTTAAAAAAATGTGGATCAAGTTAGAAAACAAGCGTAATGATTTCTGCCAGATAAACCAAGGACACTCTATTCTTGATCTTCAAACTTCTTCTTCAGGAGAGTGTATATATGTAGGCCTATATACGTAAGAACACGCGTAGGACGTAGTCATTCTTTTTTTTTTAAGTAGTGTCTGTACTTCATGGAATAAGATCTACTTGAATAACTAGATTCTACATGAAGTACTCGATTGAATCAAATATTCAGCTAAGATGTGGGAGGTATTGCCGCCAAGACATTTAAAACAGTCCCCTGTATTTTTTTATGCCCGCATATACTATAGGCCTAATATTTAGGATAAATGGACGGCCTAAGGTAATTGGAGGCCCTTGGTGAATCGAATAGGGGGGCCCTAGACGAAGAGAATAAGGTGGCCCCAAATGAAATTAAAACATAAATACGCAATGAATTATAAACCATCCTGTATCTATATTCGAATCAACAAATAAATTAAATTCATATAGCGCTAATAACACTAATGTGCTTCGTGGACTATTCATGATCACCAGACAAGAAATACGTTTCGACATTTCACCAAAAGGAATAAACAATGGTCTTTTAACAGATGTAGACTAATAAGTAGCCTAGATCTAATCATTTGTGGATAAACCTTGAATCACAGTAGAGACTTAGAGCTAGGCTAGCAGACATAGAACCGTAGAGCTTTGCTATATTTGAGATAATTGATCCATGTTTTGCAATTTGTTTTCTACAAAATTATTTTAATCCTGTGCGAGGCCCCCACCAATCGGTGTCACTATATATAGGCGGCTGCATATAGTTTGCCTATGCCTAAGCCCCTAGATACGTCTGCTTGGGCTTTTCCAAGTTCCAAGTCTGCACATTGTTGGCAATACGCTTCTCTTCCGTTTCGGAGCAAGCATTGAAGACGCAGTCGTCAGTAAAAATAATAATAATAATAATTCCTGGCTGTTGATTTTATCTTTGACAAAAAGGTTGACTCTACAACAGGGGTTCTCAACCTGTGGATCGCGACCCCCTTGGAGGTCGATTGACGATTTGCCAGGGGTCGCCAAAGACTATCGAAAAAGTCTATTCTTCTATTGCTGTGTGTGTGAGCGGGGGAGGGGGTCGCGCCAGAGTGGGGGATTGTAAAAAGGGGTCGCCGAGCTTAAAAGGTTGAGAACCGCTGCTCTACAAGCTTGAGGCGAGGTTTAGAAAAAATATTATATTATATACATGTGACCTTGCGCTCACAGAGCTATATTTTTATGTATTCTATTTTTTAAAGGCTAGTGCCAAATTTATTATTTGTTCTTCCGCTTTTTGTGTAGGTTAGGGTGGGGTGTATAAAAAGTGATGCCACGCTGTTTTAAAAAACAGTTCAGTGTACAGTTGACCAGTGGTCAGTATAGTATGTCTGTGTGACAGCCGAAGATCTTTGTGTTCTGTCGTGTACTTATTTTTATTCCTGTACCTGGGACGGCCTGTAAGTTTGCTATTGTTACTGCTGTGCTACTGCTTTTAGCTGCTGCAATTACACTGCTGTTTTAAACTGCTTTTAGCTGCTGCAATTACACTGCTGTTTTAAACTGCTTTTAGCTGCTGCAATTACACTGCTGTTTTAAGTTGCTGCTGTAGATTTATTTTGTTTCTGTACTAGATCTAGTTTAGTATTGCCTTAGTCAAGCCAGTCAAGACTTAGTGGCTTAGTTGTAGTCTGTTTCTGTTCTTAAGTAAGGTACTAAGGCTAAGATGTTTTTGTTTTGGTTATAGCTATGGGTTGGTTGTAGTAGTAGGATATTGTAGATCTAGACTAGTTTATGGTAGTGAGTTTGTGTAGATCTAGGTCTAGGGTAGTAGTTGTAGTGATTTAGTTAGATAGTTGGGTTGATCAGTTTGTGTTAGATAGTTGGTTAGTTTGTTAGTGTTTGTTGTGGTGTAGATTTAGAGGGTTTAAGTTAGTTGATGGGTTCAGTAGTGGTGGTTAGTCAAGTTAGTGTATATATTATATTTTATTATTGATTTGTCTTTGCATATGTAAATAAAGTTTCGTTTTGTTTATTTATCCTAAACTAAAGTTTCGTTATCTTACTTTCATTTAGTTTAGGTTAGTATAGTTAGTATGTCTGGTTACTTAGGCGACTCTAGCCCCTTGGTCACCATACCGAGGTGCACAGATTGGGCCCACCCAGTAGCGCTAACATCTGCCTACTGTTGGTAAATTTTAATGTTGAGCAGTAAGAATAGGTATCTCCCACTCGCGCCTGCCTGACCTACTCATATGCATATTATTTCACACTTTCACGATTATTAGGAATTCGGAACGCTTATCCATAGGTAAAGAATTGTAATCCAAAATGCACACAAGCATAATAGGCAATAAGTAGGGGCCTAATCATTATGCCATTAAAAGCTTATATAAGAAATGAACCGATTTTAAAATGTATGTTTAAATCTGATAATAAATAAAATCCCAAGACAAGAGTCATTTAGAGATCCCTGGTTTTTTTTTTTTTAATCATAGGGAAGCAACAATGAAGAATTGTACACATTACACATGTTTTAAAAAAAGGTTTAAAATTGTTAAAATCAGATGATCAAGATTAATAGGCCTATTGCACATAATCATTATAGCAATAATTTTATTTCATGCATTTTTTAATTACATTGTTGGGTTTTGATTGATGGTATGATTTTGCTAAAAAAGGCCCAACTAAAACAAACGAGTGCACTCAAGTATGACGAACTAAATAAAATCAACTATAGCCAAATTCAAAACCATGCAGCGCCACTAATAGCAATAATGTCAGCACATCTCTTGTATTGAATATTCTTGTCGATCTACTTGAGAATTAGGTCTAGCACTAGTAGTAGCTACACGTGAATTAGGTCTAGGGGCTACATTGAAAGATTAAACATGATTATATTTTAGCACTCATCAGTTGTAACATATTCTTGGGTATCACCAGACAATCACCAGCTCCGGCCTGAAGTGATTGAAGGCCCAAATGAAAATGAAGCGTGGTCGAAAGGCCAAGTACACTTGAACTTGGCTTGGCTACCTATGAAGGGGACTCGAGGTTCGACACCCGACTCGAATAGAGTTGCGCTTACTGAGCCCCAAAGGCAGAACGGAAAACCTTCTCCCAGATACCCACCCTCTGGTCCACAAATGAGATTGGACCATAGCGCTCTGAGCATGCTATAAGCATGAAAGTAGCGCTATATAAAAGCTATCATTTATTTATTTATTTTAAGACCGAAAATGAATTACGCAATAAATTAAAACCTACCTGCATCTAAATTTAAATCAACAAATAAAATAATAAATTCATATAGCGCAATTTCAGTAACATTCTGTATGGCATCTTGAATCATAGTACCGGTACAGACTTAGAGCTAGGCAAGTTTTGCATTTTAAAAATTATTTTTTTTTAGTACTGTGCGAGGCCCCCTCCAATCGGAAGCCCTAGGCGGCTACCTACTTTGCTTATGCTTAAGGCCGGCCCCGCAATAGCCTAAAGGATGACAGAAAGAATAACGAATGCACACAGAGGAGGACGAAAAAAAAACAAAGACAAATTCACGTTTAGAAACTAGGCTTACAATTGAATGAAACATATCACTTCATCAGAGCTACAGTGCATTCAAAGTATTCCTATTTTTGCATTTTAGAGCAGACTATGCCTGTCAACAGAAAGCCTACTTTACCTTTTTGTTCACTCCACAGAGACTGCGTTGACAAACGAAATTTGTTTTAAAATGAAAAATTCAAAGATATTGACGAATTTTGAGAGAGTTTCCACGAACTGAATTGAATCTACCTACACCACAAAAAGTAATCCCTGTTCATGAACCACGTTGTACAAATCGTGTCCTCATTCAGTGTTTGTCCAGCCAAACAACTGAACATTGTTAAAATCCATACTAAAATATTTTAGGTACATTAAGCGCACTACTATATACCAATTATACGTGAGTATGGGTGTTTAAACCAGAATTTAGAAAGGACTAAATTCGATTGTTTTATAATATACGAACGCAGTTTTAAAAAAAAAAAAAAAGTAAAAGCCGGGCATTTTCACACGTACGGAAGACTCGACAACCAAAAAAACAAGGTTACAAAGACAGTTTGTGTGGAAACATAAACTCAAAATCGGTCCACGCAGGGAGGTAAAATGGCGGGTTTCAATATTTTCAGAAAGATAATCAGAATGAAATTCTATCAAAGACAAATGACAGAGAAGAATGGAGAAAGAAGGTTGACAGATCATGTGTGGTGCCCCAGCGGTCCAGCAGACTAAAGGATAGGTGAAAGTGAATGTGAAGTTAGATGTGAACCTCATAATAAATCTCTAACTGATCAAATTCTTCTGTAAATGGTCAATCTCTTATTCAAATCCTTAAGAAAAAAACATTTCCGTAAAAATTGCTCTTTAGTTATGTGTCCTGTAACTGTGATGTCGCGCTGCAGTTTACGCGATAATATGAAAAACTACTTATTAATTGTTGTTTTCAATTATGTCCAACTTATATGCATACTAAATAGATTTTTTCTTTTGAAAAAAAAAGTAAACATAATTAATTTGTATAAATGTAAAAAATAAAAAAAAATTTCGACAAAAAATTTAAAATCACTCGACCGAGTACAATCATAGGTCCTAAGTTTCATTTGTGGCACCTTTCGGACAAGCCCAACAAACGCCACTAAAAATCTTAACAAACGTGGCCCCTTTATATCTTAGGAGGGAGAGGGCAATACTTACGGTCTACGAGCGCTACAAAAGGGGCGACTGTAGGCTACTCACCTCAATATTAGTGCGACAGTGGAGAGAGAGAAACCACATAAAAATGCGATCGTTCCTCCACATTGCGGCCAATTTGTCTAAATCAGCTGGGCTCTCCACTGACAGAATCCCAATAAGAAGGATTAGTACCTGCCCTCCGTGGAGGAGAAAGCCGGCCAAACAAATAAACCTGTCCCTAATAGGGCAAGAGGGAGCCACCAAGAGGCGATTAACACTTGCCATTCTCCAAAATTTGGCATCAGCAACAATTAAATCCTACCCATCAGATGCCATTTTCTGCTATACCGATGGGTCGGTATTGAGGAACCCCGATAGATCAGGGTATGGGGCCCTTATAGTCTACCCTGACCGGACAGAACCAGACCGGCTCTCTTGTCCATGCGGCTACGCATACTTTGCCCGGTTCCGCACGAACTTTGCCGTCACTGTGGAGAGAGCGTCGAAACAGTGTCGCACGTCTTGTACGAGTGTCCCCAGCTCCGCGAGCTAAGGGGGGACCTGTCTGAGCAGTCACTCGACTTGTATGGTAGCTACGAGGCATTAAGCCGAACGGCTAAGTTTCTTGCCAGAGCACTCTGTTTTTTCAATAGGAGTTCATCTCAAGTAATGTGGCCCGCGACACGAGTGTCAGAAATTAAAATGGTCAGCAGGCAGTGGCGTAGCATCCATGGCGCGATGTTGAACCCGGGCCCACGACCATTGGGGGCCCACAGCCCATGGTGTAGCAACAATGGCGCAAAGGGGTTGATTGCACTTGGGCCCATAACTCTTGATCAGTTGGGGCCCACGTGCTAAATGTGTAGTATATTGAATCTGAAATGCTCCCTCGAAATATCCAAAACGTGGCACGAAACTTTATATTAGTTTTAAAACATTAACCATGTGATTGAAGCTAGAGTTAATATACCAGTGGCTTGGATTATTTAAATGTAAGGAACTGTTCTCCATCAGGTTTAATGTCATGGTGGTTAGCCCTAAGTGTACGAGGGGACTAGTGTTATCAGACCTAAGTGTACGAGGGGACTAGTGTTATCAGACCTAAGTGTACGAGGGGACTAGTGTTATCAGACCTAAGTGTACGAGGGGACTAGTGTTATCAGGTCGTCCCCTTGTTTTCCATGTATGTTCATAAACCATTGCTAGTATTAATCGGCTGGTATTAGAATAACTGGAGTGGGAAGTAGAGAGAGTTTAATATAGAAAATATGAATGTGATGTACAGAAAAATAAGGAAAGGGGCGAGTAACAATGACAGTTAGGTCTAGTGAGAAAGTCCTGATGGTTAATAATTAATATTTCGACACATCAACTAATTATTTAAAAGCTTAATCTGTTTCTTTTAATTTTATGTATTTAAAATACTTAAATATTTTTATTATCACGAATGACAGATTCAAAATTATACTAAGTCTGAGATTTTAACAGACTTACGAAATGCTATATAAAATTTTATCCTATCCGACAAAGTTTATACTGTGAAGGCCTGGTAATGCTAGTCTTCATCATATCGTTTTGGTGTCTTCTGTATTATGTTAAAAATGTTTACAACAGAATAAAAGTATCATTAAATATTAAGGAAGCAAAAGAAACATCATAGGTCTCGTGCTTGTGCTATTACAATGAATGACGAAACTGAATTGGAGAGCTGGTTTTAAAAAAAATATCTAGAAGATAGATAGATGTCTAAATTGATCATGGAAAATTGCTAAATTTTAAACGATGCTTAGTATATTTTCGGTTCATAGTTCTTTAAAAAAGTTATCACCATTATATTTATACTAAAACCTCTAATTAAGCTTTATTTAAAATTGCTCTGAATATTGTAATCTGACAGAATTTTTTTTTTAAGAATTTGTATGACACATAGCAGGTTTTCTTCTTCTTCTTCTTCATCGTTCTCATTGTTATGTTGGAGTGTTCAGATGACTAGACCAATACATGAGATGAACTGCGCAGTGGTTTCCAAATCAGGGAGCTCTCCTTATAGTTTTCATTCTATTGGGGTGATTTGGGGCCAATGTCTTATACTGGCCTCTTAGTAAAGAGAGCAGTTTTGGAGGACGTGGTCGGCATTTTCTGGTGGGCAGATTTCACTGGTTCCAATTTTGAGCTTCCGTGCATGTGTTGTCGCATTCTGTTGTGTCCGGTCCTGAGTCGAAAGATTAGACGTTGGTCTTGTCGGGATAGCTTATAGTAAGCGTCATCTTTTTTGTGATTTGGATGGGAGCTCGTCCATTTCTCATTTATTTTATCTACAATTAATTTCTTCATTTCTTCTGGATAGAGTGCAGAGTTTACTTGTGAGTTTGTTCTCCTGCTAGTTGTATATGAGCTGGTATCCATTGAATAACAGTTTTTTTTTGCTGTTGTTGTTGGGCTTTGTAAGTTGAGGTTTTTAATATAAGAGGAATCAGGGTTTTGCAAGCTTTGGAGGGTTGTTTTAGCGTCTGTTAGAAAGACAATCTGACTGTGAGGAGAACTTGGATGATTTGCTAGCATGGTAGCAGCTAGTGCTAGTGCTTCCCTTTCTGTTCTGTGACTGTCAGAGAGCTCTCCAGTTGCAATGGATTTTTCTAGTTTTTCTCCATCTGGCCATTTGATAAGTATTCCAGCTCCTCCATTTGTGGTGGCTTTATGGGATGAGCCATCCGTGTAAACTCTGATCCACTGATTGCTAGGGTAATTGGTATGTAGAAAACAGTTCACTATTTCCTCTGTTGGTCTGTAATCAGAGCAGGTAATTGGCTTCACTTTGTGTTCTTTCCGTTGAGCGAGAAACAGCTAAAAGTTTAGAAATATATGCACTGGTTACTGACTTTGCTACTTAGAAAGCCAGAAAAATGTTCTATTTACTGTTAAATGATGGAAGTAGAATTAGATTATAGCTTGTATCAATATTTTAAAGTTTTCAACTAGAAGTGTTTTAGGATTGTAAATGTGTAGAATGTAGAACTCATAAAACATTTCTTTATTCAGTTGAAACAACTTTAAGTCGTTTAATTCTGATAAGAAATTGTACGACCATTGACTTTTAAGACACTATTATTGTCTGGATCCTAACTGAATCAAACGTAAAGACATTATTACTTATAAAAAAAAGGCTACACTACTTGCATTGAAATGTCTTTTGGTAAATTTACCAATACATTCAAATTACTCAATTGTTCTGTCTCACTTTACATGCATCTTATTGGGGAAGGGGGCCCACCAACATATTCTTGCACCCGGGCCCACGGGTTCCTTGTTACGCCACCGCCCGCAGGTCGACTTAGATTGGGCATCACTGGTCTAGAGCAGTGTTTCCCAGACTGTGTTCCGCGTGACCTGAATGGGTGTTCCACAAACTACTGGAATACTTAACTAGTAGGCCAACACATGAATTAATTTCACTAAAAAAAATAAGCAAGTTGTTCCGCTAAATGTTCAGAATGTGCGAAGTGTTCCGTTCAAATAAAAAGTTATAGAAACACTGGACTACTGCGTTACCTCTAGGCGGAGTTGCCTTGTCGTGGGGTCACTGGTCTGTGCCTTATTTTTGTCACATTTAATTAACTAACTACTATTAACAAGTGTGCTCCCTAGTGCTGCCCTTCTATACGTAACATGTAGGCATCATTGGTTCAGTGCTTAACTTCACATCTGTATTTACATTTTCTAAAAAGTTTCTTTTCGATGTGCAAAGGGAAATAACAGAAGTATTTCTACTACCCTTTATTATCCCACTTTGCTAAATGATCGCTCAGAAACCATTATAGTTTGTATCAGAGAAATTCTAGTCCACTACTTCCTGTTGTCTAAACTTGGCATTCTTCTGGTGATCTTGTGTCGGAGACTGAAGGATTCTATGTATATTTTATTTAAAAAAAAAAAAAAAAAAAAAAACGTCTTGACCAGTCCAGTTGTCATCTCATCTTCATCTGTCCCTTGACTTTCGTCGTAGGGGTTGCGTGACAGTTTGCGTAACCAAACCCCTCTACTTTTCCAGGTCAGCAGCTGTCCTTAGCAGGATATCAAGAGAGAGGCTGGTCCATTGTTTTCTGTTATCCAGCCTTTCGTCTCTGCATTGTATTGAGTTCTTCCATTTTTGCCAGGCCAGTCAAAGCTTTAACTTGTAAGTACAAACTCGTTTGTCTTCTTTTCCTGGTATCAGATTCCCCAACATTTTCTCTCAAAGGGTTGCATTCTTATTTCAGCCTCAGCGTTCAGAGTACAACTTTTACAGCCAATATAGGAGTAGAGAGACCACTAGGGAATAATAAATAGTTTTAATTGTCATGGGAAGCTGATGTTACTCTTCCAGATATTTCAGTTTCTATGAAGGAGTGACTTGAATAGAGATAATAAAACAGGCAATTTTTAAGAATCTTTTTAGCGTGTGTTCTTGTTTGAATTATTTAAAAAAATGAAACCTAGTATTTCACACTTGACTACATACTAGATACACTCGCCTTTTCCACATGCACTTGTATTGCTTCAATAAGTACTGACAAGTAACATGATAAACATGTTTGATGACAAATGAGGTCTGTTTAATTCTAACTGCATTGTGTACCCTACATGTAATCTTCATGTATTTCTATATTTCTGCCGTCAGTTCTCTTTATCAGCAAAATTACATTAAAAAAATAAACAAAACATTTCTTTGGGAAAACTTGGCAACTTTATTGATGTACTGTTAGATTAAGTTATGCAATCAATGGTCACCTATTATGCAAACAAGCACAATTGACAAGAAAACCAAAAAAAAAAAAAAAAGACAAGAACTATTTGAGCAGATCCTGAAAGTAAAGTGTACATGCTTGAAATGAAAAAGTGATCTAAAAGTATTAATTGCCCATTGTTTTATATTTCAGTAACAAATGTTACAGTAGTTATACCATAGCTCCATAACAAGCAGTGTCAACAAGACAAGAGTACTTCAAAAGAAAATCTTTATGTCTACCTTGAAGCTCATATAAACTAGGACTCAATTCTGTAGTGTCACAAGTAAATAGGAAGTTTTGAACAAGAGAAGATTAATACTAGTATAATTGCTCATAGAAGTGCACAACACAAGAAACAACATAAAATCTTTTGAAAGAAGGAAATAAGTAAGTATTTAGTAGACTTATAAATGTTTACAGATAGCTGTCAGGGTTAGGGTTAACCTAACCCTAGAATACAGATCAACTGAGTATACCCTAACATACAGATCAACTGAGTATACAGCTGTCTCCAAACACTGGGTACAGTGCTGGAACTATCCACAAGTGTTCAAATAACATTGACAAATAGAATAAGGTCACAGCTATGGCATTCTAGAATAAATACAAGAGAATGGCAACTCCTTATAAATAAGCCACAAGAATCTCATTTCATGCTTTGATCAATTCACATCTGACTATACATTTGTTTACCCCCATTCAACAAGCTTGCTATTTTACCTCTAACTTAGTCATATCCATTTAATAACGTCTAGTTCTTACATAGTGATTACTTGATGACATCTGCACAGAGATCAATACAACCAAAAGTGAAAATAATTTACAAGTCACTGGGATTGAAATAAACACAGAATGGTACATAAGAAATAGTTGAAGACAAAATATTTTATTAAAAACAAAAAGATTTCTGAGAGTAGAGAAATTTTAATAATGCCTGAGTAATTTTAGTCTGATATAATTAATTATATCCATTAATGCTTAAAAAAAATAGCAGCAATTAAAACAACCTTTTCTTAGTCTATAAAAATGTAGAAACTGAAATGTTCAACTAGGATAGGTGATAACAACCACTAAGACCATGAAATGCAAACATCTTAGCTTGCACACACACACACAAAGTCACTTAGCAAGGGGTCAACATCTCACTTATTTCTTAGATGTGTTAGATCCAATATTGCACATAATCTACGCAAATAGCTTATAAACAAAAAACCCTCAAAGACAGTGCAGCGAGTCTGGGGAAAAAATACAACATACCAACTCTCTTAACAAGTGCATACTTTTAGACCAATCTGCTTGCCAGGAGCTTATGTTGGTCAATTTGAAAAAAAAACAACATGGGCTAGTTGATATGTCCTAAAAATATGCCCTTCTATTTGTTGAGTACGAGATAAATTCGATGTTGAGTTTTCACAATCAAATATATTTAATTCTTTCAAACTTAAAAACAAAGCATCTTTTATGGGTGTAACTCTTTTTCCTTATTCACAATGATAGATGGTAATGAACGCTAACAATTTTGTTAAAGATTTTACCAATTAGTATTAACAATAAAGTAATAGTGCCTTCTTCTGGCTTCAAATTTTAGGAGTTTTCCTACCTTTGTTTAACACACACACACAAGCTGATGTTTCAGGCAGAAATGGAAGGAAAATGTTAGTTAAAACAAAAATCAAGAAAAAGTTACATTTAAATTTATGGGAACATTTTTATTTTCACATGGAGTTCATTAGAGAAAAACATTCTATGACTTTTTATTGTATGTCTCTTACTTTATTTTGTGTTGGTCTATTTTGCTAAATTATTTATTGATAGGGACATAAATAAACTCAATAACAAAAATCATATTTAAAAAATATGTAAATCTAATCAATGGGACAAAAAAATGAACTATAGAATTAAAAAACATGCTTTAATAAAAATAAAAAATGCAACAAATTTTACCTTGAGTCAGTTAAACTAGACATTTTGATCACTCCTTATTAAAGTGTATAGGAATTCAAAAAAAATATAAAAAAAATTTAATAAATCAATCTTCACTTCTTTCAAAGCTGAAAGCAGCTCAAGCTAAATAAAATAAATGCAGATTTAACTAAATGTCTTATATTTAGCTTAGCACTCTTATCATGGCAGGTCTTCCATGTTATAAATATAATGTGTGTCATTGGAATAAAGTTAAGCTGTGTTAAAAATTTACTAAGTAAATGAACTAAAAAAAAAAAAAATCTCATGGGTAACAACAGCAGTAATCCTGATACCAAATATATTTGTTTCAGAAAAGTGAACACATCTATCCTGACTAGGTCCAATGCTACTTAAGTCACTCTGCCTTGAAAAGCAAGTCTAAATCTATATATACAAAAATGTCAACATTGTGCAATCATTGACTTAAACAAAAGTATTATTTAAGTAGCACTAGTTTTAACCAATATTTGTAAAATGTTTGTTTGTTTATTTTGTTGTTATGAAAGATTTTCTTACTCCAGCACTAAGAAGCAGACAAGTAAACTTGAATGTATAAAATAAAATTTTGATGACATTGTCAGATACTTTATAGAAAATGACCATATTGCTACATAGGATGTTAATTTAACAATAAGATCATGACAAAAATGAAGTACAGCTAATACTGACATGTGGGTGCATTAAAAAAAACCATGTTCAAGCAGTTTGCAACAAACAACAGTGATACTAAATCCTAACATTTCCCAACCCTATATACCCTGGTATTGTAATGTTTACTCTGAAAGTGAAAAATTGAGATAAACATAAAGCTTAGACAGCAATCAGTGAATAACTACTCCTGACTAGTAGAGACATTTGTTTGAGTAAATACTACTATCTATGAAGAATACAGAGCTAAAAAGGATGTAGTGAAAGGACAAGTTGACATAAACATTGAAATCATGTACAATGAAAGGGGCAAACAGTTATAGAATCATGTAAACAAACAAATAATCCTAATCTAAAAGTTAAAATTGAGTGCATGAATATGTACATTTCGTATGCACCTTTTAAAATGATGTTGGCTCATATCATGATTAATTACTCCATACCCTAACAAGCATAATTATAACAAAATAACAATGTCCAGGCTAATAAAACAAGATATTGGGTACATATTATATAAATTAAATACTATGTCTTCTAAGAAAGTTTACAAAAAAAAAATAATAATAATGATTTCTGATATAAGCAGCACTAAGCTTGAACTAAAACCTGACTAGATCATTCTCCCTTTTTATGCTGGGCATGTCCATTAAGTTGTCCATTAGTGTGCTGTAGTTTGTTCTTTTTGAAGGCACTGACATTCTCCTGGCTACTGGAGGATACAACTTGCCTGCTTTTATCTTTTTTAATATAAGCTTGCATATAAAAATTTCCAAAAAGAATGAGCATGCCAACCATGTAAGATGCCAGCAAATTTTGGCCCCAGCGTGGAAAATCACAACCCACACGGATGGAATTGACTGTGTGAGTAAAGGTTATACAAAACTGGAGCTGCAAAACAAATACAAAAAATATAAAAATATTATAATAAAAAACACAAACATTTTTGAAACAATTACATCTATATATTAAACCCTGACCAGACCTTAGTCCCTAAGCATGTCCCAAGGAATTCTAGCTACTGTAACTCAAGGTGGAAACATGTTAGAGGAAGCAGATAGGCAAAAACATGTAACAGAAGAACTCCCAGTGGATTAACTTGATGTTATTGGAATCAACATGTGACCCAAAATGAAATTCAACAGAAACTTCTAGTCCAGTTCATAAAAAGCTACTAGCCATTCAATAATGGGGGCTGTATGGGAATGCAGGAAGTCTATATTAGCATTCATCACACAGAATCTGTAGGCCTATAATAGAATATGAAGGAATTGCTTGATAAATGTCAGCCTTTAGCTCCTCATATTTGCATTTTTCTTATTCAAATCCTCAAAAAAAAATTATGTCCAACGTATATGCATACTAAATAGTTTTTTTCTCTTAAAAAAAAAAGTAAACATTAATTTGGGTAAACTTAGTAGTTAGTAGGACAGAACTTACATAACGTAGTAATACAAATGTAAAAAAAAATATTTTTTAACAGTCTAAAACCATTTGCATAAATATGTTAAAAATATTTTAAATAGTCATCTCCCCTACTAAAAGCCTTGTGTATTTGTTACTATTAATAGTGAATATTGTAAAAGTGGTGTATTTATATGAAAAAGCTGCTTGCATAGGTGATTTTAAAAATTAGATTTTTCGCTTATAGAAAAGAAAAAAGTAGCCATTGCATCAGAACGTTGAATGGACTAAAATATTATGTTGTCAGATTTTCACTATCTTTTCTAGTTTACGAGATCTAAACGGGACGGACGGACGGACAGACAGACATGTCACATAAAACTAATAGCGTCCTTTTCCCTTTCGGAGACAGCTAAAAAACAACTTTAAAATAAATAGATTGATATATCTAAATTCAACAAAATTATACTTTTAATACCTTTAGAATATAAAAAAAAACTTCAAAAATACTAATTTTCCCGGGTGGGGGCTTATACACTTGGGCTACAGGTCTGTTTGTTTGAAATTCTTTTAAAAAAAAATTAAATTAAAAGTGATACATATCTGCTTTTTACTAAACATTAGTCACCTCGCTCTAGTTCTCATTCAAAACAATACATGATTTCAAACAGAAAAGTTAAAAAAAAAAAAACTGTTGCTACCATTCTAAGACATTATCCTGATGTGGGACTGAACATACTAGATGCACTATACTGCAGTATGAGCTATTGAGTTAAAACAAAAATTACCATTTTCCACAGTTCAACAAGTATAAGTTAAATATTAGAAATAGATAATATACTGCCAAGTGACTAATTATACATTTATGTGATTACTTTTAAACAATGCTAGATACTTTACTTACTAGTTGAAAACGTGTTATGTAGCGTTTCCACCATAATTTATTCCTCAGAGATGGGATGACGGAAAGACCATAATATAAATACATGACTACATGTACTAAACAATTCATGCAGCTACCAAACCAAGCTGAAACATAAGAAACATTACTTTGAAAAGATATTTATCAATGACTATAGAAAAAAAAATACAAGGTTAAATTTAATTTTTTTTCCCCAACTAAATCAATATTTTAAGTCATATTTTTAAATTCATTTTTAACATGAGGCTCCAAAAAATATCTTCATTTGTTCAAATAGCAGAGTTTAAAGGTATATATGTATACAAAGAGTAAATATAGTAAATTAGCAAAAAAATTATTATTTCTTAGACTTTTGAACATTTATTTTGTCCCATTTGGTCAACATAATGTTAAGCTACACAAAAATTTGGATATAGATATGACTAAAACTTCATAAAGAGAGTAAAGTTTATCAATAATTAATCTAGTTTAATAAGGGTTCATTTTTTTTTTATCCAACAACTTATCTACATTATCAGCATCATTAAAGACTGCAATAATTTCTTACACATTCCTCCTGGTATAAACATCATAGTCCACCACCAGATGTTCAGCATACTAGCATGATGAAACCAATGAAGGAATGTTACTTGTTCAAACTTTTTCCGGGCTATCATACATACAGTGTCTAAAAGTTCAATAGCTTTAGAGAAAAAGTACCACCATAGCACCTTGGCTACCTGAAACAAAAGTAAAAGAAAGTTTAACTGTGTAGGTGGGTTGATTTATTTTAGAATATAGGAAAAAACTCATCGAAGTAAGGCGACTATTGACAATATATACTGTTAGGCCAGGGCAATTCCACTTGTATCAGGTTAAGAACAATAGTATCATTTTCTTAATGAGGTGATGGTTGATGTATATAATGGCAATCTATATGTATACAAAGGTGTTAAGAATGGGTGTGACAGTTAGCACAACATCATTGTGTTAGTTCCCATTCAATTCCAAATACGTCCATTACCTATTCAATCATATTATGACCAAAAACAGTAGGTCAGCACTTTTGTCTACAATATGCTAAACATCAATGTATTAATAGCCAATGAAAGACAAGTCTCGCTACAAACATTACTAAGAGATGCCAATTTCGGCAAGATTTTTTAACTGTAAAATTGGACCATCATGTTTCGATGAAGATAATTAATTATTTAAGGCCTTAATCGATCTAAAAAGAGATGTTTATCTTCACATAATAGGAAATGTTAATGATGAAAATGAAAGCAGTTATTTATGATAGATCTAGACGTTAGCACGTATTATTCTAAAATTGCCTTCACTCCTTCATCCAAGTACAAGCTAATTTGAAATTGTAGATTGAGCACTTTATCATGTGTGCCCCTTTAAAGATGTAATATATAAAAGCACAAAGTTTTTAAGCTGATTTATTAAGTAATCAATGCTGATTATATTGCAGTTAGATTTTTTATATTGACTTTGGAGCTTTTTTTTGGTTGTTGTTATAATATATTTCTTGCAGAGCTATCTCACTTGGCTTGAAATTCGAGAGGTCTAAAATTTAGTGTGGGACGGCATTGAATAGGTTAATATAGTAGATAAAATATATTTTAAGGTTTACATATCTAGTTACAATTATGATCATGACGTATTGATGTGCACATTAACAATCAGACCTAACAAGATTTACTGTTTACCACAATGTACAAAATCTTACCCTAAGTTCTTTAGGATTTGTAATAGAGTCTTTATTGTAGTTGGCACAAACAAGATCATATCCTGCATCCCAGATGCTGAGAATTATCTGAAGATTAAAATGGTATAATGCTTTAGATGAATATATACAATTCGAAAAGTGACAAGAGTATTTTTTTTCAAAATGAGAATGACTAGTACAACACTACAAGACCATTAGGAAATAAGTGAGTTGATGATAAATTACATTCCAGTCCAATAGAAAAAAAAAATTTTTTTTTTAAGGATGATGGGAATTGAGATTATAAAAATTTGATTGAAAATTAATTTTTATATGAACACTGTCAAAAATGTAAACTAAAACCATATTACAAGGTCCTCATGGGTTGCAAAGACATTCTTTCAGAGAACTGTAACATGAAAAGAGCAGGCAGATTCAGATTAAGAAAATGATAGTAAGTAAACATCAAAGAGTGCACAGGTCTGTCACTGGAAGAGGTTCTACATGAGACAAAGAGGAATTGAGGAAGGTTAGGTGAAGGGGATATCTTTTTAGACCAGTTTCATATCAGACAGTAGTGTAACAACTTACTGAACTGACTTTTTGTGCGCTTATTAAGTAGATTAAATTACAAAAACTGAATAGAGTAAATTGTTCTATTGTAAAACTAGTTATGTGTATAAGGATACAATAAAAGTTGTAATATATATAAATATATATATATATATATATATATAATCAGACTTGCAATTTTGTTTTTTTATATCATCCTGTCATTAAACTTGAAGGGTAAAAAAATTTTTAAATTATAAATAGTTAATCTAAAATTGTACTCTAAATTGTAATTTTTTATCTCTATTTACTTTTAGTATTTGATCAATATTTTCAATGTAAGCCAGTTTTAGCTGTACATAAAATAAATGTTCTTATATTAATACAGTTTTGTTTTAAGTTTAACAACCTGAAAACATTGAGGAAAAGCTAATAATAATTGTACAAATGGAATTCATATTTTCAAGAGTCAATATTATCATTTAGAAGTTACCTCAACAAACATGTAGATGGAGAGACCAACAAGTCCCAGATTGTAGATGACCATAAACCATTGTAAAGATAATGGCTTGCGGTTCTTCATTAAACGTGGTCCCAAAGCCACCATAGCCAGGTATAGGAATGTTATAATCCATACTGGATAAGGGCTATCTGACACCAGAAACCAGTTTCGAGTACGTGGGTCTGTTAAAACAAAAATGTCAATTCAATTTTTTTTTCAAATATATATATATATAAGTTATGGCTCAAAGAATAATTATCTATTTAAATATGACTATTATAATAGAGTACCAAAGTACTTGTAAGGCTAGCTAGCATAGAATAATTATACTTTAAGTAGCATGGACTAAACAACATGCCAAAAATAAATAAAAAAAAGAGGTCAGATTATCATGTCACCTGATGTATTAACACTAGAAAAAGGTTAATGACATTAATTACAATATTTCTTAAAAGAGACAAATCATGAAAAAAAAAATTTTTTTTTTTTTAAATTCCACTCAAATTGTAAGCATACATTTTTTAATTTTAAATTATAGTCTTTGATGTTCTAAATTTATAGCTTGCTTTGTTTTTCTTTTCATTAATCATTAAAATGCAATACAGTGAATGGGCTTAATTTTTTTTACAATTTATCTAGCACATTATCTTGTACTTTAAATAATTAGGACACTATTTGATTTGGCTGAAGTCATTTATACATTTAAGCAAGTTCAACAATTTAAGTTTCTAAATTTAGTTAGACATTAGTGTGAATGTTGCAACTTTTAATGACATGCGCTTGGTCCATTTAAAATGCATGTGTGATGAATATGCAGAGAAGAACACAAATTTATTTTTAGTGTTAGTTTTCAGCTGGACAAATACTCTTTCAAATAAACTACCACATTGGTGTATTGGATACAAATCTATCTAAAATGTAATGCATCAAGTGAATAGTCACTTCAAACAATATGATGACATTTTTTAATGTTTAATAAATAATACTTATGACTTTGGAGAATGTAATTCGATGTGCTGCTTACAATTACACATGTTAGTATTCTTCAAGTTAATAAAAATTATTTTTGTTTAGTACTGTATATATTGAAATCTTTAAAATATAATTAAGTTAGATTATAAAAATTATTTACCTGCATGTGGATATGCCTCATCATATTGACGCATCAAATCTTTGACAAAACTAGCCATTTTATCTGTCAAATATGAAGACATTTTTAATAACAAAATTATTGTAATAATATTAACTAAAAATTTTTGTAAAATAGAACTTTGAACTTTGTTTCTAAGGAAAATAAACATGTTGAATACTGAATACAAGAGAGGGATGCAACTTTGTTGTTGAAACAAAAGGGATAATAAAAAGCTTTCCAAAACTACCTTTTCAATAGTGTAAAAAGAAACTCTGATGCTTAAGGAGTTGTAATGGCGACAGATGCAAACATTCTACAAACATGGGGAGATGGATGCAATCAACTGTACAAATAGCATTACTTGGCTAGTTAAGACCTATGGAACTTACTCCTCACAATGCAGGAAGAAAAGAAAATCAGTTGTTATATTTCTCTTGTAAAGGGTAACTCCAATGGTTTTTCAAATGTTGAGGTATTGACATTATATCTAAATTCTGTGTATAAAGTATAATATAAATATTATACTATTTTTTTTTTTAGATGTTTAGAAATATTTATATATTTAATAAATTAAACATTTATTATTCAAACATCTAAAAAATTTTTTTTTAGATTTTGTTTTAGAAGATGCCAACATCACTCCCATCTACAATACTGAAAGCGGATCTAGATCTAACCAATAGCATTGCTATATTCGTACAGTGACTACTAGGACTAGATTATCTAGATGAAGAGAAAGTGAAATACTATTATAAATGTAATTTCAAGTATTTACTGTATCATAAGAAAAAAAAAAAGTTACATAACTACACAAAAATTAATACCTGGCTTAGCTTACCCAAATCTAGGGTCACAAAGACTTGTAGTGGGGATTCACTGCATATCACCCCCCCCCCCCTTTTTCCAATAATTTTATATAGCTTTAATGGACAGCAAGGGAAGTGAGATGGTACACATGTTCTTTCAATCCTGAAGCTGATGCACCATGGGGTGGGGCTATACAATAGCCTTAGCAGTGTATGAGGTCAAAAAAGGATGCTTTCATACTAATGCACTCAGACATCAAATGGAACTATGATCTAAAATAGGAACACAAAACTTAATGTGGTTACGAAATTTGAAAAATAGAATGTGTGCCATACTCCCAGTATTTCCACAACATCCATCAAAATAAGAACACATTAAAAAAAAAAAAGGTTTGAGGGTAATGACTTGGTAGACAATAGGTGGGGTGTTTGATAAGGCAGCTTTATTATAGATCTAGTCTCTTAGAGTCTCTAGGCTAGTTTTAAGTTTCACTTTTAGATCTATAATTCTAGAGTCTAGTACAGATTGCTATATCAATCTAGATATTGAGTCTAGACCAAGGGTGACCAACCTATGGCACCCCGAGAAAAAAATCAAGAAAAAGTAGCGCCAATTTTTTATTTAAAATACATGTAGATCTATATAATACAATCTATGCTCTTTCTTTTCGTTAGCCTTGGACATTTTCTTATATTACCTATTGAAGCTTTTGTTATTAGAAAAAAATATGATAATCTCAACATTTTTGAAAAACCTAATAGCCTTAATTCACACTATGAGGAAAAACCACATTTTTGAGTAAGCAAATTCATGTCTAGCGAATCATCAATGAAATAAAGTAGACTTAGAGTAAAAGATGTTTGTCTGCCACCTGGGTTTCGTGATGCTTATCCGACATCTCAATCTATTATTAAGTATTATTATATCTATTTTATTTGAATGTTTACTACCCAAGTTCCTCATAAATAAAAATATTGCGCTTTCACCATTCTGTCACACTTCCATCACGTACGGCTCCCTTTTTCATTGACAGAAAGTAATTTTATCTGGGGTCAAAGTAGACTACTATAAAACTGACCTTTTTTAAAGAGACAATTTTTCCCTATTGTAACCAGCTAGGCTAGGCCCAAAGTAGTGGTCTTGGTGTGATGTCAGTTACAAGCTGAGAAAGAAAGCATGGAGCGTGGGAAAAGTGCCAATGGGCGATGGCTTGTGTCATTGTGCTAATGTACAAAAAAATTAAAGTAAGGATGAAATTTCTTAATAATGGCATGTTTTATATATTTCCTTTCTTATTTAATAAGTAGATTTATCCTCTATGAAACTCAATTCCAACTTTTTAACTTTTTGAGCGGGGTGTGTGTCTCGCTGGCTTAACGAGCGAGACACTCTCATGATGACTCATCTTACTTGTTCCATGTCAACCAATGTTAAGCCAAATAAGACACACAAAAAATCATAACTTTCTAACTATTAAACATACAGTCATAATTTAAACACCAATGGAAAGTTCTTTCAAAGTATTTTACTGATGTACTAATGAAAAATTGTTTTTTTCAAAGATTATTTTTTTATTTTACCTCCCTACTAGCTAGATCTAGTCTAGTGAGTAAGTGACTAGTGACTAGACTCACTAGAGTTACTGTTACTAAGTGTTAGGTTAGACTCTTGTTAGAGTGTCTAGCTAGTTAACTGTTAAGCTAGACTAGGACTAACTAGGGTCTAAATGATAATCATTATTAGATCTATTCTATGACATGATAGAAATAGATCTAAATCTAGATCAGTAGATCTATTCTAGATTAGATTATTAGATCTCAATAATTATTTTAAGCAGGATAACACTTTCACTTTCCTAGTGACTTTTAGATATAATAATTAACTTAAGTTTAAGTAGACTACAGTACATTGTACAGTAACAGTAGTCAAGAGATTGATTCAGTGAAGAGTGCCGCTAGCCTAGAACTAGTTAGAGGCAGAATTAAAGAAGAATTGAATAGATCTAGATTAGATAACTAAGACTCTAGTGACTAACCTCAAAAAAATCTAATTAATCCAAAACTTAAGCTGAGGCTAAATCAACGTTTTTCAAAAGGTCGGCACCTAGACTATGCGTAAGTAGTCTACTATTTGTTATTACAATAATCACTACTTTATAGTCTTGATGCCGGTGCCGCTGCAATGCCAGGTTTACTTCAAACTTGTATATTTAGATTACATCAGACTAAAAGAATGAAAAATATTCTATTAAATAGTATTTCTCTTTATAGAGCTAGAAACTAATTTTTAGACATTGAAAATACATGTGTGAAAAAACTTAAGCATGTTTTCTTTAACCTGATAGTTAAATAGACGTTAAATCTATTGCAATCTTCTAGATCTTAGATTTAAAGAATGCACGTATAATTATTTATTCCAATCTACATCTAGATGCAAAATTTATTTTCAACAATTACCTCCTAGATCTAGATGTAATTGTTCATATAGCAAAATGTTTTCTGATATTAATATTAAAATATTAGGTTTTAAATGATAAATTATTAATATGTTTAATATTTTAGTATTTACCACATACACTCATTAACTCCAAAATGGCAATCCAAATCGGACCATATCCACAAATAAGGTCAAGGTCATAACATCACTGATCTATAATCTATCTTAAAGAGCAAAAATAACCTACGGTACATCTATACATAATATGATCCGGAAAAAAAAGGGGGGGATGACAGGCCTCCTTTTTGGAGAAATTTCACAAAATGTGTAAAAGAAATATTATTATTATAGTTATAACTAGTTATCAATGCTACTTATTGATATCTCAACATATTCTGATATTGTCGCCCCCCCCCAAACCTAATGCATAGGCCTGCTCTAATCTAAAAATTCAGTCATTATAAGTAGACATAATATTAAGTATATTACTATTACAAAGAGAGTTTGTGCTTTCACACAAACTCAAAGGTAGCACAGTATCAAACATATAATCATTATATCTAGCTTTAAACAGAAAACGTTTGCATCTCTATTTTCTTAATTATGTGATAAGCTAATATTAGAAATGGTAAGGTGACAAGATATTTTGGGGGCTAAAGTGAGAATTTTACCAGACCCGAGCTTTTGTGCTTTTAGCAATCTGTAAGATATTTAAAAAGTTCATTTAGAAAAATAAAAATATATAGAAACGGCATTTTCATTTAAATTGGTTCTACATTATCTCCCTCTCAGCTGCACCTTCATCATTTAGCAAGTCTTTTACACTGGAATACGTTTTTCATGGACGCGCATGAATCTCCTAGTAAAATTTCGGTTCTTCCAAGATGTTGTCATTCATTTTTACCTAGGATTTCCGGAATTTTCTGCTGTCAGATTTGCACATCAGGATAAGTCCTTTTAGTGTTCCACCTTTAACTGTTTATTTTCACTGGTCCACAGAGAACAATCTTCCAGTAACAGCGTTAGCTTATGATTAGTACAAAACCGGAGGAATCCACACAGGGCACCGTCAGAGATGGCCGCTGGATTGGCGGTCACTTCACGGTTCTTGTGGCGGTTACAGTATAGGAATATAAGGAAATTCGTCTGTAGCCGTGACCTCCGTAGCCAACCCAGCCTACGACCACTAATAGCGAGGGGGTCCTTTTACTGTACGCTGTGCGTTAAGCCTGTCCGGATAGCTTAAATTTATGGTGGATAATATGGTTGAACCCTTAGGCAGGGCAGGGAGTGAAGAGCTCTCGATCCACGCCTGACTATCCTTTCCGATGGTCAATCGGGATCATGACGCCTTTGGCGCCGATTCCCTACTGGACTTCATGGAAAGTTAGCATAAAACGATTTTAACGATAATTCTTCTGAAAATGAAGGGAAATTTTATACCATCGAGTATAGGTCTTCTTGGAATTCTTTGAGGAAGTGAAAGTGTCCACATAGTGTCGTCAAATAACTCATTAGTATTGATATTTGAAGGAGGAAGTTTTAACCCGAATAACTGCAGTCTTTCTAAAACGTATTCTCTGTATGGAGCATCTTTGAGATACTATCTTATCTTATCTTATATAATACAGACGTTACTTCAAAAAAGAAGATGATTACGTCCTACGCGTCATGCATTTAGTCATGCATATTAACCAATGACTTAAATTCTGCCAAGTCACTGGTTTTTCTGGCTAGCTCAGGCAACCCATTCCATGCTCTAATAGCACTAGGGAAGAAGGAGTATTTGTACAAATTTGTCCTAGCATATGGGACGAGGAATGTGCCTTTATTTTTTGTGTCTTTCAGAGTATTTTATTAAATTTTGTTTTTGTATTTGAAGATTATGGTTCAGTGTTTTATGTATAATTGCTACTTTACTTTTGAGTCTTCTGTCCTGAAGGCTTTCTAAATTTAGTGATTTTACTAATGGTTTAATTTTTTAAATTATAGACCTATATCTAAGGTGACCAGACGTCCCGAATTTGGCGGGACTGTAACGCTTTGGACTGTCAGTCACGCATAAGTCCCGTTTTCACTTTTTAAAAAAGTCGATCAATGCGTTTGTTTCTAAATCTGATTTAGCGCATTGCCTTTTATTAATAAGTTCAAAGTTACCGCCTTTCGACGTTTTCTTCTTAACCTTATTTCATGTTCGCGGGCTTCTATGGTTGCGTAGTTCCTCTAATTGAAAGACTAACTGAAGAGGTTTTGGGATCAATCATCAATCACAGAAACCGTTTTAATACTTGTTTACTGTAATATAATGCTTAAAAAAATATATGCAAAATATTTCAATATATCATTATCATCAATGAAATGATCGCATAGCCATAGTCGAGGAAAAAATGTGTCCAATTTCCACAGAGATGCGTCACTTCTGCTTTCTGCCATTACTTTAGCCGTTTCAAATCTCTTTTTTTTATATTTCAAATTACTATTTCTAATATAAATATGCATTTCTTTAAACTCAAACTTTTAGGAACTATATTTGACACCATCTACTATCCAAATCAATATAGCCAACTCAAGAAAACATTAAGAAACTGGAACAGAGACAAAATAGAGCAGTGAGATTCATAACAAACGAATATTCACACTTGACTTTAGTAACACCTTTAGTTAAATCACTAAATTTAGAAAGCCTTCAGGATAGAAGACTTACAAGTAAAGTAGCATTATACATAAAACCCTGTACCATAATCTTCAAATACAAAAACAAAATTTAATAAAATACTCAGAAAGACACAAAAATAAAGGCACATTCCTCATCCCATATGCTAGGACAAATTTGTACAAATACTCCTTCTTCCCTAGTGCTATTAGAGCATGGAATGAGTTGCGTGAGCTAGCCAGGAAAACCAGTGACTTGGCAGAATTTAAGTCATTGGTTAATATGCATGACTGAGTGTATGACGCTTAGGACGTAATCATCTTCTTTTTTGAAGTAACATCTGATAAGATAAGATAGCTATCTCAATTTAAAAAAACAACAAAAAAACTCTTATGTTGGTCTTTAAGGCATTCTACAACTTCTTTTCTGAAACTGATGGTCGACTCTTTGCTCCCCCCTTCCTCGTGTTTCTCTGTTTTATGATTTGTAGTAATCATTTCAAGATTAATATATTTCTTGACTTTCCCTTCTGTTCAAGTCAGTAAAAACGGAGACAAAACGAGCATCGATGTTCAACATGGACCTACGGGCAGATTTTTCGTTTATAAACAGGCAAAAGGAATATTAACGGTAATGAAGTGCTATGTATGAAATGTGAATCGTTGTTTTCTGTCTAACAATGGCCTAGCATAGCGCCATTAAAAGATGAACATAACATAATACATAATGATAATGAAACTAAAGCAAACATCCTAAACAAATACTTTGCATCAGCATTCTCAGCCCCAGGAGACAAAGACATATTTCTTAATTTGAACCAAGTAGACAACATAGAAGATTTAGTAGTACAAGAAAATGGAATTAAAAAAACTATTAGCCAACACCAAACCAAATAAAGCGTCTGGACCTGATGGTATTCCAGCTAGTAGATTACTCAAAGAACTAAGCAATGAGCTAGCCCCAGTGTTCAAAATACTCTTTCAAGCATCGCTTAACCAGGGCAGAGTACCAAAGGACTGGAAAGAAGCTAATGTCACCCCCTATTTAAAAAAGGAAAAAAATCTGATCCAGGAAACTACAGACCAGTATCACTTACCAGCATCACATGTAAAATACTAGAACACATAATATGTAGCAATATCATAAACCACTTAGACAAACATAATGTCCTCACCCCATACCAACATGGCTTTAGGAAATATAGATCATGTGAAACACAACTAATAGGACTAATTGATGATTTTTCAAAAGGTTTAGATAATAGTGAACAAATAGATGCTATCTTACTAGATTTTTCCAAGGCTTTTGACAAAGTTCACCACCATAGTTTGCTTAAAAAATTAAAATATTTCGGCATTAACGGTCCACTGCATCAGTGGATTAAAGATTTTCTGATAGGGAGAGAACAAACTGTAATAATAAATGGCTCTAAATCAACACCAATAACAGTAAACTCAGGTGTACCTCAAGGAACAGTCTTGGGTCCACTACTATTTTTAATTTACATAAATGATTTACCAAATTGCATTAGTTCAGGAACAAAAGTCAGATTATTTGCAGACGATTGCATAATATATAGAACAATAAAAACAAAACAAGACACAGATATTTTACAAAGAGAATTAGATGAATTACAGAAATGGGAATCAATTTGGAGCATGTCTTTGCACCCAGAAAAATGTCAGTTGTTAAGAGTAACAAAAAAACTAAAACAAATTAATTCCACTTATCTTATTCATGGCAAACCAGTAACACAGACTAAAAACTCAAAATACCTAGGTGTTATAATAAATGAAAAACTGTCATGGAATCCACATATTGATGAAACTATTAAAAAATCCAACAAAGCATTAGGGTTTATTAAAAGAAATTTCTATAAATCAAATAAGAACATAAAACTAAAATGTTATTTAACCTTGGTTAGGCCAATAATAGAATATGCATCCACCGTGTGGGACCCCTCAACTCAAGAAAACATTAAGAAACTGGAATAAACACAAAATAGAGCAGTGAGATTCATAACAAACGAATATTCACATTTGACTAGGGTAACACCATTAGTAAAATCACTAAATTTAGAAAGCCTTCAGGACAGAAGACTCAAAAGTAAAGTAGCAATTATACATAAAACACTGAACCATAATCTTCAAATACAAAAACAAAATTTAATAAAATACTCTGAAAGACACAAAAAATAAAGGCACATTCCTCGTCCCATATGCTAGGACAAATTTGTACAAATACTCCTTCTTCCCTAGTGCTATTAGAGCATGGAATGGGTTGCCTGAGCTAGCCAGAAAAACCAGTGACTTGGCAGAATTTAAGTCATTGGTTAATATGCATGACTAAATGCATGACGCGTAGGACGTAATCATCTTCTTTTTTGAAGTAACGTCTGTATTGTATAAGATAAGATAAGATAGTATCTCAAAGATGCTCCATACAGAGAATACGTTTTAGAAAGACTGCAGTTATTCGGGTTAAAACTTCCTCCTTCAAATATCAATACTAATGAGTTATTTGACGACACTATGTGGACACTTTCACTTCCTCAAAGAATTCCAAGAAGACCTATACTCGATGGTATAAAATTTCCCTTCATTTTCAGAAGAATTATCGTTAAAATCGTTTTATGCTAACTTTCCATGAAGTCCAGTAGGGAATCGGCGCCAAAGGCGTCATGATCCCGATTGACCATCGGAAAGGATAGTCAGGCGTGGATCGAGAGCTCTTCACTCCCTGCCCTGCCTAAGGGTTCAACCATATTATCCACCATAAATTTAAGCTATCCGGACAGGCTTAACGCACAGCGTACAGTAAAAGGACCCCCTCGCTATTAGTGGTCGTAGGCTGGGTTGGCTACGGAGGTCACGGCTACAGACGAATTTCCTTATATTCCTATACTGTAACCGCCACAAGAACCGTGAAGTGACCGCCAATCCAGCGGCCATCTCTGACGGTGCCCTGTGTGGATTCCTCCGGTTTTGTACTAATCATAAGCTAACGCTGTTACTGGAAGATTGTTCTCTGTGGACCAGTGAAAATAAACAGTTAAAGGTGGAACACTAAAAGGACTTATCCTGATGTGCAAATCTGACAGCAGAAAATTCCGGAAATCCTAGGTAAAAATGAATGACAACATCTTGGAAGAACCGAAATTTTACTAGGAGATTCATGCGCGTCCATGAAAAACGTATTCCAGTGTAAAAGACTTGCTAAATGATGAAGGTGCAGCTGAGAGGGAGATAATGTAGAACCAATTTAAATGAAAATGCCGTTTCTATATATTTTTATTTTTCTAAATGAACTTTTTAAATATCTTACAGATTGCTAAAAGCACAAAAGCTCGGGTCTGGTAAAATTCTCACTTTAGCCCCCAAAATATCTTGTCACCTTACCATTTCTAATATTAGCTTATCACATAATTAAGAAAATAGAGATGCAAACGTTTTCTGTTTAAAGCTAGATATAATGATTATATGTTTGATACTGTGCTACCTTTGAGTTTGTGTGAAAGCACAAACTCTCTTTGTAATAGTAATATACTTAATATTATGTCTACTTATAATGACTGAATTTTTAGATTAGAGCAGGCCTATGCATTAGGTTTGGGGGGGGGGCGACAATATCAGAATATGTTGAGATATCAATAAGTAGCATTGATAACTAGTTATAACTATAATAATACAGTAAAAGGACCCCCTCGCTATTAGTGGTCGTAGGCTGGGTTGGCTACGGAGGTCACGGCTACAGACGAATTTCCTTATATTCCTATACTGTAACCGCCACAAGAACCGTGAAGTGACCGCCAATCCAGCGGCCATCTCTAGCTATTTGCACATCAGGACACACACTCTAACCTGAAGCGTCGTCCGGTGGTAATGAAAATTGTGTAAACCTATGTGGTTCCCAATTCTCAAAAGTGCAATGTAGCCTATATTGTCTTGGAAAACATTGCTAATTAGTATCTGCAAAAAAAAAAAAAGTGTAAACGGTTTTCACAAAATAATATACATGTTATAAGCGCTGCCGGGTTTAAGGGAGGGCAGGCAGGGCTTCAAATCTTACAGTTGGCAACACTGTTGTAGGTAAAAAGAAATGTCCTATTATAGTGTGCTCGTAATATATACTTCGGATTTACTACATTGCATAAACTCTAATAAATTCTTTTTGTTACTAAAATATGCATATTGTGGTTTTATTTAAACGAAGGAAAATTTAATTTAATTTAAAATTACTTTCTTTTATAATATGACATGAGATTCGCCAATGGGAAGTAAAAAACACTCCACGGAAAATTCCCGGCTTTATTACATGGGGACAATATTGACAAGGCTGCTTCCCTAATATGGTACAAAGTAGGTCATCTCTACCCTGAAACAGAAGGCTTTGTTCCAGCAATAGAGATTCGCTAATGGGAAGAAAAAACACTCCTCGGATAACCTCTTGTGGCGAGTATTTGTAATAAGGATGAGTATCCTTACCGATCATATTATGTGTGTTACGTATCTAGGCATTGTTTTCTTGACCTGTAGGTTGTCTGCCCCTTGTGTAATAAGTTTTTTTTTATTCGTCAAGCCACACAGACAGTGACCGGTCCTTGACCTATGTGTGTACCTCTGGTTGAAAGGAGGGTGTTTTTTTTTTTCTTCTGTCTCTTTGAAGAGCGTTCTAGATCTGGAAAATTGATGACTTATTTGGTTCTAGAAACTACTAGATTTGTCTTGATATCGACGCGCGGTAGACTATAAAAAAGACCGCCCGTGTAACGTGGACAGACATACGGAGACAGCCGTGAGACAGAATAGCGGAGACATTGCGTGACCCGTGCGTGGTATACCTATTTATCGTGTAAGTTAAGATTTTTTCTTTTTCAAGGCCTTGCTTGTATTTGTAATTATATTTTCAAACTCTTGTATTGTAATATTTTTACATGCCATTTTGTAAAAGGGTTTTGGTCAACCCATCAATTCTGTATTGAGTAAATGTTTGTTTTTCTTTCTTGTAACTTTATATTTTATTAAACATTAAGTTGATATTTTACCTTCCGATTTCTTGTGTCATTTTTTTTTGTTATTCATTGTAAGTCTTTGATTAAATTCAGACTTAAGATAAGTGACACAACTGCTTTTTCTATTGTCACGTTCCCCTAGGCAAGCCATTTAAAAGTAGAATTCAATTCAAATGCCGGTACCCCATTGGGCCGGTAGGGCCACCGAAAGGGCCGCATGAATGCCAGTAAATTGTTTAAAGATTTAAATTATTCTCTTTAAATATAAAACTTTGAGCGTCGTAATAAAAAAAAAAATCTTTTACACTTTTAAGTCTAATAGCCTACTAATCTAAAGCATTGTCGTAAATTTCCTTCATCCGTATATAGAGCTTCTAGTAGACGTCACTAAACGATAAACAAAAAACTTAAGGCATTTATTTCTTAAAGAGATCGACGTTAGTGGGAATATATTCGGATCTTATCTTCTTTCTTATCTTATATAATACAGACGTTACTTCAAAAAAAAAAAAAAAAGAAGATGATTACGCCCTACGCGTCATGCATTTAGTCATGCATATTAACCAATGACCTAAATTCTGCCAAGTCACTGGTTTTCCTGGCTAGCTTAGGCAACCCATTCCATGCTCTAATAGCGCTAGGGAAAAAAAGAGCATTTGTACACATTTGCCCTAGAATATGCATCTATAATGAATTTATAAAGAGATAAACAACAACTTTCCAAGTCCTATAGATGACATGTCCAGTCACATACGAATTCTGATTGGTTTGTTGGAGTTGGTCCCGCTACGAAGTCCTTCACAAATCATAATTATTATCTTGAACAGTGTTGAAATGTGTTAATTGAAATCAAATTGGAAAAGTATATATAAAAAAAAAGAAGCAGAAAATAAGTTATAAAAACTATAGCAGGAATCCTGTGAAAAAAATATTAGTAAACTTATTAATTCTCGCAAGCACTAGAGATTCGCCAAGTTTATGATGACAGCATTTAACGTTAAAATGCCAACACGACAAATTATTGACCTAAGTTGAAATACAAAGAGGCTTTGCTAAAATATGAGATTATCTTGACAGCATTTGTTCTGAACGTAAGGATATTAAAACAAACAAGGATATTAAAACAAACAAGGATATTAAAAACACGTGGACATGTTCTGTTGTGTGTGTGTGTGTGTAGCCAGCTTTAAGATGCAGTCAAACTAGGTTATTGAGAAAGCAGTGTATGTGAGTAAAGTAAAGTTCTCTTTCAGACCTTGTGATCTATAGGGCAGATGATGTTAAGGCCATCTGTTTCGTTGCCAATGGGTAACGAGCAGGGTGTCATGTAGTAGAATTCGCTGATCAAAGAAATGTACTTGCGGGGCTTTACATTTTTATTGGTACAGTAAGAAAACGAAAGGGAGAGGTCTATGGCAAAATTAACAATATATAGCCTAGGAACAAATCAACGGACGTATCCAGTGGGTAGTTTATATGGCCCTAGGGGGTGGTAAGTGGAGCAATCGTCCCAGGCCCCGCGCCTGAAGGGGGGGGGGCGATCGTAGATTTCCTTGTCACTTTCAGCTTCGCAATCCAGATCAGTTCACATTAACTAGGACTTGTTACTCAATATTTTGGAAGCCTTCCAGGTATCTAGATACCATATGACATGTAAGTTCTTAAGATGATATTTTTGGTTTCAAATAGGCCTACTATTCTGTTTGACCTGTCGATTCTACGAGTCTATAATTGTTTAACAGTTCACATTGGCATCAATAAAAACAAACGACATCCAATCGGATTTGAATACGAAAACGTGTACTGATCAACAGTGATCCAGTTATACAGTAGTGAAGCGGTACTACATGAAAAAGTTATAGAATCTAGGTCATTTATGTTGTAACATAAATGCAACTTTTGAAAATTTGATTTTTTAAAATGTAAATTAATAATGAAAGAAAGTGTTTTCTTGACTTTCGAGGGGGATACGTTCCTAGAAATTAAAATTTCCGCGGTATTTAATTTCATATACGTACACTAGTTTTGGATACGAACAGAATGGCAGGACCTAACACTTTAATCTCCTAAATAACAATTTCTCATTCTCTTAATAACCTTTAAATGCCTAATGTTTCTGACGTCACAAACATGTTATAGGGCAACGAGCTATTGGTCTACACAGGTATAATAGCGACGTCGCAGGTCAGAGTTGAGGCCAACATAACGATTGGTCACGATTGAACCACTTAATGTGCAATATTGTTATTTCGGCCAATCAGCATCCAGAAAGTTTGGTGTAGACGTTTTCTTTTTTTTTTCAATAGGCCACTGTGCATATACATCGGGTGGCCGTGGGAAAACCTGTGTTTAAAAAAAAACAAAAAACGCTGGAGTATTTTTTATTATTTAGCCTATTTTGAAAACCAGTGGTATAGCCCTTCCGCGAAAGTCGCATCTGCGAACGTCAAGGGACAACTGTAGCGCGTATCGCACACCTTGTTCTTAAAAAACATCAATTTGGCTTCGGCAAAGAGGATGATTACGTCCTACGCGTCATGCATCTAATCATGCATGTTAACCAATAACTTCAAGTTGCCAAGTCATTGGTTTTCCTTGTTCCTCTAATAGCATTAGGGAAGAAGGGACACTTGTACAAATTTGTCCTAGCATGTGGATACGAACAGTACCACATGACATCCCCTAACAATTTAATCTCCTAAATAACTATTTCTTGTTCTCTCAAAAACCTTTACATGCCACCTGTTTCTGACGTCACAAACCTGTGAAGTCTACACCAGCGATGCCCAAACTACGGCCCGCGGGCCAGATCCGGCCCGCCAAAACATTGGAACAAAATGAAAAACAAATGTAAAAACTTAACATGTTCAGGTAATATTCTCTTTCAGTTTGGACTCACACTCTTTCTTTGATGAATTCCATCTTTAGGATTGGTATTCTAATGTTCTTATTAATTTTATTTTTTTAATTGAAAGAACACAAGGGTTTTTTTCTTTCTCAATTACGATAAGACTTGACAGCTATTTTTAACTCTTTGAAAATTCAACTACTGTCTTGAACTAGCCGTGTCCTTGACATTTTGTGTATGCAACACAGAGCATCATTTATGTATTTTTTAAAATTGTGTTCTTTTGATATCAAAGCGATTGGTACCGTATTGTTTAATGTTTGTGATTTCATGAAATGGGAAGAAAGAAACGAAAGGTGGACTCTGAATGTAGAAACTTTCGGGAAAGTTGGACAGATCTTTACTTTTTTTGTGGAATATGAGAGTAAGCCAATATCTTTGATTTGTAAAGAAAGTGTGGTTGTTTAAAAAAAACATAACATTAAAAGGCATTATGAAACCTAACACATAAACACAAGTTACGACTAGAGATTTGTGAATGACGAGAATATTTACAAAAAGAGACAAGAAAATGAGTCGGCGATAAGGGCCAGCAACAGAGTTGCTCGCATCTTAAGTAAAGCAATGAAACCTTTTTCCAATGGCGAATGTGTAAAAAAGTGTTTGCTAGCAGTGATGGAAGAAATGTGTCCTGGAGATATGTCCCGCGACACGAATGCTGAAAGTTAAAATGGCCCGCAGGGCAAATAAGGTTGGGCATCACTGGTCTACACATGTTGCGATGTCGCAGGTCAGTGTTGATGCCACTATAGTGACAAGCCTGGAAACTTCCGTGACCGAATCCGTCTGTGACCGTCTATGCAACTGTTTGGTTGTCCTAGCATAAGCCCCTATGTGTTCTGTTTGGTTGTCCTAGCATAAGCCCCTATGTGTTCTGGCTTATTAGTTAACTTTCCGACTCCAGCGTGCTAAGGAGAAATTATTATTATCTACTTTGTTGATTTTTCATGCAAATGTCTCTGAATCATTAGTTACGTTTATTAACATTAAAAGGAGAAATCTTTCAAGCAGAATAATTACAATACAGATAAGATAAGACCAATAGTACAGTACCTACAAAAGGTACTATGTTTAGTAGTAAAAAAAGGCCTACAGCGCAAGAAGCGGACGAGCCCATTAGCGTGATATGGTACGGTATATATAGGCTCAGGGCCCCGCACTTTTCAGTGGGTAATTATTATACATTATTATTATTAAATAAAATATATAATTAAGACATGTAATACCGTAAACTATATAGATATAGTCTATTTGTGATAGATATCTAATTCTGTATAATATTTGTATGATTTTTCTATTTTCCATGAAAAGAGAATCTACTCAATTCGAGATTTGTCGTCAAGCATTTTTTCTACAGTCACGTGACCAAACAAAGATGGCTGTCTAAACATTCCGATTGAGGTAGATCGGCCTCGGAACAGAGATGAAAAAAAAACTTTTCTGTTAAGGGAAACATAATAATGCGGTACCTATAATGCAATTGAATCGAACTACGTAAATAAATAATTTATCTAAGAGGCAATACATAGACTAGATCTAGATTTAAAACACAAACAGTACAGTAATTTATTATCAGATTTCATCAAATCAATGATCATTAGAATCATCACTGTCACATCAACATCATCATCATGATCAATTATGCAAAATTGCAGCTAATGAAAATGCATGTCTTCATTTTATGATCATTTTGTCTTAATTCATAATTTTCATGATAAAAAATCTACATCTATTAAAGATTCTATTTACTCACATTATCATGTCAATCTAGTCTGGACTTAGACCTACTTAGCTTATAATAGTTAATTCAACAAGTTACTAGTTTAGATGTAGATGTTTTGTAAAAATGTTTTACATATTTCAGATGTTCCTTCAGGGTTGAAGATAGTTTACTTCCTAGTCCAAACCTCCGGCAGGACGACAGGGGATGGGAGCGGGCTGGGTTTGAACCTGGGACCATCGATAAATCCAAATGACAGTCCAGCACACAAACCGCACGACCAGGCAGCCATCCTGCCTCCAGATCTATAGTTAATCTAGTTAATGATTAATTTATTTTTAATCTAATAATAATATGATTACAGATTTACAATCATCAGAATCATAATATAATCAAATAATGTATATAATATATCCATATTTTATTATTAAATGTATTATATATATATATATATATATATATATATATATATATATATATATATATATATTCACTCCCATCCATTTATATCACAGGTTAAGGTGGCTTTCACTTTGGTGGTAGAGGAGCCAGCCATTTTTTTTTATGGCAAGCTTTTTTTCTAGAGCTGAGGCCAATGTTCTTTTGCTGTCCTTAGTATTCTTCATCACCATCTCTCCATATAGTGTCTTCCCAATAGTCAGTATCAATGTTCATTGTTTTGAGGTTCTATTTTATTATATCTACATAGTGAAGTTGGGGGCGACCAGTATTTCTAGACCCTAATGCTAGTTGCCTGTAAAGAATGACCTTTGGGGTGCGATTGTCCTCCATCCAGTGAATATGATGAAGCCTGCACAGGCGGTGTTGTCTGAGGACTGTAAAGATGCTGGGAAGACCTGTTCATGCTAGGATCTCAGTATTGCACACTCTCTCTTGCTATTTGATTTTCAAGATTCTTTGGAGGCAGCGCAAGTGGAATGAGTTTAGTTTTCTCTCTTTGCATAGGTAGTCCACAACTCACTGACGATTTTGGTCACTGTAGTGAGCTTCTGGTTTTCCCAAACTCTTGGTCTGAGTCTAACAAAGGTCGATGCAGCCTTCCCTATGCATTTTTTTATTTCCTCTTGTAGAGACAGGTCATCTTGAATTGTAGAGGTAGTAGAATTCATTTACAGCATCCAGCTTGTTATCGTCAATGAGGATGGAGGGTAGTGTTGTTGCAGGTGGTCCTATAACATTTGTTTTCTTCATGCTAATAGTTAGGCCATACTCTTCACAGGCCTGGGAGAAGCATGACATTAAGGATGGAAGTTCCTCTTGTGAGTGTGCCACTCTACCACTGCATCATCCGCAAGTAGCATCTCTCTTAGAAGGATTGTTCTGGTTTTAATTTTGTCTGTCAATATTTGGAAGTTTATCATCAAATCTGGAATGGAAATAGATGCCTTCAGTGACTTGTCAAATTTGTGGTGGATTAACAGTGAAAAGTGTATTCTGAAGAGGGTTGGGATCAAAATTTTTCCTTGTTTAACTCTGCTGTTTATACTGAAACTTTCAGAGTAGGCACTGTTGAACTGCACAGTACCCATCATATTTTGGTGGAAGGAGGCAATTACATTTAGCAGCTTGGGTGGACAGCCTATTAACTGTACAATTTTAAAGAGGCCATCTCTGCTGACTATATAGAAGGCCTTAGTCAGGTCAATAAATGCAATGTAGAAAGGCATCACTATAATATATCAAACCTACTATTAACTTTTCTTTATTATTATGATATTAAAAAAACTTCTAAAAATAGGTCTAACATATACCTTTTCTTTTCTCTTTCATAGACATAATTTCATCAATTTTTATGTAAATTTGAGTCAGAGACCAGAATTTAAGGGGTTCGTTCAACAAAAAACAGTAATTCAACTGTAATTGGAATTCTGAAGGGAAAAAAATGTCCATTATTGTTTGAATTGAAGCACCTATTGCATTCTGGTTCAAAACTAGAAAGCAAATATGAAGAGCAGTGCATCGTTGACATCATTATCATCTATGGACAAAGGTAGGCCTGTAGATAATCAGAATATTAAGATGTTTTGAAACCCATTGTTGTTGGAATGGTAAAGTGTATAACATATTATTACAGAGTCATCACTGAATTTCTATGGCCATTATGGCTTCAACAGCACTTTAAGTCAACAGCGTTCATCATTCTCAAATCTTTCTAGTGCACCTACATTAAACAATAATAACAAATTGCAAGATGATTTTAGAAGAAAATTCACAGAAGAGCAAGATGAACTCCCTCGGCTTTCAAACAAAAAGCGCCAGAAGCGCAATGACCTGATTACAGTCAATCTGAGTGGAACTAGATACGAAGTGGGTAGGTTATCATACAAAACAAACGAATATTTAAACATGGTTAAATCAGATTTTGTAGGATTAGAACCTACAATTGTCAATATGCTGCTATTATAAATCTGCATAGGTTTGGTTAATATAAACATCATCTATATTTTTATTTTTAAAAGCATTTTAAACCGTATAATATTAATATGGTTGAAATTTTTATATTAATTTGAGTATTTCAACATTTATGTGTGTTTCATATTAGATGACTTAGAGCCTATGTTTTTAAGCAATTAAATTGTTAGGGCAGTCACTAGTCTCCCATCAAATAAAAAGTTTATTGACAACTTGTTAAGCTGCAAACCAGTAAACATTACCTCTCTCAAAAGGGACTAGTTATATGACCCCTCTCAATGTTTCAGTTAATAGCAAAATTAGAGTTTATGTTTATATTTTCAATGAAATATATGGTCCTATATATCTCCATCTAACTTTTAAATGAGATTCATATTCTGACATAAAGTTATTCACTTGTTGAGTTTCTTTTTAATTTGCACAAACTTGCAGAGTACTGGATAATTAAAATAAAAATATTTTCAAATCCAGTTTTTCATTGATATAACAAATGATCTGTGGAAGCCAATACATATTCACAAAAATGAAACTGTGAGCGTATACAAAAACTAAATCATTGTTGACCTAAATAAAGCTTAAAATAATTCAAAAAAAAAAAAAAAAAATATATATATATATATATGGCTCCTTTTGTCTCGAAAGGCAATGGGCAGAATCTGGTGCGGCTAATCAAGCCAATTCTAGAACGGCAGACTTTGCCACAATTCGTACAGTATATATAATTACACAATCTAAATCTCTAATTCTAAGGAAACCTATTTTAGCTAAAACTAAATTATTGATAGTCAAAACTAAAACTATGCACTTTGAAGTTAAACGTGTTCACAAATTTTAAACATTTTTTAAGAAAATATTTTGCATATTTAGGTTTATTTTAGCTAAAACTAAATTATTGTTAGTCAAAACTAAAACTATGCACTTTGAAGTTAAGCGTGTTCACAAAAAGCTATATATATTATCATGGTTAGGAAAAATATTTATGTTTGAATTGCAGCATTTTAAATTTCAGCTTAACAATAGCATTACTAACATTGTTAGAATTGTTAATCATTTTCCATTTATAATGTGATAATTTTTTAAATTGTTACTTCAGTTCGTCAGGTTGTAGAGAAATTTGGCTTTACAATTACAAAAGAGGACGACCCAACTTCGTGAGTGTTTGTCCCTTTTCACATTTTTTTATTCATATATATTTAACATAGTTACAAAAAAAAAGCAATTTTTTTTCCTTTGATATGCCCGATGTGATTCTTTTTTTTTTTTTGACAGGTATCTGATTTGGAATGACACATTTGTTTCACCAGATAGAATCAGTGAACTTAAGCCATACCAGCATATAAACCACTTCCCTGGTATGGTTGAAGTCACAAGAAAAGATTCTCTGGCAAGAAATATGATGAAGTAAGTTTTTGTTTTTTTTAAAGGAAAGGAACTCAATTTGGTAGAGCATATGTTCAAAATGAGCTTCAAGTTTTTTTAAAAATTAAATTTAAATGTTAAAATTTGTGTAGAAGCAAAAATCATTTTACTTTAGTCATGATGATGAGGATATTTTCAGTTGAATTGTATCTAAGAACAATCAATGTTGTATGAAGCATCAGATTTGTAAAGCATATCTTCCCGTTAAAGGGAAACTACTTTTTTTTTGGCTCTTTAAAATGTCTTTATAAAATTAGATTATGAATGCACCTTAAAATAGTTAATGAACAACTACTATAGCTTTAATAACTAAAGGAAAACTTTCTTATTGTCTTAAGTCTTTTCACTAAAAAAAAACAGAACTAGTCTAGTTCCAATGGTGCTCATTGTAATGGGTATTTCATTGTGCTGGCTGAGTGGTAAAGTGCTTGGCTTCAGAACTAAGGAATATCAGGTTTGAACCTCAGTGAAGATAGGGATTTTGAATCTCTTGATTTTTGGGCGCCTCTGAGTTCACCCAACTCTAATGGGTACCTGATTTTGGTTGTGGAAAGTAAGAGCAATTGGACATTGTGTTGGCCACATGACACCCTGCTTGTTAACTGTTGGTCTCCTTCACCTATCATCTGCCATATAAATGAAACGTCTGAAAGGGGTACTTTACTTTTTTTTTTTTACTTTCTCATTAACATGTTACTGAATTTGAATTTACAATCTGTCAATATTTTTCTTTGTTTCAGAATGAGTAAAGTTATGCCAGATGATTTCAATTTTGTACCTAAAACATGGATTCTTCCCACAGATTATACTGTCTTACAAAATTATGCTAAAGACATGAAGTTGAAAAGAAAATCTAAAACATTCATTGTAAAACCTTCCAATGGTGCTCAGGGTCATGGGTAATAAATTCATTTCCTCATGAATTTAAATTTACCAATACTATGTAAATGTTAGATATAATGTACCTGAATGGTCCTTATGTTGTTTGTGTGTGTGGAAAAAAGAAGACAAAGTAAATAGAGTATACTTTACAAACTTAGTTTATCAAGTAAAAAATATTAAGAGATAAAGAACATTGGAAGGTTGGCTATCATAGTTTAACTTTTAAGCCCCACTCTACATGAATACATATGATAAAGTGTCTATTTTTTTGTCCTCAGTATTTCCTTATACAAAAATGCAGAGAAGATTCCATCAGCTGAGCATTTTGTTGTTCAAGAGTATATTGACAAACCTTTACTTTTAGATGGCTATAAGTTTGACTTAAGAATTTATGTTCTCATAACGTCTTGTGATCCACTGAGAATTTTCTTATTTAGTGATGGCCTTGTCAGATTAGCCACAGAGAAGTATCTCCCTCCACATGAGACTAATGTGGTGAGTATTGCTGTCAAATTAGAACTTCTTTGAGTTGCAATTTTCATTGGCTCATTTTGTAAAATTTCATATCTAATAAAATGTTTTTAGTTCCTGTCTAATTTTAAAAAAAAATGTTAATTCATGTTTCAGTTTTTAATACATACTATTTGAAATTGTTTCCTAATAGAATCATCTGTTCATGCACTTGACGAACTACTCAGTGAACAAGCAGAGTCAGTTCTATGATAAAAATGTTGGTCATGACACTGGGAGCAAGAGGTCCATCCGATTCTTCAATGAGTACCTTAGAAGAAGTGACATTGATGGGGGGCTACTGTGGCGTAACATCTCAGACATGATTGTCCACACACTTCTTGTTGCGCAGCCACATGTGCTACATGCATACAGGATGTGTCGTCCGGGAGTTCCATCAGGGAGTGACAGTGTTTGTTTTGAGATTCTAGGCTTTGATATAATGATTGACAGAAAGTTGAGACCTTGGTTACTAGAGGTATATTATGTTCTTGTGTAGGCCACTTTGCAACATAAGTTAAATAACAATTGGCATTCAGTGATACATTTACAGACTGTTGGTTGAATAAAATGGAGATATCTGTTGAAGCTAGATGTGATAAGCAAATGTTTATCAGTTTATAATTTAAGGAAAATTATTACATGTTCATTGCACTAAGAAAATACTATAAAATTTAGTTGATTATAATAGCTGTGTTGATTTTTTTTAAGTACCTATGATTTTAAAAAGTAAATGACAATTTATGCATTAAAATTGATAATGTTTTGTTTATTGGTTTTCAATTTTCATTCATACTGGAGTTCAGACTGACTCCAGCATTTCTATTTTTTTTACACTCCTAATGTATTTTGTCATGATACCTTTGAGCATATATAATATTAAATGATTTTAAGCTGTCCTGAATTTAAGAAGGGATATTAACAACCATATCATTGATAAAAAGAAGTTTAAAAAAAAATTGAAGTTGTCAAATATTTTTATAGAATTTACAAAATTTGGGTCTAAGCTAATGTTTTTTGCTATAAAAAAGAAATGAAAATAATACCAAATCATGGTTCTTTATCAATATTTGCATTTTAAGTATAATTTTATGCAAATATTTCATTTGAAAATTGTGTGCCTGGCAGTTATATTTAAAAATAAAACATTTAAACTTTTATTTTTTACATAAACTTTTACCTGCTTTTAACTAGAAATGACCTTTGCAGACTTTGTACTTAAGCTATATTTGAATAAATAAATTGAATAACTGTTAGCCCATACCATATTTAATGCATGAAAATAAGATGTTCAATATTAACTAGTTATTTCTTTTTTAACCTACACAGATAAACAGGTCTCCTAGCTTTGGTACAGATGAAGACTTAGATTTTGAAATTAAATCAGCTTTACTTGAGGATACTATCAGACTTCTAAATATCAAGTAAGGTTAAAAAATACATTCTTTTTTTTTTCTGCTTCTACTTTGTTTACTAACTCTTAGTTAATTACTCTTTTTTGTTGAAGCTTATCTTTAAAATGATGACACTAAATACAGAACAAAAAATGCTTTCTATTATTGATCAGTACACTTGGCAATGACCATAAACAAAAACCAGCATAACTAAGCTTACACATAGATCAATGTTTGACTACAGTTTCTTAGCATGCATTTTTAAGATTAAACTAAATGAGTTATTACTGGGTTAGACATAATAGTTGATCAGTTAACACCTGATACAGAGATGTCTAAAACCAATGTATTTGATAAGCTATTATAATCAAAATGATATTGTAAAAAGGTTTTTACATAATACAGAGTCCCTAAAACTCAGTACTTACCTGGCAGTCCAGATAACTCAGTCACAGCCTGGCAGGGTAGAAACTTGTTCAAAGACCCCTATTTGGGTATGAAAGCCAATGAACTAAGGATTTTCTGTTAGTGTTAAGAGAACATGTTGGTATAAGTTATAATCACTGCAAATAATGATAGTCAATGTGTTATCCAGAACTTAAAGAGACTTATCCTATTAATGTTGTTGGATGGTTGCCACTAGTGCTTTCTTAGATAATACTCATTGATCATATTATCAATGAATTAGTTGAATATTATGATGCAGAAAGTCCCTGGACTTAGCATTCCTTCATTGTTTTCTTGCTAAAGCAGCAAAATGCATAGAGTTGCCACTTTTTTCAGAGCTTTTTATAATTCTAAAATGTTAGGCTGACCACATTTTTTATGTAGTTCTTAATTTTGCATAAAGAAATAATTAGACCTATATTGTTTCTTCTTCTTCCTCGTTCTCATTGTTTCAGTTGCCACAATTTTTTAATTTTCATTTCATAGCATAGAAAATTATGTTAAAATGTGTTTGTATTTTGTTTAAGGGTAAGTGATAAACGTCGAAACATGGCTGCTCAGAAAGCTCAAGCTCAGAAGCGTCTATTCAAATCCAATAAAAAAGTTGACATGCAAGACTTTACAGAATTAGATAAGAAGAAGATGGACAGTGAGAAAAGAAAAGAAGAATTGGTGAGTTATTGCCCTTTTATTGTTGTATAGATACTGCACAATTTAAAATACTTCCTGGTCCGAATCTCTCCCAGGACAGTTCAGCGCCCATATTTCATAACAAGGACATCCACTAGATTTGTGTGAAGAACATCTTTATATATACACAATTCTTGTTTAAGTATCCAAGTGCTGTACCACTTCCCTAACACCCCAACTGCTGCTTATTTTTATTATTCCTATTAAATGTGGTGGGTTTGGCACAGAACAAACTAAATTCTAAATGATGAAAGGAACTCATATGCCGATTTCAATCTCTTTATTATACACTAAAGACCTGCACAAAGGCAAACATAGAACATAATTACACATGGGCATAAACCAAACATAATTAATAGGCCTAAATGGTTAGACCAAGTTGTACACACAACATCAGGTCTAAATACTAGATCTAAGAAAAAGAAAATCTAATAATGTAAGCCAATCATCTCTTTTCAGAACATGAGGGATATGATACACCAAAAATATTGATAAAATTAATGACAAAGTAATTCTCTAAAAATAAGTCAACTAGTTATTCTACATAAAACTAACATACATTGTTTGAAGAGTTTCGCTCTTTCCTTTCCTTACAAAAACTATAACAATTAAATAGAACAAATCTATACACTGTTACTTAAAGCCAGTATCTACACACTGGTTGTAAAAATACATTTGCAAGATGGACAGTTAACATTCTATATAGGAACTATTTGTCTATTATACTACAGGAAGCGTGATCGAGAGGCCAAGTGCACTTGAACTTTGCTTGGCTACCTAGAAGGGGGCTCGAGGTTCGACACCTGACTCGGGCAGAGTTATTTTTACCCACTGGTCCACATATGAGATTGGACCAAAAGCGCTCTGAGCATGCTATAAACATGCTATATAAAAGCTATAATATATATATATATATAAACACATGGTGTAGAACCAGGCACAAAAGGGGAGTGGAGACGAAGTAGGTCCAGTAACATACAGAGACTACAGTGACAAGAGATGCCGGTAGAATGGACAGTGCCCACGTTGTTCTGCCTTTTTACGTGCGAACACAAGGCGCCATCTAGGGGAAAGGGTCATGTGGATATTGGGCTGGCCGGTGTGGCCTGAAAAAGAATCCACTCCACTACATAAATAATTATGAACTCTTTGGTTCATTCATTGTCTTCAATCAGCTGTATGAATTATATTTTTTTCATTATTTTTTTTTATAATAAAAAAAAACAATATCAACTAAAACTCTATATAAACTCTACATTGAAATTTCTTTTAATCTTTGTCTCTCACAAAACTTTTTACTCATGTGAACATAAAACTACCACGTTTTTGAAAATCTTTATTGATGAACAGGGTAAGAATAAATTTAAAAAATTATTTTTTAAAGAATGAGCTCCTTCAGCGCATTAGACGAATATCAACCAAAGAAGATTTTGAAAGACGGCACTGTGGCCAGTTTAGGAAAATTTTTCCCAGTGATGTGCCAGCCAGGCAGGAACGTTATTGCAACATCTTAACTAAAACATTCTCACTTTTTCTTGCTGGTCGTGGAGCAAGCATGCAGAAAGAAATTCAAGTAACTTACAATAATAAATACAAGGTAATAGTTTATTTTTACTATTTCAATTTGTAACTTCATGATTTTTCTAAAAATTTGAAAGTTGGGAAAAGAATTACTAGCTCTTTAGCCACAATGGGAAAAACTCTAGTTTGATCATTATAATTTTTGGAAGTATAAAAAGAAAACTATTTAAATTTGGCTAGAGAATTAGATAATATTTAGCTTGAATGGACTATAAGTCTTCGTGTAGGCCTATTTCTGTACATGGGCATTATTCATTGAAGAGTTTAATCGAAAGTTTTGCACATCGTCTTTGAAGTCTAGATCTAAAGAACCATCATCGGAATATTAAAAAGTCTAATAGATCTGTACATTTGCTTAACAAGCGATTTTTCTTGGGAGGGGGATTGGGAGGGTAAAAAATGTTACATTATGTTTTATCTAACATTCATTAGTTATTAAAAAAAGATTGATCTCCTGAGAACTTTTGGATTTTTTTTGTTTTCAGCAGACAATTTGTGATATACTCCTACAAAATACTAACTTCAATCAACTTTTTTAAAGATGCATTTATCTTAGCTCTTTAAATGTATTCTGCAAAATGAACAATTGTTTAATGTGTTATTTGCTTTAGTTAAAATAGATATCATCACTCTATTTGAAAAGTAAGCTTGCTAATTTAATATTTTTTTATAAAAGTCAGTAAGTTCCCCTTTCAGACCATGCTGTCTATAGAGCAGAGGATGTAAAGGTCATCTGTTTCTGTGGTCCACAGTTAACAAGGGTGTCATGTGGCCGTCACAATAACTAACTGCCTTTACTTTTTCCCAACTAATACAGGTACCCATTAGAGCTGGGTTGACTCAGAGGCACCCTAAAGAACCCTAACCCTAACCATCCCAGTTTTCACCAGGATTTGAACCTGGGATCTCCCGGTTCAGAAGCCAAGTGCTTTACCACTTAGCCACCATGCCCAAAGCTGTATAATTGGCGTATAAAATTATTTTTTTCATACCTTAAAATACTGAGGTTACATTAGTATTTTTCAATTGAAATTCCTTGCCTAATTTATTTAGGCCTACTTATTAGATGGAAATAAACACACAAAAAAGGATTTACCCAAAAAAAGCTAAAATAGTTCTTTCCACCATAGTGCTTATATTCAACATAAAATAAAGTTGTGTTTTTAAGAGCTCATACTTAGTTGAGAACATTGCCATGTGAGTCCAACATCATTTCTGTATGATATAGTGTGTTTTTAATTACACTCCCTCATGTTGTTTTAAATCACATAGTAGTTGTATATTAACAGTGTAGTGCTTGACAACATCAAGAACCTTGATAACATTCCAAACTATTAATAAAATTATGTGGTAATGAAACTCGCTTTTCATTTAAAAGTGAAAACTATTAAATATTAAGCTTTTATTAAGCAGACATTGATTTTTCAAGAGTGTAGCTTGAGGGGAGAATTCAAAACAAAAGGATAGTATACCAAGTGACTTAAAAGAAGCTAATGTCTTTTCTCTGTTTAAAAAAAGAGTTTAATACATCTTATAAGTTATAGGCTATACACACTCCTCTATTAAATTACCATCTGAACAAAATAAACTCCACACAACTCCTCCTTTGCAGACACTGCGCCCACCCTTATGAAACCATAAACCATATCCTCTTTGAATTCCCCTTCCTAACCCTCCTTAGGCAGACCCTACTTCCACTACAGCGTAACATAACCAACACTCTGCACGGCAGTGCTAAACAACTGAAGAAAACAGCACACTTTTTTTCCTTGGCAATAAAGCTGGCTAGAAGAAGAAGAAGAAGAAAAAAGAAGATAGGCTATACCAGATTCATTTAGTAATTAACTAAACATTACATCTAAAATTCTAGAACACAATATATAAAAGTTCATCACCTTAGTATGCTTAAAAAGTTAAAATGCTATAATATTTCTGGTTCATCATTTTTTCTTACTCATTATGACAGGACAATTTCATATAAGTACTCTTTCTATCTTATTGAATTAGAACATGAAACTGGTTGCTTGAATGAGCATAATTATCATTAGGACTTGGTTTATATATGGACTGTGTTTATAAAATATATTCAAAGATATAATAAGTTTCCTTTTTGAAGGAATATCTGTAATTTAAAAAAAAGACATACTGTGAATGCATACCATCAGATTCAAATTATTAGTTGCTTAGCCAAGTTGATTAATAATTTAAAGCATTTAGAACTCCTTCAAATGTGCTAACCATTCAAGTCCTGAGTGAGAGCTGACCATTTTGTTCATAGCCAGTGTATCCTTGGTGTAGCCTACTAATAGAGCAGTAAATCATCATTTAGTATTTTGGAAGTCTTAGAGAGACACTCTTTATAAAATAATTGTTCTCCAAGAGATCATAGTTGCATCTGAAAGGTAGATGAAACATTAACAATAAATTCTTTTGTTTTTTTTTATGTATGTATTCTCAACACTTCAAATATAATAAAACTACTTTCAACTTTGTGTTGAAATAAAAGTTTAATAATAAAGAACATACAGATTTCATTATCTGGATATTGTTCTACTTCCTCAGGAAGAGGATATTTTAGACATGCTGGCAGAATGTGAAGCAGATGAGAAAGAGCTTAAGTTATACCCTATAGGGAAATCATTACGAGGCCCAAAGGTAGGACTATATATTTTTTTAATATAATTATTTTTGTGTGTGTAAATACAGTAAAAAGAAAAATAGAAAAAACTTTAAATATTTATTTATAAAATCATAATTGAATTTGAAGTTAATTAACAAAAGGGATAACTTATGTAATAGGTTAACATGTTTTTTCTCTATTAATATAAGCCTTTACAGAGCATGCCAGAGTCTGTCCCCCACCAGGTGGACAATGATGAGTTGTATGATAGTGAGTCTAGTGGGCCCAACACACCATTAGGCAGGGCCAGGTCCACATCGAGATCTGAATCTCATAGTGACAGAAATAGACACAGATCAAGTTCCCGCCCAGGTTCTGTTAATGCTCCAGGTACCAGCAGCAACAGTAATGCCCATAGGCCACTTAGCCATTCACCCCTTGCATCTAGTAAAGGTCATCATGTGTCCAGGAGTATGACAAGAACCAACAGCACAAATAAATTGGCCACTCTGCATAGAAGTAACTTGGTAAGTAACATATAACCAAGTACATACCTGTCACAGCATCGTTTGAGACTCACTGCGACATGTAGTGATTTGTAGTCATTTATAATATTCTGTGTTCTTCTCACATGGAAAAAGCTCTGGGTGAAAGAGCGTTAGCGAGATTTTAGAGGGTTGCAACTTGGTCCTTAGAGAAGAAGGATGTATGATTTTAGAGGGTTGCAACTTGGTCCTCAGAGAGGAAGAATGTATGATTTTAGAAGATTGCAACTTGGTCCTCAGAGAGGAAGGATGTATGATTTGTTTCTTATGGATTTTTTGGTACAATGTTGAGTTCATTCATGTCAAAGCATATCTTATTTCTATGTAGTGATAATATTTCTTAATTAGACTATTTTGGAATTATTTTACGTGTATACAGTGTATGAAGCCTGGAGCACCTTAGTGAATATGTTGTTACTTATCTATTATAATAAACATTCATGTCTGCTACCTTGGTGTTACAAGTGATTGCTAGCTGTTTGTCATATTGTGATTGTTTATTGTCTAGAAACAGCCCAAACCAGAATCCACGACATTCGCATCTTTATAGTAATATATGATACCATAATTTAAGGCCAGCATATCAGATCCTTTACACACCAGATACTTTCAACATCAAAACTTCAGGTGTTAAAATACCTGTAATTGTTAGAGTCTACGTAAAAATACATTATAAATGCTGCTTTCTTTTTTGGTCTTATGCTTTCTTGGTCTCATTTTTAATTGTACTAAAACATAACAAAGTTATTTCTCACAATATACCATATCTTTCATTGTCTAACTGTAAATTTCTTTCATAATTTGTTCTTAGACCATGTTCTTGATCTTAAATGTTTGATATATACATGTTTGTATTTCCTTAAGATATTAATTAAAGTACATTGATTACTTATGAAACCAAGACTAACTTATAAAAATGACTGTTCTTTGCTGGTATTGGTGATGTTGATGACCATTTACTAGTTGTCCTGCGAACTCTGGTTTGGGTGAATTTAGTCTTAGATGTAGATCTAACTTACACAGTAACAACAAGAACAAAATTAATGAAGACTTCTTGCATGTTAACTGAATATTTAATCACATGAAGCAGCACAGTCTTATGTCCATACTCTATGCAGTCTCAAAACAACTCTTGTCCATTAGTTGGGCTGCGTCTCCTACCTAGCCTGCATTATGTTTTTAATCTATTGTCATTTCACTAACTTCTACACACCAGCTTATTGTATTCTTACATAATAAATCATTCAAAATCTAGAAGAACAATCAGATATTTTAGTAAACATAATTATTTTCAAATATAATTTGTACTTATCTAAACAGGTATTGGTTTAGAAATATTCCATTGCTGTGATTATAGTACTTTATTTATCAATTCCTATTTATTAAAGAACATAAAGGAAACTATAAACCACCCAATAAAATATAAAGTGTAGCTAAAAATGAACTATAACAATTAATACATCTTTTTTTTTTTTGCTTGACTTATTTTTCTCCTTTAAATAATGTTTAAAGCTTGACATTCAATAGTCATTGAACAAGTAGATGATAAAGACTGCATTGTCAATGTATTTGAACTATAAATTGACAGCAACAATATGCCTTGAAACATTAACAAAACTATCTTCAAATCATTGTTTACTGCTCTTAGAAATTATACTTATGAAATATGTTGATTTAGATTGAATTTTTGTTTCAGAAAGAAAACTCATTGACTAAAGAAAAAGAATCTGAATTAATTTCCAAAACATTAAGTGCCCTGAATGAAATGAGAATAAAATTTCCTGGCAAGTCAGACTCTGAGGCTGAGCTAATGCTAGACCAGGTGAGTTGAGCAACTTCAAGCTAATTCCTTCCAACTGGAAACATCTTGTTTGTTTTTGTTAATGAAGTCCAAGGTTTAATGAGCTGGGTTATTGCATATTTTAAAAAATGAGTAAAAAAGGTACTCTTTTTCAGACCTTGGGATCAATAAGTCAGACTATGTGTTTTCCACATGACACCTCATTAACCATTTGCCATAAAAACAGATGACCTTTATTTGATCAGACATTGTAGAAATTTAAAGTTATCCTTGATCAGTGGCGTCACGAAGGGGTGTGGGGGGTGCAGTTCACACCGTTAGGGGGTGACACCCAAGTAAAAAGTGCTCTTTGTGAAAAACTGAATATTTAACAAAAATAAACGACAGTGGCTAAATATTGGAACATTAATAAATAGATCTATATACTTTTTCTTTTCATTTCAACTAAACATATTTGAATTTTTAAATGAAATTCTATCAAAAAGGTTTAAAATACTATATTATACTTAATATATCAAAGAAAATGTGAAACATTACTTTCAGATGTATACAAGCTGCATGCATGTGTATGAACACAGCTTTAATTTTTTTTTAAAGTTTTTTAATCGAATTTATTGAATTTGTAGCTAGCACCGTAATATCAGGATGCCAACCAATAGTCACTGTTTAACAAATGACAACATTCTTCAGGTATAAAATGTTATTGAAATTTCACATGTAATTAATGTAAATTTTGTAGAGTTGGAAAGTAAGTGGCCATTGAGATTTATGAAGATGACGATGTTATTTCATTTATCTGTAAAAGAAGCTCTAGCCAAGATGAAGCAATTGTTACAATGTGTCAGTCGATTGATATACTTGAATATTTTAGGGGTTTTTTCTTCTTGTGTAGTGCCAAGAATGGTTCTGATGCTTCCTAATGGGGAAGATTTAGTCACTTAATAGCAAAAAACTGTATTCTTTTGTTGTCAACTATTTTCAATTAATTGTAATGAAATGAACTAGAATACAATTGACAAGGAAGTCGTTGCTATGATTGATGTAAAGAAGAAAAACATTGCAAGGATATATTGCACAGACTGTTTCTATAAAAGCAGAATATTTGACATTTTGTGACTATATCAACTACAAGTCTCTATTGAATAAAGAATATCCTTGAGATGATGCAATATGCAAATTTAGCAAATGACGTAAAAGATATTAGAGTCAGAATGACTGAAAGCACCTTTGTATTTTATTTGACAACACACCTGACATAGCACACCTAACATAGCACACACTGATCAGAATCAGAAGTTATATGATTTTAAGGGAGACAAAAAAGCTGATGAGATCAACTTTATATCTTAAAATTATCTAGAAAAGACTGAGCTTGAATTTATATGTGGAGCTCAAAAATATGAAAATGAAGCTTCAATGTCTGGAACCATGAAATTTATTAGAACCAAAAGAATAGCTATTTACCTAGCATTTTTTGATATGATTGAAACACTTTTTTCATTCTGAAATTATTGCCACTAGAGGAGCAGCTTAAAATCTTTTATTTTACCTATCTTTATTTTTTTTTTGGGGGGTGGTAGAGATGTACAAGAAGGCCAAAGATATAAGGCCTATCTTTAAACTATTGACTATGTGGTGACTTTTCTTTAACAAAACATAACATTTTAGCGCAAAGTGTTATAAAAAAGGGTCTTCTAAAAGAAAAAAAAAACAAGAAGAAAATGTCAGGCGAGCGATCACAAGATGCTAGACTCACTATTTAAGAAGAGAAAAAGAGGTTCATTCTTATGTGCATTTATCATTTTTGAACTCTGAGCTTCTGCATCTGGAAGCAATCATTGATGTAGCTGACACATTTAGAGCAATCCAACCGAAAAATTCTTTAGTTTAATAACAAAGAATGTATTGCAGATGTCAGTTTCAAAATATCAACATAAATGATGATTTTTCAAAAGGTGACATTCAAACAGAGATATCATGTCTGAGAACAGATTTAAAAGCAGTAAAAGTTATTATTGAAGAAAATAAAAGTTGACAGTGCATGATTCATATGCCATTATGACCTTAAAAAATATCTCTAAATCATTTAACAAAACCTTCAACAGTTTCTTACCATCTACTTATCAATTGCGTCTCATGTGAAAAAGGATTTTTAAAATTAAAATAAAGAACGTGAGACAAAGGAGCAAAAGATGCTTTCACAAAGAGGAATTTGATTAAAAATGAGATCAATATAAACATTAACTTCAATACAATTAATGATATCTTTTCAAGTTTGAAATCTAAAAAAAAACAAACTGTAATTTACTTATGGTTGCATCGTTTCGAAATTGAACTATAGATTAATGTCAATGTCTTTGATTAATGAGTTCAGAGTTTCACATGACTGTGCAAACCAAGTGAATTGTAGATAAATTCTATTAAATAACTGAATTTTAAAATTTAATTAACATTCATTTTACAGTTGTTCAACAATCAAATAACGTAGGTAATTATAAACTATATGTAGTATACATTTTACATTCTAAATTGAAATTTATTTTGATTTTTCAGTTGATTGTAAACTGGAAATTCCACAAGCCAGGTGTAGCCTCCTATTGGTTAGTGAAACTTGATTCTATAAAAAGAAGAAAGGTAAGAGGTTTTATAAATACTACCAAGTCAGCCTCTTTCCTTCCTTTTACCATAAATAATTATAAATACTTCTTTCTGTTTGAGTCAGAAAATCATTTAAATTAGTTAATAAATATTAATATATATATAATAGTTATATTGCCTATATAACATGTTTAGTGATTATAATTTCGGTTTTCCTTTTTTTTTTTTTTAAAAAAATATTATTATCATTGTTAGGACAAAAAAAAAAGAGAATTGTGGCTAGGAATCAATATCACATTTTTTTTTATATTTTTTTTTAAGAACAGGTTTACATTCAATAAAATAAAATATAAAAGAAATAGAGGACAATGCAACATGAAGAAATGTGGAGGGAATCTAAAGAAAGACTATAAGAATTAGACTGATTTATTGATTCTTATTGGAAATTTGTTTTCATTACAAGGATGCTTTTCTCAAATAAATACAGACATATAAAAATAATTGCCATTGTGAGATTGGCTACTTTTATTATAAACTGTAAACGAAAACTCAGTTTGTTAAATTAGTTTTCGTTCCTTTATTTTAGATCATTGACATTGTCAAGTCAAATGTTCGAGCCATGCTGCAGCGGATATACCAGACAACAGACATTGAAGATCTTCCTGTTTATCGCACATTCAATCGCGTCTTTAACCGTTTGCTGTGGAGTCATGGCCAGGGTCTCTGGAACTGTTTTAGTTCAAGCCAGTTAGTGAATTTTTTTTTTCTTAAACTCAGGAAACAAAATGATAAAAATTTTATTTTATATTTGATTGTATTAAAAGAGTTTTAATTTAAATATCTTTAGACTATCAAATTATAATTATCAAAGTGAATGAAACAAATTGAATTCTTTTATGAAGCATTTTTTGTTATAATCTTTTCATTGCAGACAATCATGGGAAACCATTTTTAGCAAAAGTACTGAAAATATTGCAGAGAATGAGTTCAACTGCTGCCGGCGTATCGTACAACTTTGTAAGGATTGTTTACTCATTGTATATAAATTTGCAGATGAAGCAAGAAACCAAAGCACAATATCAGTCAGCCAAGCTAGCCCAGAGGCCTTACACCAGAAACTAGAATTAAGACCGTTAGCGACGTCTTCTACAGGGTAATTATTTTGTTCAAGAAAAAATTATATGCTAATAAATGTACATTTCTTTAAGAGATTTTCTATTTATTTTGTTCAATAAAAACCAATGTTGGTCACATCTGTCTACGTGGTTGAAGCCATGATTATTTCTTAAATATGTTTACTAGCATCATATAAAAAAAAAAGCCAGCACATGCAAAATTATTTTATATGATTACGCTAACAAGTTCATGTTAATTAGAGAAAACTCTAAGACATTGGTCTTCCTGGTAACTCACTCCATGCTCAGATGTTACTAATGAAGAAAGACTACTTATATGACTTTGTCCTAGCATATAAAATAAGAAATGCACTTTTATTTTTGTGTCTTTCTAAGTCTTTTATTAGGTTGTGCTTTGGTATTTGTAATATTGCCACTTATCTTTTTAGTCTTCTGTCCTGAAGTGTCTTTTAGTTTAATGATCTTACTAATGGCATTATTTTTCATTTTAGTCATACAAGATATTATTTTATTATAAACCTCACAGTTCTATTTTGTTAATGGTTTCTAGACTTGCATCCCAAACACCAGATATATATGGGTATTCTAATACAGGGTTTCTGCACCAAAGTCAATACGAAATTCAAGGAGTTTTCCAGGACTTTTCCAGGAGCAATTTTAAAATTCCAGGACATAAAATTTGCGCCAAAATATTACATAACAAAAGTCAAAGTTGATTATTATTATTGCTCACTAATCTTCGGATATATATATATATATATATAATGTGTGTGTGTCCCACCCATTTGTGTCATACATTGTAAAACACACACAAAACTATGCATTTATGAAATCAATTATAAATTACTTGCTTTTTTGCCGACATCCCTACCAGAACAGTAATGTCATCAGCTTGGTATGTCCACAGAAAATGTAATGCAAGTTATCTTTTAATCAAGTAACAACTTGACTGTCATCCCAAAACCTCAAACAACCATTTTTCTTTTCAAAGATTTATTAAAGAACATTACAATTGTTTGCTATTCCATTTTTTAAAAAATAAGAAACATTCTTAGAGTTGCCTTCTCTGTGGTGGAAATGTAGGCTACATTTTTAGTTCCCATGTGTATGTAATGTTTTATTAACTGTGCTTAAATCCTCATCATAAACAGAGGCTGTAACGTGCAGGCCTATTTGTATGTTTAGTTGGCATTTGTTTACTAAATAATGACTTTTGGATTTTTTAATTTTTTTTTTGGGGGGGGGGGATTAGACCTATTAGCGTGTTTTTTTTCAAGCACAATTTCTTTTTCAACTATGTAGTTTCCCTGTCTTTTACGACCGAAATCACTTTTACGGGCTTTACACAGCTGTGTGCGAAATATTTTCGTTACCACCTACAGTAGATCTAGAGTCTAGAAATAGATCTAAGTTACAAAAATTCGCGGACTTTTCAAGGCTGAGAGAATTATCTTCACTAGATTCTAATGATTTAGTGTAAAATTTTGAGTCTAGATCTAAAGACACTAAAATTCGAGGACTTTTCACGGCTGTCTGAGAATTATCTTCACCTATCTACTGTAAATCTAGACTCTAAATCTCACTAATTTCGTGGATTTTTCGCGGCTGTGTGACAATTATCTCCACTGAATCTACGGTAAATCAAGACTTTAGATCTAAGTCACAAAATTTCACGGAGTTTTCACGGATGTGTGACAATTATCTTCAATAATCTACAGTAAATCTAGACTCTAGATCGAAGTCGCTAAAATTCTCGGTCTTTTCACAGCTATGTGAGAATTATCTTCACCGAATCTACCGTAGGCCTAAATCCAGATCTAATTTAAGTCACTAAAATTCGCGGACTTTTTAATGCTTATCTTCACTATATTCTAGTGATTTAGAGTAAATAAAGAATCTAGCGTAGGCCTATTTCTAGAATAATCTAGAGTTCTAGACATTAGATGTATCGAGATTATTAAATTGACTAAAATTCACGAAGTTTCCAAGTTAGGTGTGAAATATCTTCACTAAATCTAAATCTAGATACTATTTCTAGCTAGAGTCTAGATGATTTGCCCAAAAACACTCTGTTACAACAAGATTTTAGGTGAGGGAGGGCCCTTCAGAAAAATAATGCCAGGTGAAATGCTCGCTTGGGCCAAGGCCATCTTCAATCACGAGAACATGCTTCACAAGTGGGTGAAAGGCGGTGTAGACGCGTCACTGGTCAGCTTATTGACACTGCCAGCCCGTAAAAAGTTATGTAACGTAGTTTGGATGAAAATCAACGTGCTCAGTGAAAAATCGATCCGATAACTAAACTGATCTATAAATACATTAGATCTATCTATTGTCAAGGAGCAGTAAACACATTCTGCGCAAACTCGGAAATGCTCATTTCGAATCTATTTCCGCCGCGACGGCCCATTCGCAGAAACGGTGCCGAATTTTTTTATGCCGTTTTTTTTTCGATCGGCGAAATTCCAGGACATTCAAGGAAATATTTTAAAATTCCAGGGAGATTTCCAGGACTTTTTGATTTTTTCTGAAATTCCAGGACATTCAATGACATCCTGGAATTTCAGGAGGCCGCGGACAACCTGCTAATGTTTGTAAAATGTTTTACATAATTCGGATGTTCCTTCAGAGTTGAAGATAGTTTACTTCCTAACTCCAAACCTCCCGCAGGACGACGGGGGATGGGAACGGGCAGGGTTTGAACCCTCGACCGTCGATATATCCGAACGACAGTCCAGCGCACAAACCGCACGACCAGGCAGCCATATTAGTTTAACCAAGATTAAATCTCTTTTGAGATGCTTGTATCTCCAAGCATCCACTAATTCTGCCCCTTGACTACATACTGATCATAAATAAAAAATCCCTTTTTGTTAAATCTCACTTTGTATAACTTCAATAAAGATTCTAGAATGTTGCCCTTTATTGTATGAACATGTTGATTACCTTTAGTACTTGTTGATAGTTAATGACTTTGGTACTATTTTTCTTCCCATGTATAAATCTATAGGTTCATTGAAGTGCGTGATTTAAAACCAACATTGAACTACACTCCACTGGGTCAAAAATACATCAGACCATACCAATACCCAAGTTTTGGAACCTCATGACTTGACTCTGCAGCCTAGTCAATTACAATTGTAGAATTAAATTGATAGCTTTTTTTGTTTTCTCCACAACAGTTAACAAATTGTCAGAGAAACATTTCTCAGCGTGTCTCCACAGTCATTTCTCTTTTAATTTATATCAATGCATATTTTTTTTAGCTTTTATTATGGACAGCTCATTATCACTTTTCTGATTTCACTCCAAAATAAGATTTTAAATTGAAAGATTAAAGTAGGTGCTAATTATGTTATCCTTATTGTGTGATAGAAATCTTTGCAACAATGCATCTTATTTTTATTTATTTAAACTATTCCAAAAAATAACCAAAATCTGTGATGTTGAAGTATACATAAACTTTAAAAATAAAACATGGCTAGAAATTGTTTGACATGGAACATTTAAAAAAAAATAGATTCTAGTCCAAGTACCATTTTATAGGCTGTGAACAAATAAGTAAAAAAACAAACAAACCCTAATTCAAATTCAAATTTTAAATGCTAACCCATTTTGTAGTTAGTAAAGTTAGTTCTTAATTATAGCACCTTTCAAGTTTTAAATTAAGATTAATTGTGAAGTTTATTAATTGTCATCTGATGTTTCTACTAAACACTCAAGTTCTGTTTGTTTAATGTACAAATTGCATAAATCTTATGGTCAATATAATTATATTCTAAGGTTAATATTTCAACTCTTAAGAACTTAGATAAAGATTACAGCAATATTACTTGCTAAGTGAACCCAATAAATATGGTCGCACAAAAAAAACAACAACCTAGTGATCATTTTATAGCAATTTGACAGCTAGAAATCCATTTATTTAATTATTGTATTGTTGTTTTTTTTTCCTCACAGTATTTTAATATAAATATAACACAGCAATTTTTTTAAAATTCAATTATAGCTCACAACAAAATTTTATTTAAATTTTTTATTAGAGCTTTTTTATTTTTAGTTAGCACTGCATGCTGGATGTCATATTATGCATAGACAAACAGGTTGCTAAAAGTTTAAAAAAAAAGCACCTTTATGCACTTTGTTTTCATATTTTAAGGTACTTTATGGTATTCAGCCTAATCTCTGTTCTAGATATCTTCATTGTGTACTTGTAACATTACGTTTCGCCTAAATTCTATTTTATTTTTGTACTTAAAATTATTGTCATTGTCTATTTACACATTTTAAACTAAGATTACTTAACAGCAATATGTATAATAAAATTACTTATGTATAATAAATTGACTATATAAACTACATTTTTTTTCTCACAGGACTAAGTATCGAAATGTACATATTGCTAGCTTGAAATATGTTGTTGAAAATAAAATTTTAGGTTTTGTCTATCTTTATTAATAATCACAAAAAACAAACAAATAGGTATTAATTTTGTGCTTGTGAATATTTGTTTTTACCAACAATTATTTTCTATAATTACTGTTAAGATTAACATTGAAGAACTTCTTCAGCTGACTATCAGATATATTGAGTCATTTCAGAAACCACACAAAGAATTCAATTGTTTCTCTACTTAATCATTTGTAATTTCACAATTGTTAGTTGAAAATGCAGGTTAATAAAGTTTTGAATCACTGTAAAAATGTAGAGGTTTTAATTTTGTTTTTATATAAGGAACCTCAAATGCTAATGAAATGTCAATTTGTCCTTTAATTATAAGTTAATGAGGATGATGTGGTCGTGAGACATTTTTGGTTAAAAATGAATGTACAAACAAAAACATTTCTAACATGTTGCTAACACAAAAGTAAAAGTTAAAACACAAATTTAACACCTTTAAAATATCTTTTATTTCCCACTGGGTTTAGTGTTAAAAAAAATGAAATGAATACTAAGTAACAAAATTCCAGGTACATTAAAAATGTCATATTTTGTTTCTGAACAACTCAACAATATCAAGTAGTAAAACATGATTCTATTAGACATTGAGCTATGAAACAAACTGCATTTGTTGACACTAGTTGACACAAATTATAAAGGCATTTTGATTCAACACAAAGTAGCCCGCTTATAGATTCATGATCCATGACCAATCAATGTTGTTACATGGCTTATTCTGTACTGTTTCACAGCATAACAGCCAGTCTATACAGCTTCACCATAACAAAAAGGCCAGTCTATGTTATTTCAAAGCATTATGGTTAAACATCAAGATGATGAGTTCAGTAGTTCCACTAGTTTACCAAGTCCTAATTCTGTCAGAGTTTCTTTTATTGTGCCAATAGAATCTCTCTCAGTATCTTCTTCCTGGGTAAATAAAACATAACAAGTACTAAGAAGTGAATGAAAAATATATCAATGTCTCTACTGTAGTGCGACAAATTTTTTGCAGTACAACCACAGAACATTAAATTTGAATCAAAGGTAAGGCTAATCAATCTTAAATAAACATGACATCATATATTTCAGTACAGTGGTGAAAATAAGAGGTAGAAAATAGGATAAAACATATTTAGGCATCAACAAGGACTATGGATCTCGCACTTCCAGCACTGCCTGTTAGCGACAAAGGTACTAAGCTAACATCTGACATCACCACCCCCCTCCCTAAAAAAAAAAAGCCTTCTATTCATGGCTTTAATTGTGCTGATGTGTCATATTATTATAAATGATATAATCTAAATCTTCTAGTCAGTACAGTTCAATGGAACAGCATTCACTACCCAGTGGTTATGTTGAGATGTTACTTCTGTTGAGGAAAAGTTATGTGTTTGCTGTGACTTGAGATGATGTTATTTGCAGTCACGAGTTCTTATTATTCCATATGGCATTTACAACTTCAACAGATGGATATAAATTAAAACTGCCTCTTTAGAAATATAAGAATTTATTCAAACAAGAAGGGCTCAGTACACTGCTGTCAGATCTAGAAAAATATATCCTTTCCTAAGTACTACTGCAAGTTAAGTTTAGGGTTGATGTGAATGTTATAATGATTAGGTGCTATTAACATTCTGGGTGACCGAAATATATTCTCTCCTACCAAAAACTTTTTTTTTTTTTTTTTTTTTAAAGATTTTTTTAAGTAACAAAAAAAAAAAAGCCTTGCAACATTTGAAGAAAATTATGAAAAAAATATGTCCTTTTAATTTATGAGATTCCGGAATAATTTCATAACACTTCCCAAAGAACAAGTCTCATGACTGCACAAAAGAACAAGCCTAAACAAATGAACAATTCTTATAATACCTGCCAAACAGTTAGCATGCTGATAGCAGACTCAGTAGCACCATCAAATGAATCTTTGAAATATGTCAGGTCATCAGGAGGAAGCCCAAGTTTCTCTCCCAAGGCAATCCATTTACTGCCCACATTTTCAGCTATTAAACGAATCTGACTACTGCTCATTTGTTGTTGAACATTGCTATCATCTGAAACAAACAAAAAAAAAAGTAAATCATTCAAAGAGAAACTGACACTAACACTAAAATTTATGTAGTTCTGAAAGAACTCTCAGGTCTGACTTGACCAAGCCAGACAGCCATAAATTTACATCACTATTTCCCTCGCAGTAGCAGCCATTAAAACTGACACCGTTACGGAAAATTAAGGGCAAGGATGTTCATCATCACAGAGTCTTTCAAACAAAAAAAAGTTTTACAAGGGAATTAAAACTAGATTATACAGTAATCTTATTTTACCCATTCAATATTTATTTTACCATTTTCATTTCTCATTTCATCCTCCTCATGATCTTCTTTAATATCATCTTCATCACCAACTGCCATTTCAGTTTTTTGTTCAGCTATTTCAGTCTTTGGTTCAACTGTCTGATGATGCTAGACAACAAAAGTCACACAAATGAATACCCTAAGTATGTATATACTTTTGCATTTCAAACACTTACTTAAGAAAGCATAATTGTATCATTATATGAAGCAAATTTACTATTACAAAAATATTAAATAAAATGTTTCAAACAAAAATATGTAAAGTTTAGAACAAATGAAATTGCATAAATAAATGAATAAGCTTAAAAATGTAAGATTTTTTTTTAAAAACAAAAAACTACCAAATTTTTAAATAATTAAAACAAAATTCTTAACTGGATTTATTTCTTTGGCCATTTTATCCACTATATCTTTCAAGTGAACATTGATAGGTAAGCCTGGTGTGTTAGTATGTACAAAGAAATGAGGTGATGACCTGGCCAGTAGACGGTATGCTTTCCATTGAAAGTTTTGTTGGTTGATGTCCCTGGGAGAGAATAAATAATATTTTATATTTAAAAAAAAATAATTTAGTGCTTTCAGTATCATCTTCATAAAAAAAAAAAAGGTTTTAAAACTTAAGTCTTACTTGTACTGTTCTTCTACCATTGCCTCTGGGTCAGCCTGTTCTATGGCATTAGCAAAGAAATCATCCAATTTAGGTAGAAACACCCTGGACTCAGCTTTAGCTGCCTCCATATTGTCTGGATTTAGATTCCATAATCGAGTCAGCTCAGGATTTCCCAATTTAAGAGATTTTCCGTTTGTGGCCATCAAATCATCTCCAATTCTTTTTCTTTTAGGCCTAAACCAAATGAATATATTTTTTAATCAGCAATAAACTTTCCACAGATCTAGTTAAAGATTTATTGGTAGACAAAAGAGAAAGTTGGAAGGATATTAAGAACTATTCTGCACATAATGCCCCTTTTATTTTCAAATTAAGATACAGTTAAGTAAGCTACAGCTTATTAGTGAAATAAAAATAGATTTCTAAGATACTTAAAAAGGCTCAAGATAATTGAAACTCTTTACTTTGCTTTAGGTTTCACTTGGTCTTTTGGTTTCTCTTTGATAAAATTAGGGCAACTGTCATTCTTCCAGTTGTTCCAATGCTCTTCTCTGTCTAAAATATGCTGTTCATAAACAAACTCTGAATGTTAATCAATACCAGATACTCTATTACAAAAAGGATTAACATATATAAGACATTATTTGCTTCAAGCAACATATTTATCTATATACATTAACATAACAAAGTAAATGACAAACACTTCTGTAATTCAGAGCACAGATGGCCTAGCTCTGTCTTTCCACATAGGGATGATTGTAGCTGAAGCCAGTAAGAATTACATTAACTTTACATACACCATAGCTATTTGGTATAATCAGAATGTACATCTTGATGTTCTATCATTTTCAAAGAAAAAACTTTATAAACAATTGCTTGAAAAATAAAAGCATCATTTTGTGTAAATTTAATAAGGTAAAAAAAGGTGATAATGGTCAGGAGAAACTCAAGTGCACTTAAAATAAATCAACTAATTAAATTGATCAAACCTTAACAGAGTTACAAAACTGTTCTCCATGAGGTGGTGTTTCTGAAAGCAATTTTGTTACTTTTTCTTGGGCATCTTTGATCCACTCAGACTGTTCCTCAGTTAAGGTATGTGTCTGACTGAAAGCAACATTCAGAATGCACTTTTCAAGTTTGGTAAAAGTTATAGTGCCTTAAGTTATATCTTATCTTATATAATACAGACGTTACTTCAAAAAAGAAGATAATTACATCCTACGCGTCATGCATTTAGTCATGCATATTAACCAATGACTTAAATTCTGCCAAGTCACTGGTTTTCCTGGCTAGCTCAGGCAACCCATTCCATGCTCTAATAGCACTAGGGAAGAAGGGAGTATTTGCACAAATTTGGGATGAGGAATGTGCCTTTATCTTTGTGTCTTTCAGAGTATTTTATTAAATTTTGTTTTTGTATTTGAAGATTATGGTTCAGTGTTTTATGTATAATTGCTACTTTACTTTTGAGTCTTTTGTCCTGAAGGCTTTCTAAATTTAGTGATTTTACTATTGGTGTTACTCTAGTCAAATGTGAATATTCATTTGTTATGAATCTCACTGCTCTATTTTGTGTCTGTTCCAGTTTCTTAATGTTTTCTTGAGTTGAGGGGTCCCAAATGGAGGATGCATATTCTATTATTGGCCTAACCAAGGTTAAATAACATTTTAGTTTTATGTTCTTATTTGATTTATAGAAATTTCTTTTAATAAATCCTAATGCTTTGTTTGATTTTTTTTTATAGTTTCATCAGTATGTGGATTCCATGACAGTTTTTCATTTATTATAACACCTAGGTATTTTGCGTTTTTAGTCTGTGTTACTGGTTTGCCATGAATAAGATAAATGGAATTAATTTGTTTTATTTTTTTTTGTTATTCTTAACAACTGACATTTTTCTGGGTGGAAAGACATGCTCCAATTTGATTCCCATTTCTGTAATTCATCTAATTCTCTTTGTAAAATATCTGTGCCTTGTGTTGTTTGGTCTGCAAATAATCTGACTTTTGTTCCTGAAGTAATGCAATTTGGTAAATCATTTATGTAAATTAAAAATAGTAGTGGACCCAAGACTGTTCCTTGAGGTACACCTGAGTTTACTGTTATCAGTGTTGATTTAGAGCCATTTATTATTACAGTTTGTTCTCTCCCTATCAGAAAATCTTTAATCCACTGATGCAGTGGATTATTAATGCCAAAATATTTTAATTTTTTAAGCAAACTATGGTGGTGAAATTTGTCAAAAGCCTTAGAAAAATCTAGTAAAATAGCATCTATTTGTTCACTATTATCTAAACCTTTAGAAAAATCATCAATTAGTCCTATTAGTTGTGTTTCACATGATCTATATTTCCTAAAGCCATGTTGGTATGGTGTGAGGACATTTTGTTTGTCTAAGTGGTTTATAATGTTGCTACATATTATGTGTTCTAGGATTTAACATGTGATGCTGGTAAGTGATACTGGTCTGTAGTTTCCTGGGTCAGATTTTCTCCTTTTTTAAATAGGGGGGTGACATTAGCTTTTTTCCAGTTCTTTGGTACTATGCCCTGGTTAAGTGAAGCCTGAAAGAGTATTTTGAACACTGGGGCTAGCTCATTGCTTAGTTCTTTGAGTAATCTAGCTGGAATACCATCAGGTCCAGACGCTTTATTTGGTTTGGTGTTGGCTAATAGTTTTGGAATTCCATTTTCTTGTACTACTAAATCTTCTATGTTGTCTACTTGGTTCAAATTAAGAAATATGTCTTTGTCTCCTGGGGCTGAGAATGCTGATGCAAAGTATTTGTTAAGGATGTTTGCTTTAGTTTCATTATCATTATGTATTATGTTATGTTCATCTTTTAATGGCGCTATGCCTGTTGTTTCCATTTTCTTAGACTTAATGTATGACCATAGGTTTTTGTTGTTATCTTTAGATATTACAATGTAAGCTGTCTGCTTACTTTTTGGGTTAGGTGTTTAATTTTTTGTATACTTTTTGTAAACTCTTTCTGCCTTAGTTTCTTTAAATTTTCTATATAGGTTTTCCTTCTGTTTACAAAGCTTCTTTAGTCTATTATTAAACCAGCATTTATTTATTTTGTTTGATGTGTATTTAGTTGGAATATGATTTTCTATAATGCTTTTAAGATGGTTTTTAATGAACTTCCAGAGGTCTTCGACTGGTTGGTTAATGTCTTTTTCTAATAAGAATGTTTGTTAATGAAGTTAATTGAAAGAAAGACTTAGAAAATATTAACTTTCTTGATATCATCTTAACAGACTTCTTCTGCACTCTAATTTTCTAGTTGGAAGGTTTAGACTAGCTCAATAGCTGAAATGAACCACACAGGGATTTTTCAAGTTTGGCAAAAGGTATAGTGTAAATAGTACCTTCATTTGATTGCTCAACTTGATTCAATCCATTATGACAATAAAGCTATTAGTAAAAGTTCATTTTTTAGGAAAAAATATCAACTAAATTTTTGTCATAAAAAAAAAGAACTTTGCAATCTCTATCAACATATTTAAAGGATAGCATTTAAAAAAACAACTGAATAAACCAATAAATTTTACAATATTAGTTGATTCATTTTAAAATCAAACTTTTTTGGCAGTCAGTAAAGCTATAATACTTTTATTTACATAAAGGACCTACAAGGCACAGATCACATCATCTTGGGCTAAATTGTTAAAATCTTACCATCTAAGAACAAACTATTGATAAAGAACTAATAACAAAATTACTTACGCTTTAAATTTTACTGTTGCCTTTAAATACTGGAATATTATCAAAAATTGCACAAGCACATAACGTCGAAAATTACTGTCATTCAACTGAAGATTTAAAAGCTGCAAAGAAATTTAAATTTTACACATAAATTTTCTCATTCATGGCCTTGTTTAAAAACTGTTTGCATTGACTAAACTAGCTGCACAGTAAAAACAAACCTTTTCACTAGTTAAATACTTGGCAAAGAAATTCTGTGCATGTTGATGTGACTGCTGTGAGGTGATTACTTTCTTTTGAGTGGAAGACAAATCATCCAATTTATAACTGGAAAAAATTGACATCACATCACTGGCATTCTGGAAAATATATAATATTGATAAGAGGATTTAAAATTCTAGTTTTATTTATGACCTGGATAAACATATAAGAACATCCAAAACATACCAACCTAATTTTTTTTATACTAAACTAAAGCATTTTCAGAATAAACATGTCAATACCAAAGAAAATGTCTCCCACTGACTTTTGTCATAACACTGAGTTGGCCGTCTGAAGAAATCTTGTAAAGCCCAAAACTTTTTATACAAATGGTAATCAATAGGAACAGCACTAAAGGATAAAGAATGAAATATTTTATATATGCTTGATTGTGGACTTAATAATATTAGAAAAAATGTGCTCTAATTTATTTTTAATTATTTTAATTTCAATTTTTTACCTTGACTGATCCCCTGTGTCATCAACTTCCATAACTTCATTTGTTTCACCCTAAAGTTGGAAGCCACATTAAGATCAAGGATTAACAATTTAAAAAAATGTATTTTAAAAAGTACAAAAAAGTATTTTACATAAACATTTTCGAATATAAGCCAGAGGTCTTCCACCTATCAACCATGCTTAGCATTTCATTTACAGTTCTTCTTTTTTCTCATGATTATGTTGGAAGGTTCAAATGACTAGAACAATATTTTAGATGAACTGCCCAGTGCTTTTCAGATCAGGCAGCTCTCCATATATTCTTCTATAGGAGTGTTATGGGGCTAGAGTCTTGTAAAAGCTTCTCGATGGAGAATGCAGTTTTGAAGAATATGGTCGACATTCTTTAGTGACACTCCACAAGGGTAAACTTTATTAGTCTCAATTTTCATCTTCAAGAGCATATAGTCTGCTGTGCCCTGTTCTGAAGCAGAATATTCGATGTTGGTAGTGTTAGGATAGGCAACTTCTTCTTGTAATTCACTATTAGTTTCTTTATTTCTTTCAGATTTTAGCCTTCTTATTTCCTCATTTACAATAAAATCCAGATATTTCCTACTAACATAAATTGAAATTCCACCAAAGTCTTCTTCTTCAATCTCATTTTTCATGTCGGAAGGTTCAGATCAGTAATCCTATATCTGAGATAACTCTGCAGTGGTTTCCAGATCAAGCAGCTCTCTATATAAAAAGAATTCATTATATCATTACAGTAGAACGTCGTTTATCCGAACGTTTATTATCCGGAGCGTCAAATATACGGACCAGTTTTTTTTTTTTTTTTTTTTATCAACCACATGTACTGTAATGCACATATACTGTATGAATACGTTTTCGAACAGGCAATGCTCAACAGTTGTTTCGCGCGAGGCGAAAAGTGACGGAAAAACCCAAGGTGAGGGATATCCCGTTATAGGCGTCAATATTCGTATAGTGTCCGGTTGCATATACTGCATGGATCGCTTCGGTTTTCGGTTATCCGAACAATCGCGTATCCGAACGGTGTCCGGTCCCAATTGAGTCGGATAAACGACGTTCTACTGTATTACTTTTCCTTCTTTGTCCTGATAGTTATGCCTGATTTCGGATAAATTATTAATATCTAAATTTCAAATTCCTTTAAGCGAAAATACAAATTTCTTACAATTAAAACAAAAATGAAAAAGAAAAAAAAAAATATCAGGAGAAAGTTTTAAGGGAAATGGGACTACATTGACAAAATTACCCTAACATAATGATCTATTAACATTAGAAATTACCCTAACCTAATGATCTATTAACATTGGTGAACATAAATATGAATTACTCCAACATAATGATCTATTAACATTGGTGAACATATGAATTACTGTAACATAATGATCGATTAACAAAGGATGAAATTTGGATCTTTTCCAGTTATTTCCCTTATTGAAGAGTAAATCAACTCAAATTGAAATGGCACACTATATATCACTTTGAATTAAGTAGATTCCAGTTTTTGCTTGAGATTTCTGGACATTTTGACTCCACTAAAAATTAAACCTGAAACCTGCTTAGCTACGTTAAGTCAGAATAATGAATTGGGCATGTACAAGTTAGCTTTCATTTGTTTTGTTTATTTCAGACAATAACATCATCATAAAAACAAAAGACTAGGATTGAGACATGTTAGTGCAGACTAAGACCAATTCAATGTTTTGAATCGTAAACACTCTTGATTAAATCAATTTATTGTTGGTCTTTGCCTGTGTTCAGTTGATGGAATTAGTTGTTATTCCCACCTGAACATAGTCAAGTCCCTACTCAAGACACAGCAAAGAGTTGTCCAACAGATTCCGTCCTGTCTGTGTCAGGACCTTAAGCTATTACATTCACATTTTATTGCTTAAGTTGAAGTCTTTTGCTTACATGATATACTTGGTAACTAATGAAAAGATTTGAGGATGTACTACATTATGTAATATCTGTTTTGACATTTTATCATTATAATTTCAGTAAAATGTACATTTAGCATGATTAATACTTATCACTTCAGAATAAGTCGACAAGATGTTTTCAAGTAAATTTTTACTTTTACTAACCGAATTAGATTTCTTTTGCTTGGTATAAATGGTGACATTTTCCATGTTGAACTGGCTGGCAAGATTAAGTGCTGAAAATGATAAAATAATTATTTTTTATTATAATAATGATAAAGCGGTGTGGTGTCCAGAATCAAATAATTTTGTATGATCATAGTTAAACAATTTAGGAAATTTTCACTTAGAATTAGAATTATTAAATTTGTATAAATCTAAGATTTATTTTATAATCTGCTTTTCAAATATAGTTTTTCATTAAAAATATCTGTACAAATAATTTTCTAACATTTATATCACATACATTGATAAAATATTTGAATCTCAACAAATGCTGGAAAATGTTATCTGTTCTATTAAAAAGGAGAATAATTTATCAAATACATAAAGTTTATTTTACCTGATTTTTCTGAAAGTGGAAACAATCTTGAAAGAAACAACTGTATCCTACCACAAAAAACTGTATTTTGTGATTTGGACAGTCTTCTAATTAAATCTATATTTGAAAGAATGAACATGTACTAATAATATAATTGTAAACATATAGTTTATGCTTATATTGATATTTACAGTATTTATTCCACCATTAAATATAACTGGGAAAAAAAAAAGTATTAAGAAAATGATAAAAAAAAACAAAAACAATTACCATTGCACATTCTAAGTAAATAATTTTTTCCAGACTCATAGAAAGGTTCCTGCAGAAAAAAAAAAAAGCAATGTATGAAAATTGTGTGTTTGAAAATACAATTTCAGATAATTAATGAAACACTACTTTTATTTATGCATCTGCATAACAATTTTATGGTTGAATAGTGTATAGTTTGTGCATTAATTTTGATAGACTACTTCTGTCATCCGGTGGGATTGAGGGCTTGACTCTGAGTTTTTGTTATCATTTCTCTTTGCAAATGTATTTGGATAATATATTAATATTTAAAACAGGCCAGACATATACTGATAGTTACAATATATTAGTATACTAATAGTAGCTCTATTCTTAAGCCTCTCCAACTTACTAATTCAATCATTCCACATTTATGACAGAATGATGAGTCCAACACAATACATTTATTGATAATATAACAGATCTCCTAATCAATTAATACAAATCCATAAATATGGATAACTATATAGACTATTCTTAATCTAGATCTACTTCCACATAAGAACTATATTACTCTCAAAACATATTTAATTTATAAACTCATCAATTCTAACAACATGGCCATCACTCTACTTGCAAGTCTTCCTCCTCCTCTCTTACTTCTGCTTCCTTTTTTCTTTTCACTACCTGATTGAGCTCCCTTCGTCACTACCCATAACAGAAACTATGTTTTGTTACAATATTAAACCCATATTTTTTAACATTATAATTTTTAAATATGTTATAGAAATTACCACATTCTATTTGAGAGAGTAACTTTAACAAGTGTAAATAACAAAGCGAAAAAAAATTGACTCACTGACTTCCATGTCGTAACATTATCTTCAACAAGATCAAATATTTCTTCACAACGTTTAATTGTAAGCATGTCAAAAATGTCTGCCATCATTAAGAAGGGAGTTGATGGAGAGCACATATCTATGAGTTCACAAAGTAAAAGTAATTTTTATTTTAAAACTTGTGAATATTTGAATACATTGAGATTAATGAAACCAAGATTTCATCATTTTTGTACTAGACATTTTTAAAAACTAAATGCAACACAAAACTAGTTCAGTATAAAATTTACCTTGTTTCACAGCAAGAATAGCAAATGTGATGACAGTCTTTAATTTGCTACTTTCTGAAATATTTGTCTGCAAAATAGAAAATGTGTGCAGTTAGAGGGAAATATTTTTTATTTACATTTATCATTGTTTGAAAAGAAAAACAACTTACGATCAACTGACAAAGAATATCTCTAAAAACTTGGTCCAAAACTGTTCTTTTTTCCAAACCACTGAAAAAAAAAGATTTTATAACAAGCATACTAGGTGGATTGAAAAGTCATTTGCTGTTTTTTATTAATGTGAAAATTTTGTTTAAATAAAAGAAAGCAGAGTATAGCTGGAATAGGCTAGTACATATTTTCTATAATTCAGGGTTAGGCTTAAAAAAATAAATACCAGTAAGCTTAGTTAGATATATAATATAAGAAGACTAGTCTGGATCAAAAAATCTAATCCTACTCAGCTGCTGGTCTAATGATTATTTCAGAAATACTTTCCTTAGACCAACCACTCTATTCCCAGACACTTTGCATCTCTATTTAAAATTAAAAAAAAACAACAGCTTAGCTATTGACTATTGATGTTTAAAGAATTTTTTTTCTGAACTACATGATCGATCTGATCTTAACTTAGTTTCTATCTTGAAATCACAGATTATAATATACAAAATAATATACATACATTAATCCATTCAAACTCTAATATATAAATGTGTAACCATGTTTTTTGTTTATTTTTAAATATTAGCAAGATAATGCAGCAAATGTAACTAATGCCCATGCATGCAAACTAGCTTTAATAACTTTGTTTCTTTAAATTTAAAGAAAGATTGTATTTTTTTTAGATTGGGATTTGAAGTTAAAGCATATTATAAAAATGATTTAGGGTAGAGAGGTAAAGTGATATTAGCTTTATTTTCCATGTATTAGTCTATCAAATTTGGAAGGTTTCATTAAAAACTAAGCCTTAAATTAGCTTAAATTATAGAAACATAAATATCTGCTAATCATTGTAGTATAAAAACTGTAGCTGTATTAACTGTATAAAAACTATTTGACTGATTTGATTTCAGTACATTTAAAAAAAATAATTCCTAGCCAGCAGGTGAGAGACTATGAACTGGGGAAATTAGCACAAAATGAATTAGTGATAAGTTTAAAATAAAAAATTGAAAAAGTTACACACATTTCATCTTTGTAGCCTTCCACATAGCCAAGTAAATTTTCAACATCATTGTTGGAAAGTGATTTCTCCAAAGTAATCTAATAGAAAGATTAGATTTATATAAATAATAATTAGACAACTTAAGAATCTAATCTAATCTGTCTTAACAGCTCAATGTTAGGTCAAAACGACACAAAAAAACTTTCTAACACATACTTTACATGTAACATAGTGTCATACATATCTAGGTCTAGTCATAATAAAAAAAAATTTTAAAATGATAATTTATACAACCATTGGAAAGTTTTTTCAAAGATATTTTTTTAAATTTCACCTCCCTACTTTTAACTTTTCATTTAGATCTATTCTACTTGATTATCATTGATTATGTCTAAGTTGATTTACACTAATTTACACTTTCACTACTTTCAAGTTTCATTTTCATTACTTTCAACTTTCAGTGATGAGTCAATGAGTGATGACAGTATCATGAGTATGAGTAGACTTAGTAAACCTTAGTTAAGTAATAAGTTATAGATATGTGAAAATCCGTAAGACCGGAAGTAAAAAAAATGGTGTCAAATTTTGAGTTTCGTTTTTCTTACTTTCTGTTCATAGGCCCTTGATAGAAATCGATTATGATTTTAAATCCATTGAAATCGTTGCTAAAATGGGTGAATATGGATATATTTTATATTAAGGAACAATTTTTTTCATGTGGACTTTAAAAAAAAAAGGTGTATTTTCTTACTTTTTTTAAACTTGAAAGTATACGTATTTTTATTTTTACTGATACTCATTTCAGGTTACGTTTTAAAACTTGATTTTTTGTGTGCTAATAGAATATATATCTGGCCATATTTCTGCCAAGTTTTATCAGGATACCTCACTCACTTTCATTGTTATCGATTATAATGTTGATACATAAATTTGCACTGCTCCCTATGGGATTTTAAATTTTTTTAAATAAACTATTTTAAAAATAAAATCATGCATAGGCTAGTAGATATAGCAATTATGTATAGGTCAAAATAGATTTTAAAGAGTTTTTTAACTCGCTTCAATTTATTTTTATTTTAAAGCGCATTTGAAAAAAAATTGTTTCAGGCGATTTTGATCCCACTTTTTAAATATTTTGTTTATTTTTCCCATCACAACGCCGCCATTTTGTCCACACCCCTCAGACACTTCTTGTAGCTCTAGACCCAATAATTTGTTTATTTTATCAATTTTTACATACTAAACAAGTGAAGTTCATAATTATAAATGAAATCAGATTTGTGAGCTAGAAATTAACTTATAATACTAGATCTACTATTAAATTTCTTATTTAATAAGTAGATCTATCGTCTATGAAACTCAATTCCAGCTTTTTAACTTTTTGAGCGGGGGGTGTGCCTCGCCGGCTGAGCCAGCCAGACGCTCTCATCTTCATTGTTCCATGTCAACCAATGTTAGGTCAAAACGCTACAAAAAAAAATAAAAAATCATAACTTTCTAACTGTTTAACCTACATTCATAATTTATACACCATTGGAAAGTTCTTTCAATAATGTGTTTTAATGATGTACTAACGAACAATTGTTTTTTCAAAGATAATTTTTTTATTTCACATCCCTGTTAAAGTTAGTACACTGTTACTGTTAGATCTAGATTCTAGTAGTAGGTATGGGAGAATCCCGGAAATGCGAATAAAAAAAAATGGCATGAAAAGTTGAGATCGTTTTTTTCATAATTTTTTACATAGGCTTGGGTTTGAAATCGATTATGCTTTTAATATAAAAGATGCGCACTTGATGTGAATGGTTTTAGGTTCCTTAGATATGCAGTAACATTATTTGTTCAGTTTTTTTTTAAAACTCTCAGTATTTAGCAAAATATAGCTAAAAATTGAGCTCATTTAAAAATCTTATATAAGCTGTCCTATAAGTTATATCTTAAAAAAGAAAGTTTTTTCTAATAGATACATTATGGTTCTGTATGTGTACCAAATTTCATTGTTGTATTCCATAATCTAGTATCGATTACCATGAGTCAGTATGAGGTACCTACTTAGTTACACTAAGTTGTTTTTTTTTACTAATGCCATATAGTACTGTTACCATTCCCAGGTAATTTTTTGTATGAAAAATTTAATGTAACTAAAATATTTTTTTTTGTATGATAGGTAAACATATTAGGCAGGTTTCTGCTAAGTTTCAGATAGCTAATCACAGACATGCCTACAGTCCCGCATTATGCGGAACCTTCCCGCAAAAGCATCAAAAAAGCTCACATGTTCCGCATTCACGATTTTTTGTTCCACCAAGTCTGAATTCTGACACAAAAAAAAATCGCCGATTTTTCATTATTTATTAATAATGCGAAATTAAAATACTGAATGCAAAATAAAATATATCTAGGTCTGTGTTTATTGTTTACATTTCATCTCCTATCTCCGGGCCGGTGTGTCCTAAATTAACGAAGATATGGTTGAGCTAGAGCTAGATCTAGATCTAGTACTCTAGGTCTAGATCTATTCTTAGAATCTAGTTAGTGCTAATAAACCTAATTTTCCATTCAAATCCCATTCTTTTCCCGACAAAGGCGTTATTCTAACACTAACGTGACTAACTCAACTGGTTTCTTAGGTTTCTATTCTAAGAAAATGATTTTTTTTCAAATAGGTTATTAGTAAAAAAAATATTAGAGATCTAGATCTAGATTATATCTTTATCTAGATCTAAAAGTAATTAATTAAATTAGACACAGTAAGGCTAAGGCCTAGATCTAAATAATATCTAAATCTACTTATTACATAATCTAAATTAGTATCTACTAGATCTAGCACTAGATTTTACTAGATGATACTAAATCACTAGATCTATCTTAGTATCTAAAGAAATAGACTTAGAAGGTGATAGATCTCTAGATTTCTATGTATCATTATCATATGTAATAAATTTAGTTCTCAATAAGTCCATAGATCTAGACATAAATATTTAGATCTATAATATAATTATTATAATCTGTGTTCTAAGACTTAGTGGACTTATTAGATGTAGGTCTAGTCCTAGACTAGTAGACAGACTCTTAAATTATTTTAGATCTAGCACTAGAGACAACTTCTAGAGTGACTAGAGTAGAGCCCTAGAAAAGGATAGATAATCAAGTAGATCTAGAATAATCACATAGGAGTTAAAACTATTGATTCAAACAAAGGACAATTATGAATTAAAGGTTTTCTTACTTTTAATTATATTATACTATTTACATCTAATTTATAAGAAGCAAACTAGTATTGTTATTAAAGTAATATAATTGAAGTTTTATTTATATTGCGTACAGTATGGCTGACAAACATAAACGCGTTTATGTTCCACATTGGGGCCCAAAATTCCACATTTTCAACCTGAGTGTTCCACATTCTGGGTCTTGGGGGTAGGCATGTCTGTAATCATCAATCTAATTATTTTATTAGCATTTTTGTGAACCCACTGTGTCATGAAAATGAGCCTAAGACCAGACAAGTTACAGCGGCCATTTTGAAAATCTTAAGATGCACAGAAACATTTAAACTGTGGTTGTGTGATTTATTCTTACACTGGATTAATCTTTAGAATGAAATTCAAGTAGATCTAGCCCTTCCATACGAAAGTAGATCTATATCTACTAATTTAGACCAATAATAAGATCTAGATTTATCTTTTAGACTTTTTATTAGTCTAGATCTAGCTAGACCTAGATAGTAGAGCAGGTATGTGACAAAATTGTGTAAAAATTATTTTTTTTAAAATTTGGATAATACATTATTAAGGATCTTATTTTGAGCTTTCCAATGAGGTATAGAATGTTAGTATGCGTCCAATAGATAAAAAATATATAAAATTTTGACGCGTTTTCACTTAACATTGAAGTAATAGTAAACCATGGCACAAGGTTTTCTGAAAAAATGAACAAAAATGTGTACCGTTTCGCTAATTTTAAATCGCTTTGCTATAATTTATATATCAAAATAAAGCTTAGGGTGTGCTTAATAAAAGTATTTTATTGGTTTATATAATATATTCATTAAAAAAAATTTCTAAATTTTTAAACAACTCAATATGAGGTTATTTTTTAATTTTTGTAATAAAATGTTCTTATCTTTCTATTTTAACAAAATGTTGATAATAGATAATTGAAGCACTTGTTCTGAGCTTTCCAATGATATATAAATTATTGCTATATGCACAACGGTTAATTTTTTTCATTTTTTTTTACGCGTTTTCATTTAACACTACAATAAGTGAGGTTTTATGAAAATTAAATCATCATCAAACTCCATTTGCGTGAGGGCTTGAGAGGCTCAAATCCTCTCTTGCAAAAGCCCTGGTCAGAAACCTGTCTTGCGTAGTGCATAAATGTCGCCATACAGGTCGAGAAATTTGGGTTTCCCAGACCTGTCGAGACGGAGATCAGCAGGTCTGGGGCAGTCAAACAGAATATGAGGCACGGTTTCCTCTTTTTCCCGCATCAGGAGCACAGTGAATCAAAATTTGGCCATAGCCGTGAGAAATATGAGCCAACAGGACAATGGCCTGTCCTGCACTGTGCTATAATAGCTTGCTCAGGCCTGGACAGCCTCCACCACAGAGAAGTGCGGTTAGGGCGCCACATGTGCTCCCAGACTCCATGGGCTTTTTGGGACTTCTCTCAGCACTCAAACCACTTTTCCATTTCTGCTTTTTGTATTAAAGCCAGGGCTTGATGAAAGCTTACAGCCTGTTCAGTGGGTGGAATTTGCCCTCCCTGGTGGGCCAAAGAGTCTGCAATTGTGTTGCCAGTCACACCTATGTGACTTGGTACCCACTGCATTATTACAGGGGTGCCATAGCGTTGTTTAATGTTATGTAAAGCCATGATGACAGCGTTGATATTGGGGGGCCATGGTCCGGGCTTTGCAAAGCCTGTAGTACAGATTTTGAATCAGTGACCACAACAATCTGTGTAGCCCTCAAATGTCCCTTGCGGAGTTGAGAGTCAATGACATTTAAGGCTTCATTGACTGCCATGGTCTCCGCATCAAAACTGCAAACACTACCACATGGTCCAAAGATTTTGACTGAGTAAGAGCCAAGAAAGTCGATGTAGGCTCCATAGCATGCTCTTCCAGAATCTATTGATGCCGACCCATCAGTGGATGCAAAAATGAAAATTAAATAAAAATAGTTCAGGAAGTGGTTTAATAAAGTATGATATTGTTTTACAAAGTTTATGTTGTATATTAATTTGTATAAAAAATTCAAAACTATCATCTTTTATTTTTATAATAATAGTTAATATAATGTTTTATTTTATGTTTTTGTTAAAAACACTTTGAATTACTTGTTCTTAGCTTTTTAATGTTAAAAGATTTAATAGATTATTGCTATTGGCTCAGCTTTTATAAATTATATAGCTATGCGAAATTCCCGGATGATGACAGTTTTCAATTTGCGGGAAAGTGGCGACACCATTTTTTAAGTTTTTTAAATACCCAAGATAGTTGAAAGAATATTGTAAAAAAAAAAACGGTGAAACATAGGCAAGCCATGAGGAGGACTTGAACCACTGATCGCCACCTGGCGCCATCGCCTAGCTGAAACTAGGTACAAGTCTAACATCCACCGTGGCTATTCGGCTCTCCATAAAAAGAGCTTTCAAGTGAGTGTTTTTACCTGGCGTCACATCCACACCAATGTGTTGACCCTAATTATAAAATTATTTGTGGTGAGGACTATTGTGGGCATGAAGAACTCCTCCTCTGGGCTTGCCTCTCAATAACATTGGTACCTTTGTGCTGCTATATATATATATATATATATATATATGTGTGTGTGTCACATGCCATGCTTATTTATAATATGTTTCAGCATTAAAAGCTTTAAACTCCATTATGTTTATGTCTTACAAGGTCATTAACCTAACAATCAGTGCATCAGAGCTTACAGGGGTTGTACATCTCATAAAGCCACCACTAATGGAGAAGCTGGAATACTCATCAAATAACCAGATGGAAAAAATCTAGAAAAATCCATTATAACTGGAGAGCTCTCTGACAGCGACATAGCAGAAAGGGAAGCACTAGAACTAGCAGCTACCATGCTAGCAAAACACCCAAGTACCCTGTCCAGTCAAATTGTCTTTCTGGCAAATGTAAAAACAATCCTCCAAAACTTGGAAAACACTACACGAAATGACTCAGGACAGCACTTATAAAGCTCAACAACAGCATAAAATTTTTTGTTTATAAATTCAGTGGATACCAGCACATATAGAACAAGAAGGAAATAATAAGGCAGACACAATAGGCAAGTGTGGGAGAACAAACACACAATAAAAAATTGTACTCTATCCAGTAATAGTGAATATAATAAATGAGAAATGAGACAACGGAAAGACCTACGTTCCAGAAGCTAAAAAATGGAACTAGCAAAATCTGCCCATGTAAGGTGTCACCAGAGAGTGCTGACCATATCCTTCAAAACTGCATTCTTTACTACGAGGCCAGAACAAGACACTGAACACCCCTAAAGAAAGAGAGCTACCTGATTAGGTAATCACTGCGCTGTTATCTCATATATTGGCCTAATCATCTGAGCACTCCAAGATAATAATGAGGAAGAAGAAGAATTAGTTTATTAAAGCAGATTTTACAAGCTTTCTCATGACAATTTATCTGTACATCAATTTGAAAATATTTAAAAACATGATAAAAGTCTGTTTTTATATTAATTTTCTTTTTTAATTATAGTCCCAATGCATTTAAATTATAGCAAGCGATGCACAATTTTTTAATTGATAATATTATTGTTTTGAATGAACAAAAAATTTGATAAATTTAAAATTATATAATTATTAAAGTGTAGATCTAAAACTTTATAGAGTGTATGCATGACGCATAGGACATAATTATATTCTTTTTTGAAGTAACGTCTGTATTATATAAGATAGGCATAAGTATAATTTATTTATAATTATTAAATCTAAATGTAGTAAAGACTTAAATTTGTATCTTCAATATAATTATTATAGTTCCTAGCATTAGTCAATAGACTCCATGCCCATATATACACTATGGCAGGATGAGGATTTAGACAAGTCAAGAGCGCAAATTAGGCAGCCATATATAACTTATAAAGTCTATGCCAAATTCATCTTAGATAAGATTACTCTAGAAATTACTTTAGATTGACAAGAAATCTCTTAAATCTTTTACATTTAAATTATAATTATGTTATTATCTAATGTGTAGAAAAAAAGTATAGAGTTTAGATCTAGATTCTATATTTATGACTGATCTGAAAATATATCAAGCTCTTAAGCTTAGTTAAATTTAAAAGTAACTTAGTAAGCTAGAAAGTAAAAGTCATCTCCCTATCATACCTTTCCTATACTAAGAACTTAAGAAGATAGATCTAGCCCTGGCCCTAGCTAGAAAATAGAATCTATCAATCTATGATCATCTAGCAAAACTAATAAATTATAAATACATGGATAGATCTATTTACCTAGTAGATAATTAAATATAATTCTTTAAAATCAACAACTTTTGAACTAGATTCTAGACGAGATCTAGATAAATTACTTTTAAACTAGATCTAGAATCTAGGTCTAGACTAATCTAGAGGTAACTTACTAGATAGATCTAATTCTAAATAGAGACACTAGAACAAGACTAGAGTACTAACTTTACTAAACTAAGACTAAGAGTCTAAACTCAAAGAGTTGAGTAGACTGGGCTATATATAAAATTTATAGATTTTATAGAGAAAAAAAATAGTAGTCTTTATAGTTAATGAATTAGATCAAGTAATTTCAAAATCTACATGTTTGAGCAGTAATTTTATTCATATACATTTAGATCAAGATCTAAGTAGATCAAGATTTAGATATCAGTTTCATTACGAAATCTAGAGTCTAGATCTATTTAATGTTTACACTTGACTACAGACAAAAATAGGCTAAAATAGTGCATTGTTGTCACATGACCGTAATGATAAATTCGCCTTTTAACATGTAACATGCTTGACCAAAATGCTATTAGAGAAGTCATCTAGCGCTCTATAGAAAACAGAATAACTAAAATTGATAGAAAAATGCATGTTTTACATGAATAAATTAAAAACTCTCTAAAAAAAACAGATTTTTGGATCTAGACTATTGCCAAAACTGAAAAAGAACGAGGTCTGATCCATTGCCGCCATTTTTAAACAAGTCACATATGTTGCCTCACAAGAATTTTTTAAAAAATCGCATCGATTACCATATTACAATGAAATTTGCTCAACTCACGGCTATTTAAATTATCTTCAAGAATAAACAAACTTTTTAAATAAATAAACAACCTGAAGCACGAATTAGATCTACAAAATAACAAACTTTTTACGAAAGTTCAGCCAAATAAAAAAAAAAAACACTCTCATATTCCCATTAAAAAAAATATTTCAGTTAAGTTTATATATATATATGTATATATAACATACAAACACACACTATATATACATATATATCATTTATGCATATATAATAAAGCTTGTCTTCGAGTCTGAAGATTATTAAAGAATGCAGTATTTTCCTTGGCAATGCAGCCTCAGCTGTGACCTACATATTTTGCCACACTCAGAGCTAGCATAACTGTTGTCTGCCGGTGGTCGTTAAAATTTTTAAGACTTTTTTTTCACTTGACCTCTGCAGCAGATTCTCTTTTGGTCTCAAATGTATTTAAGATAAAAACTGCTAATTTCTGCCTTTTCTGAAAAGGGTTTCACTCCCTTTCTAACATATAAGACTTAATTAATTAGTAGTAGTTATTTACTAACTAATTGGTTAATTTTTGGATTGATTTGTGCATTGTCATCAACTATGAACAATCATGCATAATTTCAACTTGATCAGAAAATAGGAAGTGGGAGAAAAGAATATATCAAAACAGAATGAGAGAATTAAATCCATATATAACATCTCAAACAAAATAATTAATCAACAATAATTAATTAACTAATTGGTTAATTTTGTTTATTCATTCATGTTGTGTCAGGTTCAATGAATGATTGTGCAAAGTTTCATCTTGATCTGACAAAGGGAAATGGGAGAAAAAATATTTTCAAACTTTTTTCCAGAGAGACATACAGACAGAGTGAGTTGATACAAGCTTTGTAGAAATGGAGTGTATTATAAATATATATTTACCAAAAATTTTTACTTAAAAAAATTGAAACGCTGAGTTACATCTTTAAAACTTAAAATCTAGATTCCTACAAAAAATAATTTTTAAAGTGAAAACACGTCAAAAAAATATTTTTTTCTTCTAATTATTGGACCTATTAAATAAAATAATTTTATATCATTGAGAAAAGGAGAACTAATTCTTTGCTGATTTACTATCAAAAATTTGTTTTCAACAAAATAAAATAAACTTTTATTACAAAAATTAAAGGTAATAATGTCATGTTAAGTAAAGTAAAAAAAAAAAAAAAAATTATGTAAAGAAATTGTATAAAACAATAGTATTCTCTTATTAAGCACATCCTAAGCTTTCATTCGATATATTATTTTTAACTGTATGATAAAAATTAGCGAAATGGTATGCATTTAAAATAAATTAAAATTTTCAGAAAATTCAACCTCATGTTGTCCATTGACTTCAATGTTAAGTGAAAACGCGTTAAAAAAAATGTATTTTTTTCATGGATAGTCCTATAACAATAATTTATATATCATTGGAAAGCTCAGATAGAGTGCTTTTAATAGTTTGGTATCAACAACTTTTTTTTTATATAAATAAATTGTCACATACCTACGTAGCTAGGCGAAAAAACCCGGAAGTGTGAAAGTAAAAAATGACAGATAAACTTGAGATTGCGTTTTTTGACTTTTTTTCACATAAGCCACACTTGCAAATTTATTACACTTTTGAATGAAATGTGAGAAAGTTTTAAACTTGTGGTATCAATTACTTTAGACAATGGCCTATATAAAGCTTAACTACGTGTTTTTTTTAAAGTTATTTGTCATTTTTACATTTATTATAAAAAATACTCATTTTTTGTTTTTAGCAATACAGGGTCCAGGAAAATGATCAATGAATCTTTTTTTTTTTTTCACAGTATTACTATCTTGCTTGCTATAATTCTACCAAGTTTTATCGCGAATATCTCCTTGGCATCGCTCAAAAACTTGAAAATACGGTTATCATTTTGGACTTTGGGATTAGATTTACAGTTTTTGTGAATTTTGATAAAGAAATTTTGTCATCAATGTATAACCACTGGAGGCCATGTAAGGCCTAATATTCTGGACATATTCAAATAGATTTTATGTATTAATCGTCTTCGCATGAATTATAAAGCGCATTTGAAAAATGATTGTTTCAGACGATTTTGATCCCACTTTTTAAATATTTTGGTATTTTCTGCCATCACAACGCCACCATTTTGTCCCCACCTCTCTGGCATTTCTTGTAGATCTAGACCCGATAATTTGTTTATTTCATCAATATTTACATTTTAAACAAGTAAAGTTCATAAATTTGATAAATATAAATGACATCAGAATTGTGAGCTAGAAATTCACTATGAATACTAAATCTACTATTAAATTTCTTATTTAATAAGTAGATTTATTCTCTACGAAACTCAATTTTAACTTTTTTTAGCAGGGGGGTGTCTCGCTGGCTTAGGGAGCGAGACGCTCTCATGATGACTCATCTTACTTGTTCCATGATTCATGTCAACAAATGTTAAGCCAAAATGACACAAAAAAATCATAACTTTCTAACTATTAAACATACAGTCATAATTTAAACACCATTGGAAAGTTCTATCAAAGTATTTTAATGATGTACTAATGAAATGTTTTTATTTCACCTCCCTATCCCTACAATAACTTGAATAAGACATAGTATATAGTATAGTAGACTAATTTTAAGTTAGAGTAGATTTTAGAGACTAATAATTCTAGATCTAGACTTGAAAGAGTTCTAGATAGATCTAGATTCAAAGTATTTACTGAATCTATTCGTAAGCTTTATAGACTCTAGATATAGATACCTTAAATTTTTTTCTAGCTCTATCAAACTCAAGAAGTGGTGGAGAAGACATGTTTGACTATTTTAATGTCCAGGTAAATTTGTTTTAATAACCAAAAATATTTAAAAATATTGATCTCAGTTTATATTTAATTATAAAGCCATCCGCCATCATTTAAAATTTTAAAAATAGTGGATCTATTATTTATTCTTTCTTTAAACATAGATCTATATCTACGATACATGTAGATCTAGATTCTAATAATTAGATCTAGATTTATAACATCAAACAATACAAGTACAAACAGTCAACTTGAACGCACTTACCTCTATCAAAAATTTAAATTACTTTTTTTTTCTGGCCCAACAGTATAAAAACAAAAAATAAAAAATTCTAGATGTCTAGATCTTATCTTATATAATACAGACGATTTATCTAGATCTAGAGTAACTAACGTTTATCGAACAAGTTAAGCTCAGTCGCCGACATTTTATCTTATCTTATATAATACAGACGTTACTTCAAAAAAGAAGATGATTACGTCCTACGCGTCATGCATTTAGTCATGCATATTAACCAATGACTTAAATTCTGCCATATTAAAAGTCGCTAACGTACTTTATTCATGTCATTCAGAATGTAAAGGTTCTTTTTTTTTAATACAAATTTATTTAAAACACTAATATTACATGTATTTAATGAATTAAATTTTATCCTGGCTAATTATCGGCATTTTATGAACGCGGGACGCTGATATAATACAGGATTACAAAGATAAGATATAGAGACAATAGAGTAGTTTATGCTATTCGGACACCTATAGCAGTATAGCCTATACTATAGGCCCAAATTTGAAAGTTTGACTTTGACAGCGCATTATTTGACAATGGTTCGACATAGAAGTTTAAGGAGAATAAGGATGACTACTAAACCTTGTACCCCTAACCTATATTTGTTATTATATTTAAGGTCAAAGAGGCTGTGTGTTTTCATTTAATTCGGACAAATTTGACCCAGATTATTTGATTCGGGACACCATAATTTATTTCGGACAGTCTCTATATTTAGCCCTCAATAAACTCAGATTTTAATTCTTTACTAAAATTAACTAAATTTTAAGATTCCCAGGCATAACCCCTCACATTAAATCATTAAGATGTTTTGGAGTTATGCATAAATACGAACACAAAAAGTAAAATATGAACACACTTATTCTACCAAAATTAGGTCACTGGCATAGTGACTTCTATACCGAATTTTAGACTTATTTTATGTTTGAATTGTTTGCATGATTAGATGTGTGTTGAATGTTTTTTGTTTATTAATTTAATACATTTCTAATACAGATGTCAGATGATCTTTTGTAGTATAGTACATGTTAGGATAGCCATTCTTGCCTAACTGAATCCTCTATATTCTCTCTGAATTTAGGAAATTTAGGCACCGGATATTTAGGCACCGCATATTTACGGATAATTAGGCACCCAGAAATTTAGGCACCGGATAATTAGACACTTTTTGACAAGGCGGAAAATTATGCATTCCATAATCAGCTACCTTAATTTTGAAAATCATTAAAAATCATTAACATATATTTTATCCTTAGTCTATGGGCTATCGGTGACGTTATAATAAATAGCCACTAAAACGATTCTAACTAAAGAAAAGCTGACAAAATGGGGAAAATGACAATCATGAGAATGTGTGGAAACAAATGACTCCAGGGATATTATAGAATTTAGACATTACAGGATTCAGGGAAGGGGAGGTAGAGATGATTCTCCGCTCATTGCTTCCCTTCATCACCAACCCCTAAGGTTGACTGGGGAGTTTTTTAAATTGATGATTATGCAATTCATGTAAATATTTAGTTACTAATGTTAATACTTTAGATTTAAAAGTATTATAAAATATTTTTATTATGTCGGGGAGTGTTGGCGATAATTATAATCGCAATCGCCCTCTGCTTGTTGTACGCTTAAAACGGGATGGTGGTTGGGGGGGGGGGCACACACTCCCAGTTAATGGAGAAAATTTCTCGCAGGTAGATGTAAACTTGATTGTAAAAGTTACGTAGTGAGTCTTAAGCCTACAGGCGGAGGTCAAGGGTATGGTACAGCATAGGTGCTAAATTTGAAGTCTGGAGAAACTTGTCTCCTTACAGTGGGTATGGGAATGAGGAGGGCTCTGCTCTAGTTACTTATAGGGAATAAATGTGTTCATAAACTAAAGTAGTATTCATTTTTTTATAACTGCATTAATCTCTATTATCAACACCCCTTTTTATATTATTAATGGGTAACCCCTTTAGGAAGATTTATTGTGTGAGTGTATAGGTATGTTACCTCCTTCAAATTTTTTTGTGTGGTAATTAAGTTTTACCTATACCTACGCATATATTTAATATATATGTACATTTATGTAATATAATATTTATATAAAATATATATGGTTGGACATTGCAAAATGGCTAGAAATCACGATAAAATATGATGTTTTGAAAATAAAAAAATAAAGAATTTATGGAAAAGACAGATGAGTTGAAAGTTTCTATATTAATTTTTTGGAATATTGGTCTCTTTTCATCTTTTGTAAACAGAATACTTATTCTGCTTATAACAAATAAAAATCTTTAAAGTTCTTAATATGATGATTATGTTCACAGTTTATGACGCAGGCTCCTTTACACTGGCGGGTATCTAAAGAGAAATTGGGTCCCCCTGACCCCCTGTTGATCCTATAAGACTTCTGGGCTCGAAATGTATCAAGACTTTTCCGTGACATGCTGTTGATTTTCGATTATGGGCCGATGCTATAAACGTATTTATCCAGCTACATCAAAGTCGATTTGTGGTCAAGTGTTAGTGGCCTGTTTCAGCCGGCCACTGTATAAAAGCAGCTTCTGTGACAACTATAAGTCTCAGTGTTTGAAAGCTCTTGGTACAGACTACTAAAGTGTTCCTGTTCGTTAATTTGTTAGAGTTCTTTCTGCAACCAAGTGGTGCTCACAGTTGTTAGCCAGAAAGTTTAATGTAAGTACATTTTTATTAATTTTATTAGTGAGCATTATAGACTGTTATTATTTTGAATTTTATTTAGCATAAGTTAGATAAACATTTTAGTAAACTGCTATTTAGTTAATGTAGATTATAAAGCATAAATTAAATAAACCTAATTTAACAGTCGTAATGGCATAGGTCTACTTATATGTAGACCAAACACAGTAAAATTGATACATTCAGAGCATAAAATCCATTATCTAAAAGCTCATAACATTATTTTTACATTATTTATTGTATACAGCTTATAATATAGATTTACAAAAATGTTATTACACAAACGCTTGAAAATACTATTATATAAGGAAACATTCTGAAACTCAGTCCTCTTATGCTAAAGATGAAGGACAATAATGACATAAAGGGTAGGATTCGTTTTTCAGTTTTTAATTTTGCAATGTTCAAGGCGATAACTTAGTCTACTTGTGCCTCCCTTAGATGGTCATAATTTATAAACATAATTTTTTAACCTGAATAGCACAAAAGTAAAGGTCTTTATACCATATAAATTAATATTGAACGAGGAAACCGAAGTTCACCATGTACATGTATTTCTGCATGTAGGTATTATTTATCCAAGAGTTTAATCAATTAATGTTCAGGATCATTTTGCTGACCGTTTTCTAAGTCGCAATCTAAAGGGCTATTAATTAAATATTATAAAGTTTATTAGATTTATACATTCGTTTAAAAATGTTTTTTTCTGGGGAGGGGGGAAAAAAGTTCCTTTTTAAAAAATAATATTTAGCATTTATTTTGTTGAGGGCAAAATAGTCGCGCTTTAATAAATATATAGGATGTATTTTTCTTAAAGTTTTTTTTCTATGTTTTCTTGTTTTTTCTGATAATATTATATTTAATGTGTCTTATTATATTTTTTTATATTGATATGTTAATTAAAAAAAAATTTTTCTACATAGATGGAAATCTTTTCTACTACCAGAGGAAAGCATAAAATTGGCTACCAAGGCTACATGTATACAAAACAGATCTCCAAAGTATCTCATGTACGATGGAGATGCGTGTAACGAAATAATGGTTGCAGAGGAACTATGACTACTAGTCTAGACCTGACTCAGCCTGAACTTGGGAATAGCCACAGCCACACTCCTGACCCAGCTGCTATTTCTATAGCCTTGACTCCATGAAAAAAAAAGCGAGTACAACAGAGGAGAAACCTGGCCAGATATATCAAAATTGTTTGGAACATCTGACATCCGGAGAAAGGTCTTCTCTACCTTGTGAACATTCCATCAAGCGAAACCTGAGGTATCAGAGAACTAGTCAATGTCCACAGGTCCCAGAGTATCTTACTGATCTAATTATAGATGGCCCATGGGCTACGACTTTGGGGCCTGAGCCAAAACATTTTTTTGATTTTCGATAATGGGCCAGATACAGATAATCGGATAATTGTTTTGGGTTCTGACGAGTCGCTCAGATGACTTGTATTAAGTGATACTTGGCTGATGGATGGCAACTATAAAATGGCTCCAAATGGCTTCCTACAGATTTACGTTATATGTGTTCCACTAGGCAATACAGCGGTTTTGACTGTGTTTGCCTGTCTACAATCCAAAACAGAAGAAACGTATGAAACTATGTTTCAAGCAATTGTTAATCGTTGCCATGAACTAGATTTAAATCTAGACCCATCGACAGTTGTCGTAGATTTTGAAAGGACTGTTATTAACTCCATTCAATGTGTATTTGGGCATCATATACACATACAGGGGTGTTTTTATCACCTTGCCCTAAATACGTGGCGGAAAATTCAAGAACTTGGTCTTGTTACCAAGTATAAGGAAAGTGAAAAATTCAGATAATTCTGTGGCCAGATCGATTCCTTAGCATTTCTACCAGTAAATGACGTTCCAGCAGGAATGGCTTTGCTTCAGAGCCTTTGTCCAGAAGAAGCACTTCCACTTTTTAACTATTTTGATGAGACATATGTTTCTGGTTCAATAGTGCGAAGAAACCCACGCACACAAACAAATATTCTGTCTCTTCGTTTTCGATGTGTACCTCCCATCTTCCCTCCGCAAGTGTGGAACGTCCATTCAGCTACATTAAACAGTTCACCCAGAACTAACAACATTTAGTGGAGGATGGAACAACAAATGTTTCCATTTAGTGGGCTATCAACACCCTTCAATTTGGAAATTAATTAAAACTTTACAAAAAGAAGAGGCAGCAGTTAGTGCATTAATTGCAAAGGACGCCATTGGCAATCCGCCATTAAAGAAATACAAAAAGGTTTATACAGAAAAAAAACAAAAACATTAGAACAATTCTTAAAGGGAATAGGTCACAACATAGGATTTCACTAGACTATATAAGACTTCAATCAACTTTGTTTTGAAAATGACTTTGTTTTGTAAATTAGAGTGAGCTTTAAGTATTACACCTTAACTAAAACATTTTTCTTTGGTTTTATTTTGTTTTCTTTTTAAGTTTTGTAAATAAATTTGCTTATAAATTTTCGTATCAATTTATGATTTGAAGTGTTCTTTATACAATAACAATATTCATAGAACAAAGATAAGTTGCAAGCATAAAAAAATTTAATCAGCTATAGCTAATATATACTATATATACAAACACAAAACCTAATAAAATACACTAAAAGACAAAAAAAAAAATAGAGACACATTTTCTGTTACTTCATTAATGTGTTCCTTCTATTCCCTAGTGCCGTTAGAACAGGACATTACAATATTTAAACCGAAGATAACTATTAGTCCCTAAGACAAATAAAATAACAATCTGCCCATCAAACTTAATTTGCTTCATTTTGAAGTATGTCGTACTTTTCGAAAAGGATGGGATGGGGCGGTGAAAATGTTGATGTTCCAAATCAACCTCGCCTTCTCTATCATAAACCAAATATATTTATTATGATTTTCTCGAACAAATGATTCCCCCTTACTTTTGTTTTCAGTACCAGTAGTTTGCTCTTCTCAATAAAAAAAAAGTTAGAATTAAAAAAAAAAAAAGAAAATAGTCTCATACATGCATTATTAAACACACACACACACAAACATAATTAAAACAAAAAATAACATCACTGGTTTCCCTAACTTTCAACATTGCCCAATGAAATTAAACTATCTGCATTTCCCTTGTATTATAAGTTTTATTACTGTATTAATATTATGATGGTTTAAACAGAAATGTGTCTACCGAAGTTTTTGGAAGGCCTATAAAATATAATCCCCAACCTTCCATTTAAACACCTTTGTACTATGCTGATCTTATTTCTCTACCCTTGACCCCCTCATGTAGGCCTAAGATTCGCTACATAACTTTTACGACCAAGTTAACCTGCGAGAAATTTTCTCCATTAACTGGGAGTGTGTGCCCCCCAACCACCATCCCGTTTTAAGCGTACAACCCCTCCTTTTCCACAAGCAGAGGGCGGTTGCGATTATATTTATCGCCAACACTCCCCGACATTATAAAAATATTTTATAATACTTTTAAATCTAAAGTATTTACATAAGTAACTAAATATTTACACAAATTGCATAATCATCAATTTAAAAAACTCCCCAGTCAACCTTAGGGGTTGGTGATGGAGGGAAGCAATGAGCGGAGAATCATCTCTACCTCCCCTTCCCTGAATCCTGTAATGTCTATATTATATAATATCCCTGGAGTCATTTGTTTCCACACATTCTCATGATTGTCATTTTTCCTATTTTGTCAGCTTTTCTTTAGTTAGAATCGTTTTAGTGGCTATTTATTACAACGTCACCGATAGCCCATAGACTAAGGATAAAATATACGTTAACATTTTAAAATGATTTTCAAAATTAAGGTCGCTGATTAAGGAGTGCCTTATTTTCTGCCTTGTCAAAAAGTGCCTAATTATCCGGTGCCTAAATTTCCGGGTGCCTAAATATCCGGTGCCTAAATTTCCAGATACCATTGTCTCTATATAAATCTAGATCTATCTAGTAGGTCTAGATCTAAGCATTTAACTTCATTCAATGTACCCAGCTCACTCCAAACATTTGCCCATTTATTCTCTATTATAAAAAACAACAACAAACGAACAAATATAGTATAAGATCATTTTTTATTGATGTCCAAAACTTGCTGTCCGAAATAAATTTTGGTAAGAAAATCGTAATCTAATTCGGACACCCTATTAATTTTTTATTTGTATGGAATCAGACAACTTGGCTTATAAATCAAATAAATCAGCTTCAAAAACAGAATAAATATTGCTGGGCTCATTAGTATAGACTTAGCCAATCAAAAAATATAGTCTTAACCCTAGGAAGAAGTAAAGTCATCCGGGTAACATAGGAAAAAACAACAACCTGACTAACAAATTTGAAATTCGTTTTTCTTACATAAAAAGACTGCTAAATGTAAGGAAATTGGCTCAGAATCATTGGAAAATGGACAAGCACATTATACAGCGCGCTAGTTTTATAATAAATATTAAAATAATTATTTAATGACCACAAAAACAGCGAATGTCCGAATTCATGTAATATCCGAAATAAATAAACTACTATATATTAAGTATAGATCTATGATTCTATCCATAGTAGTTTATTTAATTTAAAATCGTTTGTATAAATGTGTTAAAAATATAATAAATAGTTATCTCCCTTACTAAATAGCCTGCTGTATTTGTTACTATTAATAGTGAAGAGTTGTAAAAAAATGGTGTATATTATAATTTTTATGAAAAAACTGCTTGCATAGTTGATTTACAAAATTTAATTTTCCATCATTCGGGGGCCCGAGCGGCTTGACCTCTTTGGGGCCCCCTGTATTTTGCATAATTTTTAATATTTAATGTAAAAAAACACTCATTTGGGGGCCCGGGGGATTTTCACATTCTCCCCCCTCCTCCCACACCCTAGCTACACCACTGCTTTCAGAAAAGAAAAAAGAAGCCGTTGCATCAGAACTTTAAAATATCATAATGTCTAATTTTCAATATCTTTTCTAGTTTACGAGATCTAAATGGGACGGATTGACAGACAGACAGACCACACAAAACTAATAGCGTCTATTCCCCTTTCGGTGGGCTGGACTTCTTGATGGTCCTGGGTTCATACCCTGCCCACTGCCATCCCCTATCATCCTGCGGGAGGTTTGGACTAGGAAGTAAATTATCTTCAACTCTGAAGGAACATCTGAAAAGTGTAAAACATTTAAAACAGGGTCTTTATTTATATAATAAAAAGCCTGTGTATAATATCTAGAGATTGCTTAAAAAATAATATCATTACCCCTTATTGTTCTTGTTAATTAGTGTATTAGATGTACTAAGTACTAAGCTTCAAGCTACATGTGATTCTTTAAAAATGTTAATAAAACTTTCTTCATTATTTCAGAACTTGATTTCATGGACACTCAAATCTATTTAAAAAGCACAATGACTTAGAAAAAATAAATATTTATGCTTACATAATAGTTTAGCCAACTGCGTAAGCAGAATGGCTAAATTATATAGTCAGCCAGGACTAAGACAAACAGCTTCTTTGTTGACACAAAAATTTGCATTAAATCCTGTCAACACCACTTCAATAAAAATGCCAGAGGATCCAAGTGGAAAGACAGCAAAGGAAACCATATATCTTTGGTGCTTTGATCTAACGAATCTCTCTCCCACCTGGCAGTTCATGGTGTTAACATCATTGACTTTTATATTTTATCTTGTTTATGGATACATGCAGGTAATAATCCAATTTGTCAATGTCCATACTTTTTAGTATGAAGTTGTTTAAAACTGATCTGCTGTGTTTATTGGATAAAAAAATGTTTCATTCTTCTTCTTTGAAGTCCCTGTGTAGCAAATGCTATCAAATGCCTTTTTGTGTGTGTGTGTGTTTTCATTCATACTGTTTTAATACCATGCATGTCAATTTCAAACTCTCTGGGTTCAGTATATTTCAATTTTTTTTTTCTTTTTATAATGCCTCTTATTGCTTGCAAACTGGAATCTGAACATTGGAAGGAGTTTCAAAAATAGCTTTAACAATTTTCCTAGTAATTTGTCTGTGATTGTATACCTTTTTGGAATTAGGCTACTTTTAGCACACATTCAGCAGTTGTTCCCGCATTGTACTCAAATGTTTCTTTGTATTCTGTAGAAAGTTGAATAAATAAATAGACTTCATGGATATTTTGTGTACCTGGATTTTATAGAAGAATTTGTGCAAGCTTTCAATATTGAATCCTCACAAGAAATAAATAGAATGAATCGTTTTTATAATGGAGGATTTGATAAAAAAAAACTTTTTTTATGTTACTTGTTTTCTATAACCCTCTAAATCCTGTCAGTAACATGCAGGGCCAGACTGAATGCATTGTTTCTTTGTTGTTAATTGGGTATGAAAGAGTTTTAACCATTTGTTTATATATTCCCATAGTATGAACGTGAACGATTTGCACCTTATCTGAACTGAATGTTTTGACTTTCTTTTATTACAAGAAGAGTTTTGTGGGTTTCTGGAGTTAGTTGTTTTCTGGTAGTGATTACTGTCATGGAATTTCTATAATTATTAAACTTATTTCCTGGATATCTGAAGTTTTTATGGTTTATTAAGTGTATATTATTAATCTGCAGTGATTGAAGTCATAGTGTTTCTAAGTATCCTGATTGAGCCCAGTAAAGGTTCTGACATTCAATGGGGCCTGTCTGGGATTCCATAGAAAGTTTTATCTACTTCTATATTAATATAGTAATTCTAGTTCCCTTCATTTTCTTAACTTTCATTCTTCTGGGAATTATATTTTTTCTTGTATTGTTGTGTTAACTACTTAAATAAAGTACACTAGTCGACCGGCGGCGTAGCATATGCCCCTATTTTGCAGAGCTGGCCTTAGCCCACTGCAACCTATGTGACAGCAGTTGGCCCTGCACTTTCATTGGACCCGCGCTAATTCTAGGTGTATAAATTATTAAATTAAACCATTTTATAACTTATAACAGATTTCCCGGGGCCTCCTGTCGATTTATCAGGAGCTCCTGGAAATGTCCTGAAATTGCAAAATATATAAAAAAGTCCTGGAAATATCCGGATATTATTAAAATCTTTTAAAAATCCATACAAATCTCCTGAAATGTATAGACAAAATTGTCATTTTGGGGTGTCATTCAATATGGAAAACGCCAATCTTAAGCGCTATAAAAAAAAGGGCATTATGCAATACACGTAATTGTGGAATCTAGTGAAAGAAGCTTCTGGCACCTCAAACTAATGAAGAATTAACTTGAGGTCAACAATTCTCGTAGATAGATTGAAACATTTGGTAATTCTTGCTATTGAGCGTGATCTATGTAGGAAACAGAATTCTTATGATATACTGTATGACTTCGCTACACGCAAGGCTCGTGTAGTAATTCTGTGTGTAGTAAAGAATGAATAAAATGCAAATATATTTTCTAATACAAACTCTTAATTTTCACTAATTATCCGTATCTTTACCCAAACTGGGCTCCGTGAAATCCGTTTCGCATTGGGCCCCAAAATGGTTAAGTCCGGCCCTGCTTTTTAGTGACGGGTGAATACAGGGTAGATTACTTGTTCTCTTTCCATGACTTCTTGGTCACAATGATTAAGTTCGGCCCTGCTATTTAGTGACAGGTGAATTCTACTTGTTCTCTCCCCCCCCCCCCATTCTTTTTTGGCCTCTAAAATTACGTGGGGTAACTCTAGTCCGTCCGACTTGCAGAAATAAAAGAGTGATCTTTCCATTACTTGGTGTCCAAACTCTTGAGCCATGAAGAGAATTATAGAAATAGATGCCAATGGTAGTACACTAGCAGCATGGGCTAATAGACTAAAAATAAAAAGTGCAATGAGTTGGTCCTTAAAGTTAAATCAGAAGTGTTATAATTGATGACCTTTATTCCGTGTTTAACAAAAATGCAGCAAAGTTAAATTTTTAATGATCTTCATTAGTAGTAGAAATATAATGTTTTTTGGATTTCCAAATATATATTTATAATTTGTTCTATGGATTTTAACCTCTCATTTCATAATTATTGTTTTTTTTTCCCTCAAGGAGCTTATTTTTAAATTAGAAGGGTTTGAACCATTTGGATGGTATCTAACATTGGTTCAGTTTGCCTATTACACTCTTTTTGGAGTTGCTGAGTTGCAAGTGAAAGAAGATAAACAGCGCAAGTAATTATATTTCATTAATTTTTTTATTTTATTTTCATGGCAAAAATATTCAACACAACTATTATTCTGATATTTAATTATTCACTATAAGATAAGATGTTTATTTAAATTAATTAAAATTTACCCCAAAACAAGCACTATTAAAAATTATGTTAACACCTGAAAGAACTAATCAAACATCTCTTTTTGGGAGACTGACTTAGCTATCCCTGAAAACTCTAATCCAACCCTAAAACTTTTAGAATCCATGTCTTGTAAATCTTAAGGACTTATTTCAAAGACACATATCGCATGGATGTATTAAGAGTGCCTGATTAGTGGAAAAAGAAGTGTTTTTATACCTGGGTACCATTTTCTGCTGCTCTTTTGGGGCCTGGTTACATTAGTTCCCACCGATGTAGCTCAAGGTAGGAAATTCATTTTGTTGAAGCTTTAAATGCATCAATGTTTACAAACCATCAAGACCAGAGCTGGCAATAACAATACTGACTGACACTTTTCTAGCTTAATGCCCATTTAAAATGATTTACCTTCCTAGAGATTCAGATTATACCGGTAAGAGAGTCCACTCTAATTTTTTTTTTTGTTTAACAAACATTACCCCCAATTGTTCTACATGCTAGCAATGGGTTATTCTTGAAAGCCAGATCTCTTTTTTTTCTGCTAACTTGGAACCTGTCACAACTTATCAATACCAAGGTCACTCAAGAATCAAGTGGTGTTGCTGTAAGGTTAAATTGGAGGGATAGGGGGCTTCTGTCAAAATTGCCCTTCAGCAAATTTATTTGAGAGGTAAAAATCTGTCAGTCTGTGATGTTGGAAAATAACATCAGCTATGCTGGTTTATTCCTCTGTTTTACTCTTGTAAAAAGGTGAAGCCTTTTTGGACAGTTGATCAACTTGTTGCTGCCAAGGAAAAGGAATGCAGAAAGTCCTAAAGAACCCAAAGAATCAACAAGCTTGTTGCTGCCAAGAAAAAGGAATGTAGAAAGAACCCAAAGAATCCAGTATTAAGGCAGAACTATTACAGACTGAGCCTGTTAGTCAAAAAGTTAGCTAAACAATTACAAGATAAGATCTGAGAGCTTGCTTTAAGCCTGGAATATTCCTCAGCAGAAAATTGTCATCTTGTTGAACAACATTTGCCACAAAGAAATCTCTTTTTGTTAAGCCAGTGAAAAAAAGAGACAGCAGGGAACTGCAAGTTGTCTGCCTAAGCTTGAAAACTTGACACCATTATTCCTATACCAAAAAAAAAGTTTAAGGATGCCTCCAATTCACATCTCGTGCTGGAAATACGGCTGAAAAAAAATTAAATGAGCTTCTGGTATGGTAACTTGAGACTGCCCATGTAATACAACAGTACAGACTGGTTTTAGGGCTGGAATGTCAAGCCCTCACTTGCATGGAGTTTAATGATGATGATACTAATAGTTGTAACCAATGTCGAATTAAGACAGAAAAACAAAAGTAATCTATTATTTATTATTGCTTTGTAGCTATTTTTGTTTTCTCATAGTTGAAGTTTCTTCCAATTGAATTGCTTGTCATGTGATTTCTATTTTTTCCCCAGAATTCCAATCAGGATGTACTTGTTGCTTGCCTTTCTAACTGTTGCCACAATGGGATTGTCTAATACTTCTGTAGGGTATCTCAACTATCCCACTCAGGTGATTTTTAAGTGCTGCAAGTTGATCCCTGTATTAATTGGTGGCATTCTTATACAAGGTACAGTCAATTCATTTCTTACTGATAAAGATAGTGTATTTTTAAAATGTTTCATACTTGTATGCAAGGTGTATAAAACCAGGAAGTCACTTAGGATGGGCTTTTTTTTATACATTCAGCTTTAAATAAATTAAAAAAAAGAAAGTTATGAAAATGTCTTTTTTTCTCATCACTAGGTAAAAAATTCAGTGCCATAGACATCACAGCTTGCTTATGTATGAGTATAGGCCTCATTCTATTCACTCTTGCTGATAGTGCTGTAATGCCAAACTTCAACACTTATGGTAATTTTCAATTTAACAACATGAATTTAACACAAAAAAAAGGGGGTTCGTGTGTATATAAAATTATAAATATGTATCTTATTTATTATTTATAGTCTTGAATTTGCAGGTGTTGTCTTAATTTCTTTGGCCTTGTGTGCTGATGGGGCTATTGGCAATGTTCAAGAGAAGACATTGAAACAGTATGGGGCTAGCAATGGAGAAATGGTATTGAATGGAACAGTTTATAATCAAATTTACAATGACTAATGCTGATGGATTAAACAAATCTATTATCTTTTTTTTTTAAATTCAATAATTATAATATGAAAGCTTTTAAATTTTATTTGTAATCTGCAAGGGAAAAAAGGGTTTGCCACACACACTGAAATACAAGTTGAATTTTTAAGCATGAAGAATTGCAGTTCTTCTACAATATGTCTATACATTTGGTGACCGGTCACTTCATACTCTAGCCATTTCATCTCCCGATCATTTCATCCCCAATTAAATATTTTTCTATTCCATTGTTTAATTGTGGCTTTGACTTTTAAGTCCTCATTTCATCTAATATATAAATATGATTATATAGAATGCTTTTTGACATGCTACCAATGGGTTTCTAGTGTTTCCTCTTCCACTTTGCATTCTTGATGAGAAATCTTAAAATATATTGTAAAACTGGGTGTGTACTTAGCTATTGGATGTGGGGGATGTAATATTATCCTGCTCATGGCGTAATGATCAAAGGCCAAGGTTTGGTGGAAGTAGTGATAATCATTTGAGAGATAGAAGTGCGATTAGAATAATTATGTCTGTGCCGCTGATAACTTATCAAAGGCCAAGGAGTGGTGGTAGTATGACCATGGACATTTCTAGATCGTCTACGTAAGGATAGTCAGCTGCACAAGGCATCACTTTTACAGGCTAGCAGCGGCACGTCCAAGGAAGAAATATGCATTACTGGCAAGAGAATAACAAACATTGTTCAGAAATATGAATCGATGGATAGTCTTCTGTACTTACAATCTATAGCCTATCTATCTTATTGGTGTAGATGAACACAAAAACACTTTTTTTTACTTTACCTCTATATTTATACATTTTAAATTTTTATCTAACGTGTTATACTTTTGGTCATTTAAATAAAAAATGAATATATTAAATATTGCTCATTTCATGATTTTTACAATTACTATTTCTAGATAAAATGATCAGATGATGAAAATATCAGGGGATGAAATGACAGGGAACCATATATTTGTATCATCTTGTGTCTAAGGAAAAAATTGGGCATGTTGGTTGAAGATTAGCAGAGGTTACAATTAAAAATGTCACTTTATTCAAGTGCAATCCGTTTTTCCTTTTATATTAGTATTGTTATTGAAGTATTTTTTGTCTATGTCTCCCAGGTGTTGTACTCCTATAGCATTGGATTTCTTTACATTCTTTTTGGTCTAGTGTTGTCTGGTGGTCTTTTACCTGCATTTTATTTCTGCCAAGAGGTACAGTATATACAACAGCTCTAGTACACTAGTAGATAATTGAAAATAAAGAGTTGTTATGGTTTAGTTTTGACAGATTCTCATAGTGTTACTATTATCTGCAAGACAGCCTTGATTGCTATTATCTACACCAACAATGCTTCAACAGATATAGGTATTTTTATTTTCTAAAATTGGCAAAGAAAATGAATGCTAAAGCTCAAGTTAACAGCTCTCCCACAAAGATCAAGTTAACAGCTCTCCCACAAAGATCAACTTAACAGGTTTCCCACAAAGATCAAGTAAATAGCTTTCCCACAAAGATCAAGTTGACAGCTTTCCCACAAAGATCAAGTTGACAGCTCTCCCACAAAGAATAAGTTAACAGCTCTCCCACAAAGATCAAGTTAACAGCTCTCCCACAAAGATCAAGTTAACAGCTCTCCCACAAAGATCAAGTTAACAGCTCTCCCACAAAGAATAAGTTAACAGCTCTCCCACAAAGAATAAGTTAACAGCTCTCCCACAAAGATCAAGTTAACAGCTCTCCCACAAATAATAAGTTAACAGCTCTCCCACAAAGATCAAGTTAACAGCTCTCCCACAAAGATCAAGTTAACAGCTCTCCCACAAAGATCAAGTTAACAGCTCTCCCACAAAGATCAAGTTAACAGCTCTCCCACAAAGATCAAGTTAACAGCTCTCCCACAAAGATCAAGTTAACAGCTCTCCCACAAAGATCAAGTTAACAGCTCTCCCCAAAGATCAAGTTAACAGCTCTCCCACAAAGATCAAGTTAACAGATCTCCCACAAAGAGGGATGAAAACAAACTTCCAACAAAAGGAAAAGGACAAATAAATAAGCTGGATGAACATTTTAATCTTTAAAGCATCTGCTGTGGCCTGTAAATCACAAGGAACATTTCTATAGGACTTGCTAATTTTGCACTAGAAAACAGACTTAATAACACTTATTAAACCTATTACAATTTTTCTGATGAAACAGTCCTGATTTTCAACCAAACTAAGTGACCCTGTTGAAGACTTGAAAAAAAAAAGTAGATATCATGTTGGCCATTACTTGATGCCATAATATTTCAAATAGAAAAAAGGATAAGTAGGCTACATGTATATTATCAATAAAAAATTATTTTAGCATTTCCAAAATTATTAGGATAAATACAAATGATGCCTATTATGGCTGTCATTAGTGTAAAAAAAAAAGATATTTTATGACAAGTTTTCCCCAAATGTTAAAATCTCTTAAGATTTCAGAATATTTTTTTTTGGTAGCACCCTGTTGAAACTTATGGCTATGCTGTGATATTTTCTGTGACTGGATATCTAGGTTTATATGTTGTCCTTACCTTGGTAAAATCATTTGGAGCTCTTGTAGCTGTAACAGGTATTTTTTTTTTTTTTTACTGCAAATAGACCTATTGATTTTCTTCAAATTGTAAAGCTTAAAAATAATTTTTACGTTTCATAAATTATTTTGAATTTTTTTTTTTGTACATTAAGTCAATAATGCTTTTTTTTTTCAGTAACAACTTGTCGAAAAGCAGTGACCATAGTGTTGTCATTTATTTTCTTTACCAAGCCTTTCACTTTTCAGTAAGTCATTTTAAAAGTTACCTATATTATGTAGAGGAGCCTTTAGTCTTTCTGTGTTACAACAGCAATAGTATTCAACACAAAGATATGAGAATAATTTAGTTCAAGGAAATAAGCATTTTATCATGCATTTATAATTAATTTTTAACATAAAAACCTTATCATTGTTTTTACAATAGCAAATTTACAATTTATTGCTTGGAAAAAAAATGACATGGGGGAGAAGAGATCAAGAGTTGGAGAAAAGCTTTGTTTGAAAATATAAAATCTAGAACTATCCATAGAATTTTTTTATGATGTTTAGATTTTTTAAATTTTTTTTTAAGGTATAATCATGTAATTTTGGGGGGATTTTTACAACATATACTTAATTTTATTTTATTTCACTTGGAAAAAAAAAAAGAAAGATTCTGTTGTGAACAAAAGCTGAAATCTGGTTATTTTAGTTTCTTTTTAATTTGTTTAATATGTTAAAGATAATGATTGCTAGGATTCTCTTGGTAATATGCTCAGATTTAAATTCTGTTTCTGTGGTCAATGAATGGTTACTGAATTTGTCATGTATCAAGCATATTTTTCCAATGCCTTTATCAATACTTCCACAAATTTCAGTTATCCATAAAGCTGGGTGAAAGTTATAAAAGTTAAGATCTAAGATTGAAAATTTGACACATAGATCTAATAGAATGATAATGCCTAATTACTCAAAGATTAAGTGATATGTACATTTAGTCACTTGAACAGAAACATTTAGTTCTAAACCTATCTTTCAGGTATTTATGGTCAGGACTGGTTGTAGTGTTGGGCATCTATTTGAATCTTTACAGCAAGAACAAAAACAGCTGGGATGCAGCAATGCTTGGATTCATGCACAAATATGGCTTAATGAAAAGAAGAAGAACTTTGGAACCTGAAAACATTGTTTAATCATTTGTTCATATCATCTCTGAAAATTATTTTAATAGAGATTAAAGAGACTTTTTTTAAAAAAGTCCTAAGCTCAATATCACTTCCTTAAAGTTATTTGATTAATTTAAATAAAAGTAATGTGACAGCGAAAACAAAAAAAAAGTATTTTTTAAAAAATTTACGTGGCATTAATTATTGGAAATCAATTAGAAAATCGTCAAAAAACATCAAGACAAAGAAAGTTTTAACTTTAAATGAAATAATTCTGTTCCAATTTGTTCGTTCTCTAAAATAATAAGATATCTTTGTATTGTTACTCTATAAAAATTTATTGGTTGGATTAACTTTGTGATGTCCATTACAATTTTAAATCTGTCCTGTTTGGTTACGTTTTGTGTTGAAGGAAATAATCTCTTTTGGTGGTTTATAAAACTTGTTACTTTAAAATTGGGTGATTGACTTAGGTGCTAATGTTGTACCTTGGGAATTAGTTATTTTATTTTTTAAATCTCTGAGTGCCTTTCAAACCATGAGAAATGTTTTAATTACTTTGACTGAAAACGTCAACTAATGTAAAGCCTAAAATTAGTTCCAGTATGCGATTTGTGGTTACAACTAATTAGTAATGGAATCTTTCTTTAACTCAAATGAACCTATTTTGTAAAAATCTTGTTTAACTTAATGTGAAGTAAACACTACTTTATGAAATTTTCGTCTGTGATTACTCTTCCTTAGATCGACATTGGCACTTTTAGTTTATTAGCTTTACAATATGCACATTGATTATCCCATACAACTACCAATCCTTACAGAAATATTTTTCACTGTTTGCGGTATACAGAGTGGCCAAGATATTACCATAGAATAACACAGCTCTTGAAAAATTTATTCTGGTGCTTAATTTAACTGCAAAAGTATGCCACAGAAAAATATATTTAGAAATATTTTTTTTGTTCTATACCAGTATTTAAAAAAAATATGTAGTTATTAAAAAGGCTTTTTATGAATGATAAATAGCTGCATGTACAATTTTAAGTCTTCTGAAAACTATGTATTTTTTCTAATGCACAACATGCCTTTTAGGCTTGAATAAGAAATGAATGAATAATAATTATAAAAAAACATATATATTATTTATTTGCTGTATTGTTAGATTTCATTAGTTTTTGTTAGCATCTTTTTAAATATGTATGTTGTATGTATACAATATTTGTATGTTGATTCTATAAATTGTCCTTTTTGAGGGTTAAAACCATTAAATAATCATGTGGGTCTTATATATCTATAATAAATTGAAAGATTTATCTTTCAAATGATATGTACTTGTTCTTGACATCTTATTAGAAATAGTTAAGATCTTTTCAAAGCCATGCTAATTAGAGATTACTAAAGTTAATTCAATTAACATCAAACACTAATAAATGAGGGTAACATTATCTTTGTTCATAGCTCAGATTTACAATGCCATTGGTCAGTGAAAATCAAAACTCTCTTAAACTTAATAAGTTTATATCTTTTAATAAATAGCTTATTAGAGTATAGTTATTTTTTCTCCAATGGAGACACTGTAACATCAAATGAAAGGACCAACAAATTTAAAAATGTATATTTTAATCTCAGACTTGGTATGTGAAGGACAATAGAAATGAACACATTTGGTAGTAAAAAGAATGATATGAGCTCATTTTTTTAAACATTATTCTGAGGTAGCCTTAAGCAAAAGGTTTCTTTATACAACATTCACATTATTTTCTTTTGAAAAAGTCAGAAATGACTGCTTGAGTTTTTTTATGAGAAATGGGAACATCATCTCCAGCAGATTTTCTCTTTCTTACTTTCTGGTTTGAGGACTGCAGTTGATCGTTTTTAAACAATTTAAAAACCTGTTTCAAAAAAAAAAAAAAATGCTAAAAAATATTTGATAAATAAATACTTACAGGTAAGGGCAACACGTAATTGATACAGGTTTCCAGATAATGTTTGGTGATACATAAAAAATATGCCCCACTGCTTAGTGGATTAAATTATTATTGCAGTGATAAAAGATTATCACAAGGATAATGACCTTTCTAATAGAAACAGAGCTGCCCTAGTTACACCATTGTGAGTATATTGTAATGCATTAAAAAAGTAAAGTATTTGGCATGAAAAAAAAACTAGTTGTGATCAAAACTTATATTTATGCTTTGACAAAGGTTGAGGGTTTTAATGCAGGGAAGCAAAAAGCCTAGGAACACTAAACAAGGACCTACATAGACAAAAAAAACCAGGGTATTTGTCATTCTTAAAACATGAAAAAACACAATAAATGATGTCAATGAAAGTAATTTATGTTGTTTTCTAATTCAACATTTACTCAGCACTGTGTAAAGGCTTTTAAACTTCAGATGTTTGTGATTTTCATAACATGCAACATTCCAGGCATATGAAAGAAAAAGAAAGTATGGCTGGACAATTTAAAAGGTGGCATTGGCCACCATTCACTGATTTCCCCAATATAAACAAAGGACAAACTGATAGCACAGAGTTGTGAAGACATCAGTAGTTACTTGCTATTGTCACTCCTCTTGGCTTACAAGATAAAAGTTACATGAAGCAATTGTTAGTTTGTACAAAAAGACTTACTTTTCTCATTCCTGTGGACATAGCTGCTTCAGTGAGCTCTTCTTCAGACAGCCATTTACAGGGCACTGAATCTTGAGATGCTACATCTAGTTCCTCTGAGCTTGAGGTAGACCAAACTTTGTAATGGTGATGAACATGAGAAAACAAATGAGTTACCTTGAAAGAAAAGAAAAATATAAATGGAAGAATAAAATATTTGAGTGCTTTGCAATACTAATTTTATATTCATTTCTTAATCTTAAAACTTAATTTTAACATGGACCTTGAGGAATGTTTTTTTTTATAACATCAATAGACTATGTGAAATAAAAAAAAGCCTGTGACCCTAATATAATTAAAAGCTTTCCAGCTTAAGTCACCACCCACACTTGGGGACTACTACTAAATAATCATTGCAGTGTTAAATTAAATCTAAAGTTTAATAAGTTGATACACTGAGCCTACGATGTACTTGCCCTAGTGTAAGTCACTTGTCTAGTATTTTCCCCATCCAGCAACAACAACAAAAATTCACATAAACCGTCAATTGAATCATATATATAATATATGATTTCTAGAAATTAGCCTGTCAAATATTTTGACTGAACTCTACTACTTAATCTAGAATACAAAATTAGAAGAGATATGTGGTGATTGTTTGTAAATAGTATTGTAAACAGCACTTGGTAGAACCTTGGGTCTAAGATTTAAGGAATTCTATGTTTATATATTATTATTTCATTGGTTGATCAGTTTAAGTGGAGTGATGGCCCTTGAGATACTGTTTTTGTTCTCAGAGGCCGGAGTTTTGTGATTGAATAGTAGAAATACAGTATAAGGCAGTTTTTATAATTTGATGTATATTTAGAAATTTAACTTTTGTTGGCGTTATCTACAGTTATAGTTATTCCCATTGCTTTATTAAATATATCATGTTCTTAATACATCCCTGGTGTTTCTTTAAAGCATTGAAATACATACGTTATGTGTCCATGTCAAAGCCATGGAGTTCACAACAAGATAACTTACAAATCAGAAACCTTTTTTAACTATCACTCTCTCCTTTCTGCTGAACCCCTTCTTATGTTAATGCATGGGAACATTAACCATATTTGTTCATTAGTCTATGTCTTTAAATACAGCATGGGAACATTAACCATATTTGTTCATTAGTCTATGTCTTAAAATACTTTATAAGTCTACATAAAATCTATTTCTAACCAAATGAATCACTATTGTATTTATTATTATTAGTTTAATAATATACAAAATTTCTAAAGTTGAAAAAAAAAACAGCACTAAGTAGTGTTTTTGAACAAAAGTGGAATAGTTTCTAACAAGTTTCTAAACTAATATTGGGTCCCTTCTACTAGTACACATACAAACAGTAGGACAATATACCTCTCCAATACAATGTAAACCAGACAGTACTTCTTCCTGAAAATCATACTTTTTACAAAGCTGTGACAGGATTTGTTTAGCAGAATCACATCCTTCATTAGTTGGAAACTCCCAAAGGCCTGCCAGTAATCCTGTAATATAATTAAGATGAAACATTCATACTTGGAGGTGAAATCCAACTTTGACAATAGATTGTGAGTATAATGTTATTGATTGAATCAAACCAGAAACTCAGACACTTAAATATACAGTTTTAAATAATTACTAAAAGTCCTTCACTTCAAAATCCAAAATTACTTATACTTTATTTCACACATCAATTCAATATTTTTATTTATTGATGTTAGCTAGAAAACTAATAAATTATTGTTTTTTTAAAAGATAAAATGAGTTTGACTATGGGGATGAAAAATCTTAATTAGGATGGTGATGTCATGTGTACAATGCATGACATCTATTACTCTGACAGATTATTTAAAAAATAAGAAAAATGTGTTTTTTTATTACCTCTTAAAAAATATGTAATATTAACACAATAAACTTCTTTCATCAATACTGATATGCAATGAGAATATTTGTTCTGGGGCCTACACAAATTTAGATTGCCTTAGTGCTGATCTTGAAGTCCATTCAACCTTGACTCCATAATGCTATCCCAAACAAGCAACTTGTAAAATATTAGTAACAATTCAAATATAAAACTCAAGTGACAAGAAACCTTTTTTGGGTCTTTGAGTAATTAGAAACTTTTGCCTTTGTTTTGTATCAGTACCAGAAACAATCACAACATTGAGATCGACCTGTTTAGCAGCAGACTTCTTTGGTTTTCTAGGAAAATTTTGAACACCGGATCTGAAAGTAAAATTTAAAATATCTCATCTATCATATGTTTAATATACATTAATAAATACATACAATTTATTATAGATTTAAAACTTTGCATACTCTTTGTCCCATGGCTGGTCTGGTGGTAAACACAAATTGCAGTTTGGTATCACTTGAATTGAGAATAAAAGAAAAAAAAAAGCAACCTTAGGATTTTTTTTGTATACTAAGAGATGAGATGAAAAGCTTTTTTTTCTTCAATAAGTGAGCCTTAAATTTCTTTTTTTTAATATGCCTAAATTTGCATGGAGCTTAATTAGCCATTTTCGTAGCAATAAATGTTAGTAAAAAAATTTAATAAAATTTTCCAAAGTCTCTATTGGAATATATTTGCTAACAAATGTAAAGCTTTACAAATGATATATTTCTCCTACAGCACTCAATATCAGGAATTGAATTGTTGTCTTCCAGTTTCACACAAACACGTTTAGCTGAATACCTCTTATCAAACTCAACCTGGAAAGATTTTTAAAAAAAAAATATCTTGTCGCTTTCTAAGGTGAAATATGTGATGAAAAAAATTAGATTTTACTTTATATATAAATAACATTGTAAAATAAAAATTCATTTAAAAATAGATAATACAAAATGTATTTACCATCTTATATGCCAAACACAATTTGTTTACTGGACATTGACCACAAGATGGAGTTTTAGGTGTGCATACAACAGCTCCAAGTTCCATCATTGACTGGTTAAAATCACCAGGTCGTTTAGGATCAACCAGCTGATTAGCTAATGACCTGTGACCGGATAGAAATTTTTTCAGAAGACACCACTAATAAACATTTTAATATACATTTACCTAAATCCAAGTCCAAGTTCAAAATATATATGTATAAATCAAAGTAATCAATACAATATCTACTGAATGAATATAAGAACAAAAAGCTGACAATAATGCAGTGCAACTAACAGTACAAACTGATATGAACTGACCCCAATATGCCCCCTGCTCTTCCATAGTATTTTAAAAAAAGGCCTTTAAAAAAAAACACCTGACTACCCCCTATTTGAATACTCTTTCATGTCAGCCAGGTAGACTTATTTACCTACCCATAAGTCAAGGTCTTAACTAAGATACGCACAGCATCTAAAAAAATACTTTTTCTTTCTTTTCGATTTACTTTTGTTAAATCTGTTCTCTGAACTAAATGAGCAGTGGAGCATGACAATGATGAGCAACAAGGAATCAATAAACTTACTTAGCTTTGAGAACTATTAAGTACGTACCAGATTTTTTCAATGACCTCCTGTTGGTTTATGCTGGCACCTATTAATCTTAACCTGGTAATGACACGAATAACATTACCATCCACTAAGCCAGTAACCTAGAATAAAAAGATGATTTTTTTTTTATGTCTGTTTGTTAGTTTTGCATCAAAAAATTTTTAATGGAGGTGGGGCGCTTATACAATATTTTGCTGTATAGTTTTGTTATTGCTGAAAATTTAACAAGAGTAATGTCCTACTTCTCCAAAAGCAATAGAAGCTATAGCAGCTGCTGTGTAACGGCCAACACCAGGAAGTTTTTTCTCAAGTTCTGCTGCACTTGCAGGCATTAGACTAGACATTTCCTTTACAATCTGAAATGTTAACATTTTGTTTATATTTATATTTATGATCAAAATGCTGGATTTTCGTTAAAGATCAAATGCCATTAAGTAATTATGAATAACCTTATGTCAAAATGATTTCATTTGAATGCCAGTGTGAATAAAGTAAACATGCTGCTTAGTGCTCAACAGCTGCAAAAAATGAGACACTTTATGGGGGATAATCTTTTTATTTGACCCTAAAGGTAGATTGCTCAACTAAGGCAGTAATTGAAAAGCCTTAGACCAGCTCAGGTGTCAGCTCATTTTTAAAGCACACCAGGCAGCAAATGGATTCCAAAACAGACAATGGCAGAGCTCTAACAAAGAGGGCAGCACATTCATATAATATCTTATTGTATTATTATTAGGTCATATACTTTCTGACATTATAATTATAAAATTCACAAATTAAAATATTCAAAACTATAGCTGTTGTTTTATGTTATGATCTCTCTTGTTGCATTTTAATGACAGAACTGGTGGTGTGTTTTATTAGTCCCAATGAAGTTGCAACAGGCAGGTTTGTAATGTTACACACTGAAATATACACAGTGATAACTTTTGCTTTGAAAATTAAATGACCCATTAACTCAATATTTGAATTATTGATAGAACCCAATGAATGGCCTTGATACCTGATATGTGTGATGCACTTTTATTCTATCAAAATTTCTTAAATTGAGTTTTCTAGAAGTCATGGTGAGATTTGAATCTTTCTAGAACATTTTTTATGCTGGACAGTCATGTTTGTTTACATGTTTAAGTCACAGTGAATGTGAGACATGATTTATTTTGAACTTTCTATTTTTATCTTTGCTCCACAAAGAAAAATCTGATTTCTATACTTATTTCAAAATGTTATAAGCTATGCTTAATGAATGCTAGAGAAAAAATTATTTACCGGTATTCAATCAAAAATTAAAAAAATGAATATTGTGAGTATAAAGAACCTCAATACAATACAAGAGCTACAAAGACACCCTTATGAGCTCCCTCAAGGAGTGTCATATTGACATTCACGGCTGGGAAACACAGCTCTCTGCATGAAGCCATGAGTGTTGGAGTCACAAGATATGAAGCAAGGAGTGTGGCCAGGATGAAAACAAAACCAGAACCAACAAAAAGCTGAGAGAAGAAGCAGGCCTATCTGCAGTTGACCAGACCTACCCAAGCTATGTATGCAGTCAGCTTTTAAAGCAAAGATTGGACTTTCAGTCATCTTCGTGTTCATAGGAAATGAGAAATGTGGAGAAATGTTTAACTTCTACTAAATCTGCATGTATAGCTCTATGTTAAAAGTTAACACAAATGATAAAAAGGACTCCTCCAAAACTGCTATCAAAATTTTGATAACAAACTTAACTTTTATTATTAAACACTACACTTAAATTGATAGAAAATGCAAATTGAAGTATTTAAACATTACACTTAAATTGATATAAAACTGCAAATGGAAGTAAAATGTAACCTACTTTTTGTGCACCTTCAAATAATCTCCTTCCTCTTGAATAGTAACCAAGACCTGACCATGCTTCATTAATTGCCTAAAGAATAATTACAACAGACAAACAATCACATTTTAGACAGAAAAAAAAAGAGTAAGGATCCCCTCTTGCGAGGGCAGATGATTACTATTACTATGGCTGATGGTTAACAAGGGTATCATGTGGCCAGCACAAAGACCAACAGCCTTTACTTTCCCTAACTAATGACAGGTATCCATTAGAGTTGGAAGGACACAGGGGTGTCCTAAAAGTCCCGAAATTCAAAATCCCAGTCTTCACCAAGATTCCAATCAGAGATTCCTCAGTTCAAAATTCAAGTGCTACTACTCAGCCACCATGCTGACCACAAATATTAATTTAGATAAGACAAACATTACTTATTATATCTATTCACAACAACACAAAGATGGATTAAAAAAAAAGAAATAATTCAAAACATATTAGTAAGTCTAATTATATTACCTCAATGTTTGATGCAGCTAAAGCTTCTAATGTAGGCCACTTCTGCAGAAATATTATAAAATATCTTGGGCTATTTATTTATAAACTATTTCAATTTTTTGTAGAGAGTGTTACATCACACACTATATAGCAGGAGGGTGTTGAAATTAAAAATGTTTAAAAATGAATCCATGCCTTTGTATTATTACAAAGCTAATATCAACTCATTCTGTCTGTCTATATGTCTAAAATGTTTGTACACATTATTTTTCCCATAACAATTCTTGGAATAAGTTGAAACTTTGCATAATTATTCATTGGCATACTTAAGACATGAATCAATAAAAAAAATAACAATTAGTCAATGAATTACTGGTAGTTAATTATTTTGTTTGATATCAACAAGGGAAATTAATCCTTCAGTATTTACTTATAAGGCTAAATATGTTGAGCTTCATCCCCTTAAAGTATTAACACATTATTTCTCCTACACCAATTATCAGATCAAGTTGAGACTTTAAACAATTATTAATTGTACCTACCAAAACATGAATTAATTAAAAAATTAGCCAATTAGTAAATTAATTATTGGTAATTAACTTTTGAAAACACATTGAATAAGGGAAATAACTTTTACACTATTGAGAAATATAGTTTTAAGTGCAGCTTTTTATTCCTCAGATAAGCTTTGTTTTTTTGAAAAAAAAATGGATTTTTCATATTTTGCTTGTTAATAATAATAATATATTGCTTTTGTATAGCACACCTTCTAGGCACTAAAGCCAAATCACTTTTGTGTCTTTGTGGAGTAGGTATCTAAGTGCTCAGCAAACACAACTAAGCTAAAATCAAATCTCCTTAGGTCACTTAGAGGTTTATAAATGGTACATCCATGAAGTCTTAAAAGAAGAAATACTTTAAATATTTAAAACAAAAACTTTCTTAAGGCCTTGTTATCACTATCATGCTCATAAAAGCCCCCTAGATAACTAAATATATATGGTGACCAGTCATTTCATCCCCAATTAAATATTTTTTTCTTATTCATTGTTAAATTGTGCTGTTAAGGCTTTGACTTTAAGCCCTCATTTCATCCAATATATAAATAGGATTATGTACAATGCTTTTTGATATTTTTTGACATGTTATTAATGCGTTTATAGTGTTTCCCCTTCCACTTTACATTCTTGATGAGAAATCTTATAATATATTGTAAATCTGGGTGTGTACTACTTAGCTATAGCGCTTCAATGTGGGGATGTAATATTATAATATTATCCTGTAAATGATGTAATGATCAAAGGCCAAGTAGTGGAAATCTTTTGAGAGATGAGAACGATTAGAATAATTATGACCATACAGCTGATAACTAATCATCAAAGGCCAAGGTGTGGTGGAAGTAGTGGAAATCTTTTGAGAGATGAGAACGATTAGAATAATTATGACCATACAGCTGATAACTAATCATCAAAGGCCAAGGTGTGGTGGAAGTAGTGGAAATCTTTTGAGAGATGAGAATGATTAGAATAATTATGACCATACCGCTAATAACTAATCATCAAAGGCCAAGGTGTTGTGGAAGCAGTGGAAATCATTCAAGAGATGAGAACAATACGAATACTTATAATCATGCCGCTGATAACTCATGACGACCATCTTTCGCTTTATTTTATTTTTCAATCACTCCTTCTTGAAAATGGGCGCGTCGTTTTTGCCTCGAAATAAAGTGTTATTTTTTTGTTTTCTAATAAAGGCTGACTTCACCCATCCTCAGGATATCATGTGGCCTTTATATATTTTATCTCTTTTAAACATTAAAATTGTAAATTGTGCTATAGGCAAAGAGATTTACAAAACATTGTTAAGTAATATAAATCGATGGATCATCTTCTGTACTTACAATCAATAGCCTATCTATCTTATTTTACCTACCTATCGTATGTAGATGAACACAAAATCACTTTTTTTTACATATATTTATACATGTTAAATTTTTATTTTTATCTAATGTTTCACGCTTTTTGTCATGTAAATGGAAATAAATATGTTAAATACTGCTTATTTTACGCTTTTACAATTACTATTTGTTAGATAAAATGATAAGATAATGAAAAGAACAGGGGATGAAATGACTGGGCTGAAGTGACAGGCGATGAAATGACCGGGGATGAAGTGACAGGCGATGAAATGACCGGGAACCATATATATATATATATATATATTACCTTTTTGATAACCTTTAAAACAACCAGTTTCTGTTTATTGAATTGGATTATCATTTAATGCTATATTTATGTAGAGTTTGACTATAATAATCAACTATATTTTGCTTACTTGCATCCATTTATTGTAATAGTTGATAACAGTAGCCACTTGGGTTTGTTGTAACATAATCTCAGATACCCACACAGCATATGCTTTTTGATTGACATTGTCTGATGATATCTGTGATGAACATACAGATTTGAATGATCTAGTAGACTACAGTTTTAGGAAAGACATATTTAAATATATCTCAAAGTGTAGCTTACATTTCTCCATGGCAGATCTCGTTTATTTTGGTCATACCAAGACAATAAAGATTTTCTAGCAACTTGAATTTCAGCCTCTTGGATTTCATGCACACTATTACTATGACCACTGTCCTCTTGGAATGGGGGATTTTGTTTCCGCTTCAAATTAGGCTTCACATTATCATCTGTATGAAGATTGTTAATGAAGTGTTAGTACATTTGTATACATTTAAAAACACATAAACAATTGTTTAACAGTTATTCAATGTATTCTTCAACCTATTTTGGTGATTCCCTGAGGATATTATTTCTTCAAAAAGTCCTAGCATTAAGTGTTGACATTGGAGAACATAACCGCTCAGAATTTAGATAGCTAGAAAAACCATATCAAATGCTGGAGAAAAGAGAAAATGTATTTTTTCAGCACCAGATGGGACACAGCAGGATAAGGTAGAGCATGAAAATCAGACCCGGCAACATACAGTGTTAATGCAAAGTAACAGAAATAGTTCCATTCTGGTCTGGAAACCAATGTGAAGTTCATTCCAGATATCATATAGGACTTATGTCTGACCCTTCCAATGGTACAAATGAGAAGTAAGAAGAAGAAATGATGATTCAATGCATGATGTATTTTTATAGGCAAATTTAATTTTAAGTGCTTATAGCAGCTTCCTGATTTTTAATTGACCAATTGGAGCTCAACTTCTAACATCTCCTGAACAATAATCTGATTAATCTGTCTAAAGAAATATACTCTAGTTTCTATACAATATTTGAAATGCCATTGTCATAACAATGAAAATTATCTAGAACAGTAAAAAAAAAGTTTTCTTAAGGATTAATCCAACTCTTGAAAGAAGGATATTGGAAGCGATTTCACAAAAGTTTGAATCTGGGCCTATAAATGTATAGATTCTATATACTATATAGTTAATTATATTTTGGAAGAATAGCAAACCATAAGAACTCATCATAACTTGTTTTCTTTTTTTCATATTGGGTCTTGCCAAATGTCTTGAATGTAAACGCCTTTGTAGACAGTCTAATTTCAAAATAATTAAAACATTTTAGGTTCTACAAAAATTCTAATTAATTAGATTTAGGTACTAGACTATATATATATATTTATATATATATATATAAAATCAATAATCTAATTTAGACTTTCAACTTGTATGTAATGAAATAGTCATGCATATAAGGGCTCTATGGGGGACATATGGAGTAATCAGTTCTCTAAGGTACAGGGGCATCTCATTGTTAGATATACACTGATGACAAAGTGTGGCGACCTTGTAATCGATTCTCGCTTTCACGGGAAGCCAATGGAGCATGCGCAAGAGCGTAGTAGCAGAATCTTGTCTTGTTTTTCTAAGTACTAATCGTGCAGCGTTTTTCTGTATACGTTGCAGTTTGGCTATTTTGTCATCAGGTATACCTGCTAGCATGGCGTTACAGTAGTCAAGGCGGGAGAGTATGAATGCCACAGCATGCGTTTTTGTTGACTCCGTTGTTAAATATGGTCGGATCTGGCATAATCTACGCAGCTGCAGATAAAGAACCTTGCAGAGCTGACTTATGTGTGGGTCGAAAGATAGTGTTGAGTCAAAGAAAACTCCAAGATTCCGCACTACATGGACATAAGGAAGCTGGCAGTTCGTAATAAAAAGAGACTTTTGAGATGCTGTTCCGAGTGCAAATCTTAATTATTTTTGTCTTATCTTCGTTCATCTTGAGCTTATTTTCAACCATCCAATTGCTCACCCTTGCAACGGTAATACTGATTTTCTCTGCCAGATGCGACACCTCTGAGGGTACTGAGGAATCGTTTAACTGTGAGTCATCTGCAAAGAAATGGTATAGGATGCCGGTTGGCCGTATGACACTGCTGAGTGGATATGTATACATAGTGAACAGTACTGGGCCTAGAACTGATCACTGGGGTACTCCGTACTTCAAGAGTAAGCGTGTTGATTCTGTTCTGTTAACAATGACACTTTGGGTGCGTTCAGTCAGGTAGGATCCAAGCCATTTTAGGACGATTCCTGTTAAACCAAAAGTGGCAGAGAATCTGGCCATCATAATTTCGTGGTCTAGCGTATCCTTCCTAGCACTTCCTATATGCAGATTGAAATTCTTCCAAGAGACAGTACTGTTCAAGATGAGAAAGAATTTGCGCTAACACGATGCGCTCCAGAAGCTTTGACAGGAAGGGAAGATTTGATACTGGGCGATAGTTTTTTAGACATTCCGGGTCAAGACTGGATTTTTAAAAATAAGGTGCATGCTTAAATTGCTGTGGTACAATGCCTAAAGTCAGTGAAGAGTTCACAATGTTAGTACACATAGACCTAGATCTTTCATCTAGTGTCACTAGTGAATGATAGTGATAACGATAGGATATATAGTGCCAGATGTAGTATCACATAGATCTACAAGATCTATATAACCTATATCTAGCTATTACTTCATTGTCACAGCCTGGTTATTGTTACAGGTCTGGACGGTCTTGAGCTGGTCTGCCTTTGTGTGTTGTAGCTACCTCTTCTGGTACCACTATAAAGTTCTTTGCCTTACTAACTAAATACCTTCTCACACGCACTATATTTGCTGGTGCGCAAGAACACTATCATGCTGAACTCTACGACCACAACATTCAGAATCATTAATAGACGCAGAGTCAGCAGACAAGGTTTTATTACATGTAAAATAATTCATAAAAGATATTGGCAAGTCCAGCCATCAAGAAATATACACAAAACATAGTACATTAGAATCCAATGGAATACTTTAGATATCACACATGCTCCAAAAATCAACCTTAATATCTATACATTACTACACTGGACAAGATATCCATAATATTCCTCTCTCTACGAGAGCCCAAGATCAACTGAGGTGTCCACCTCGTGGTCAGTCCCCGCCCAGGAAAAATCTCAAGCTAACTGCACAGAATAGTTCAGTGACTACTAGCCACCAAATATTACAGGGGTTCTAAAACTGATATATGACATTCATTAGCCTAACAGTCTAACAACTGTGTTACGTGGAACCCTCGTGTTATGCGAGGCCTGAATAGGTGTTCCACGAGCTACTGGAATAATTAACTAGTAGGCCACCATGTAAATGAGGTTGTTCCGGAATTCTGATCTACTTTAACCCATGTCACGTGGTGGTTGAACAACAAAGAGGAGAATGGCCATGTCTTCCTAAATTTCCATTGCTGTTGCTCCTCTATTTTTTAAAGATTTTACATTCACAAACATTTAAAAATATACAGAGTACATCAAAGAAGTTCATGAATGTTCAAATAGCTATATGAATGTTTTAATAAAGGGACAATAATTGTTTAAGGATGGGTTTATCAGTGATATTTCTATGGGTTTATCAGTGATATTTCTTATATAGTCCATGACAAGCATCAACACATTGCAGATAATACATTCACATACAGAAGATATTTTTACAAACGTTGTTGCAAGATTTTAAAAAAAGGCTTGGTGTATATATGGCTCTTTCTGTCCTAGAAGACAGATGAGTCACTGGCTTTAGTTACGTCTTGATATGTAGCAGAATCTGGAGTGACTGATAAAACCAATGCTGGAGCAGCAGAATTTGCCACAGTTCGTGCATGTATATTCATCTGCCATAGGGCTAGCTGACAGGGCAGATTTCTTTTTCTTTCTCTTAGCTGAGCAGCTTCTTTTCTCTTGCATTCGGCGAAGTTCGTACCAGCATGTACAGTCTGTCTCCATGCTGTCCGGTCTTGGGCTATCTCTGTATATTAGCCTTGGGTGGCCCTTGGGTCTGACTCCTTCTGCAAGCTCAGCGTATAGGATGTCTTTAGGGATTCTCATATCTGGCATTCGAGTGACATGACCGAGCCAGCGTAGTCTTCTCTGTTGAAGAAGAGCATAGATGATGTGCATGTTGGCCCGTGTCCAAACTTCCTGGTTGGTGACATGATCCCTCCAGGAGATACACATTATGCATCACAGGCAGCATAGGTGGAAGCTATTTAATCTGTGTTCTTGATGCATATAAGTTGCCCAGCTCTCACTGCCATAAAGAAGTGTGCTCAGAACGAAGGCATTGTAGACCAGGATTTTTGTTGCCATAGTCAATTTGGTATTTTCCCACACATGCTTGGAGAGTTTTGCAGAAGCTTTTCCTATTCTTTTTGTCAGCTCGGTGTCTAAATCTAGGTTGCTGGCTATTATTGTTCCCAAATGGAACAACATAATATATGGAATATATGCATATTAGTTGAAACATTGTTATACAATTATTTGCATAAACTTTAGCTATTTTTTAAAGTTAGAAGACATTAAGAATTATTAAAATGTGTGTTATTATGATGTATTATTATTCTTGCATTTTTAAGAAATTCAATGAGTTACTTTATACAAAATGTTACGGTAAAGTTTGAAAAATGTGTAGACCAAATAGATCCATTTTACTTAGTAACCAAAAATGAAAGGGTGAGGTAAGACACATTAGGCCTGTGAAAGAGTAGATCTAGATAGTTGTATATATCCTTATTTATCAGATGTGTTATTTGTTCGCTAGACAACTCAAGCCTATTACGCACAAGGAAAAACACATGTCAGTCTTTTCATCTTTTATAGCAACTAGTCAACATATCGACTACAGACTAGACTAGCCCTAGAGCTAGCTGACCAATTCAATACACACTGGTCTGCTGTCCAACTTTTAGTGTTCTTCTCAAGTTCAAGCTTGTTTACTTTTCGGCAGAGAGGGAGGGGGTGGATGAAAGTGTTACTTTTTTTTCTAGGGCTTGTTACCCAAATGCTAGGAACTTATCTGTAAGTGCAGTTAGTTTAGATCAATAAATCTAGATCTCCGTATCTAAGTATAGCAGAGTATTAGGACTATTAACACTATTATCTATATATAGACTAATAGAGTCTATATTGATCTATATATTCTATATATATATATATATATATGATTAATTATATTGTATAGGCCAATGCTTCGGCAGGTACCTTCTATCAATGGTTTAACTATCTGTTTTAGTTGAAACTATTTTAAAATGGATCTCTAGTTTCTCCTGTTATTAACAAATAATATACAGTTTAGCTATATCAAATAAATTAAAACCACTAAATTGTCTATATATTGACTTAAAACGCTTCAGATTCCCACTATAAACTTACTCTAATTTAACTTTAAACTTAAAATAGTTTTTAACTAAGCGCGTGATGTAAACACAACCACCACGTGACTCTGAAGAAATCCGGAACAACCCCATTAATGATCTCTGTTGTCTAAATTTGGTAATAGTTTAGATGCCCAGATACCTTTACTGACCACCGTGTTGTTTTTTAAGCATATTTATCTCCCTTATCTATATTAAACTTTCAATAACTTTTTTTAAAAAAGATTTTTGTTCTTATGCTGTCAACTTATGAATTTTTAAGTGTATTTACTGAAATGAAGGTCTAAAAAAATTTTTAATAATAAATTGATGAAGCTGTTTCTTCTTTTTTTCAATAACTTTTTTTAAAGAGAGTTTTTTGTTCTTATTCTATCATTTTAAATGAATTTTAATATTAGATTTTAGATCTAGATCTAATAGCTGCTAGAAAGAAAGACTGTAAAACAGTCACAGTGAAAAATGTTGGCACATAATTCAAGGGAGATAGTCTAGTATTAAGCCTTAAAACCAAAATGGCATATTTCCAATGACAATATATGGTAATAAGGAATAAAACTTAAAAATATATATTTTAAAAACTAGAGTAACTTGCATCTATCGAACACCTTCGTTTTAAGGTACTTATCGAACACCCCATTGTATTTTTTAAAATTCTCCTTTATTTCGATGATTATGACAAAACAAGTCCATTCCTATTGTGCATCGTCCATTTCTTTATAGTTAAGTTATATTTAGTTTCATTTTCACCCGATGATAATTTTTTTACTTATATTCAAAGTGCATTGGTAATATTGGTATAAAAATTTCACTTTTTTTGACCTCTTGGGAAGAGTGAAGTGAGGCTCGGGTATTTTTTAATGCCAATGATGCTTCAGCTAAACAAAACCTATATAATATGCTTCTAATTAGGCTGAGAAATAATTTGCAACTATCTGTTGAAAGTATCCTATTCTTCCCAAACATGAAAATTGAGGTTTAAATAGGGGGTGTTCAATAGTAGCTGTTTTTATATAAGCAATCTCAGCTTCGTAAAATATCGAACACAATTTTAATGTTAAAAATAAACATCAAAGGGATATAACCCAAAGAAGACAAAATATTTAAATTATATATTTTTTAATTGTTATTTTTAAAAATAATGTAATGCAAATTACATATATAAATTACTCATGTGTTACAATTTGTATCAGCTATTTGTGGTTTACCGTAAATGTGAAATATTTTTCTAAGTAAATAGATTTGCATCGATAAACACTAATTGTACCCATTTTAAAAGCTTGATTTTATGACACATATAGTTTGATGCTATTATCATCGTTGTGGTTACACACGAGGAATATATGTAGAATATTGTAGAATGTATCCAGTTGTGTTTTTTTTTCAGATGCCCCATTGTGTTATAAACAAATACTTAGCGCATGTGATTGATGTGAAAGGGCTATGGAGGGGGGGGGAGGTATAGAATGTAGTTATGGTATTTTGAAATAAAAATATCTTTGGTAGGTAAAAAAAAAAAGGGGGGGGGGGTAGAAACAGTCAAGACACTGTATCAAGAGATCATCATTAATTGATCGACCATTACAATGTGACATCACCCTCAAATACATAGTCAGTTTTGCTTCTCCATCTAGACGTAAGGCGCAGGTTCTATAAAATTTATATATATATATATATCTGTGGCATTTTACGTCTCGAGAGACGATCTTTTCCCTTTTCAATTTCTTGTGTGACTAAAGAGGCCAATCCTTGATACACATCGCAGCTGATATATATATATATATTGCCATAAAGTATGATTAAGCTCATAATGCGCTACAAAGACACTCCTTTGAAACATCACAAATACACAAAATAATAACAATTTAACACATTTAACCACTCTCTTATTCTGCCTACACCCCCTTACCCGCGCTTTCTTCTTACACAATTCCACTCTCCAACATTCACACTTTTTCAGTGCAAAGTAACAACGTAAATTTCAAGACTCAATCCAAACGCAGCCACCAGACTAACACACAACAAAAAAAAATGGTCAGTGATAGCCCAACACACAGGTGTAAACCAGGCCACCAACACAGCCCCAAAACATTGTTCAAGTTGTAGTAAGAACAATTAATGTTGAGGGGAAAGGGGGAGGAGCCATCAGTCGAGTACCTACAGTCAAGCCACTAATTAGGTCACAAACACTAGGCGTGATAGATATATAGATATGTTGTTTGTGTGTGTGTGACAAATACTAAGCGTGCTCTAAAATACGGTGTTTTTTTTGGGTCAAACAGGTGGTTTCAGGAGGGCGGATCTATCTACATCTATAGGTAACACAGCTTGCAAGCTACCATAGCTTTTCAGCCCCCCCTTCCCCGCCCCGATCAAAAAATATCTAGCACTGACTTTTGGGCTGTTACATACACTGAGCGTGCTAGATCGGCGGCTAGTTACGTAGGGCCGCGTACCGTATGTTTTGTTTTTACGTCAACCAAGTAAACTGTTGTGTCCTGCAATGACTTCTGGAGTGCAGGATTGTCTATTGGCTACCAAAGCTTATTAGGCTCTCCCCCAAATAAATAATATCTGGATTTATTAATGACCTTATATCTCAAAAAAGCTTAGACCTAAGTAAGTTCTGGTACGGTAATGTGTCGGTAATGCGTTTCTGGGCTTAGCACCGTCAGTTTCTAAGCATAGCTGATCAGTGATAGATTCCTTCGATGTGGAGCATGTGAAAATGAAAATCTGTCTGTCTTGACATGGCGTAAAAAGAAAATGATATTAATAAAAAAAAATATAGATTATAACACTTTTGAAACACTATGGATACTTTTCACAAAATTTTAAGATTATAACACTATTAAAGCACCATACTTCGAGTGTGTTCAATAGTTTCTTAATATGTTCGATAAGATAAGATATCGCTAAAACGATGTTAAATAATTTAAGCTTTTGAAAGCATCGACCCGACCCACTTTAACATCAAATATAAGTTTAACTATGATAATGAGTAGTAATAGAATAAAACATGTCTACTTTTTAAGAAAAATTGATGAGGAGTTCATCGATCTACAATCAGTTTTTTCTAGGTCTAATTTTTACGGAGATACACAAATTCAAACATAAAAAATGTCGGCGACTGAGCTTAACTTGTTCGACAAACGAAGTTACTCTATTTATCTCCAAGGAAATCAAATCATATGATGATATTTGTAATCTGCATTTTTTTCTGCATATTCTTAAAATATAAGAGAAGCCTGATTTAGCGTTTCTAGTCAGGTAAACAAATACCCTTAATTCCTTAATTTTTTTAACCATCACATTGCCTTATATATTATTAGTAGATCTAGAATGGATCCAGACATTGTCACACCACTGCAATTTCTAGAGTCTATAATTTAGACTTATACTAAATTATACTTACTTATAGTGTATGATATCTATAGATCTAGAGTCTGGGTGGGTCTAGAAATAGTCTACTGTCTAGTGTTAAATAACAGATCTAGTAAAATCTAGTTGTATGTCAGTGTCTTGGAGCAGCATCTCGGAGATCTCCAGTTTTGAAAAATTGATTAAGTAAGCCTAGCTATCAACACCAACATTTGGCAACATGGCTACATCGCCAACCATACTGTATCTAAATGAAACGTACAAAAAGAAAATTAAATGCTCAGAAAAGGTGATTTAAAATGCTTACAGGACTATTAAATAAACTATAAATATAAAGGAAAAAAAGGAGGAAGCTTGTAATGTTAGAATTTGTAGAGTTTTAGACCCTCAGTTCCCATGAAATAGTCCTAGGTGACGCCTAGATCTAGATAAGATATTATAGATATACTGTATATAGTATTAGTAGTTACAGTAGTAGTACTAGATCTAGTAGTAGTCCTAGTCCTGGCTCAGTGGCTGGGAATCACCCGGAATGGGATGTGAAAAAAAAAATTATTTATTAACTATTAATTATTATTTATTTTAGTTCTATTAAAAATAATTTTTGTTAACACATCATAAAAATGATAAAGTGCTTCATTAGAGCCAATAGAGCTTTCCAATGATACATATTACATATAGTCTCTCTCTCTATATATATGTATAAATTGTGACTGTTGTGTGTCATGTGAGAAGAATTAGATGAATTACAGAAATGGGAATCAAATTGGAGCATGTCTTTCCACCCAGAAAAATGTCAGTTGTTAAGAGTAACAAAAAAACTAAAACAAATTAATTCCACTTATCTTATTCTTCTTATCATCTTCTTTTTTGAAGTAACGTCTGTATTATATAAGATAAGATGTGTGTGCAGCAGTTAGAAAGAAGAAAGTTATGATTTGGAACTGTGTGAGAGGAGATGATGTTACTGGCTAAACAAGGGATGTCACTGGCTATGCAGGGGAATGCTAGGCAAGACCCCTTCCCCAAGGTCAAAAGTTCAGATTGAGTATAGTAGATCTAAATATGATAGATTTACATATTAGTTAAGAAATTTAATATTAGTAGATCTACTAATCTAGTATTAGTACTATTAGTAATTAGTAGTAAATTTCTAGCTCACAAAGCTGATTTCATTAGTATTTATGATTCTTACTAGTTCCCCTTACTACATTTATCTTGTTATTTCTGGTATTTTGTTCTCTAAATAGAAAAATATATATCATATATATATTAATTATATATTTAGTTTTATTAATTGTAATTGTTTATTTGACCCCTTTTGAATGTAGCAAATTGACAATTGATCTAGATTTATTTTTTTAATGCTATCGATTAGGATTTTTTTTTACAGTGTTTCAAAGTACCATTATTTGCTCTCTCTCTTTCTTTCTATCGAAAAAAATAAACTTAGAAAAAGAAAAAAATTCTTGTAAAATACAAAATTTTGTGTAATTCTTTTTTAATGCTTTATTATAGACTGCAGTGTTTTAAGTAAATACCGAAAATAAAATACAATGTTTTGATAGAAAGCTTGCTGTTTTTCTCAAATAGCAGTTGTCAAGTTGCTAATCTGTCAAAACCGGTTGTCAGTGAGATTCTAGGAGATAAAATGAACCTGTGTAAAAAATTTCATGCGGATCCGTACAACAGCTTAAGAGATTTCTTGATCAGTCAGTCAGTGATATTTTGCGTTTTCAATAAGAGATTACCTAAGTTTATTATTTTTTAAAAATTTGTAACTTTTGTTGAGCTATTTTCGACTCAGGACCGGACACAACAGAATGCGACAACACATGTACCGGAAGCTCGAAATTGGAACCAGTGAAATCTGCCCATGTGGAGTATCACCAGAGAATGCTGACCACGTCCTCCAAAACTGCTCTCTTTACCAAGAGGCCCGTATAAGACATTGGCCCCAAATCACCCCAATAGAAAGAAAACTATATGAAGAGCTCCCTGATTTGGAAACCACTGCGCAGTTCATCTCATGTATCGGTCTAGTCATCGGAACACTCCAACATAACAATGAGAACAAAGAAGAAGAAGTTGAGCTAAAATTTAGTGTTCACTTTATATTCCACAGGGACCATCATTGAATCTAAATGATGGGAAAAGTATATCAGGAATTTCTAGTATAGCTAAATACCTGCAAAGAACACAACCTGAATTACAAGGTAAAAAGATATATTTTAGTGTACACTTTGTTTTGTGTATTTGCAAAGTATCATCTAAAAAAGCTTATAGTTAAAAGCTCTCTACACATACATTTTTGCAAGCCCAAAAATTTGTTTTACTTATACCACTTAATTCACTTATAAATAAATCTGTACTGGTTAAAATTTCATAACAAACTTTACATACAGGCACAGGGTTTCCTGGAATTTCCAGGCGCTGGTCCACAATGACATGTTTTAATACTTCTTTCAGCCTAATACTGAGGAAAAACGTATATTGTCATCTGACAATGTTTCTCAACCTTTTATTTGTAACTTCTGTTTGGACCTTTAGCCAGTTAGGGGTCGGGGAAGGGGAAGCTTTAAGCTAATAGAGCAGAGCTCTAGTACCAAGTAATTTCCTGCATTCTGAACTGCACTCCCTATGGCTTGTGTAACTCACATATCTGTATTGAACTTAATTGTCATATTGAAACCAAAGAAAAAATTCATCACCATTCAACCAATCTTTATGAAATTTGAAGCTAGTATACAGAGGCTGTACAATATGTTAAAATACCCAACTGCCACTTGTGGGTCTCTACCTGCCAATTAGCAGCATCCTATATTATTATTTTTTTTCATATGGTTGGCTGGTTAGGAACAGTTTTTTAGTTAAACTATTATTAATTTTATTGACCTGGCTTGTCAATATTTGTTTCAGTAAATTTGTTGTTTTTCAGATTTATCATTAGAGGATCGCATGGTGTTTGAACAGTGGCTAGAATATAGAAACATCATTACTAATTGTTCTGATGACATAGAGTCTCAAAAAATTGTGTTAAAGGTGAGTACTTACTCCACTCCACTTTCGTGGATTAAACCCTGCCCATTCGAGCGAGTGGTTGAATTAACTGGTCTTTCGATCGATTCATAGTCTAATGTTCATGTCTGGACTGTTTTCAGTGCTCGCTCTAAGGGGCAACCCAAATCTCCTCCCCCTGGAGGAACCCATACCAATGTTGAGTAAAATTACAAAGAAAAGCGGGTCTGAGCAGACCCTAACAGGCTCCGCTGGCCAGGTAAAGGGCGTTAGGCCTGGCATAAAAAAATGTGCTACTAATCGCCTCGCAACGTTGGTACATAGGGAGAACGGGCCACGTTGTGAAAAAAGAGCTACTGTTCTTCCCAACACACAAACCCTGATAACATCCTTTTTCCCCCAAACGAACACAACAATTAAAAAAACAAAAGTCTCAGAAAAAATTAACCCAAAACCAACACCTCATACTGGGAAAGTAAGTATCCCCCGGGCTAATCTAGGTGGAAAGATAAAGCAACATGATCCCCAAATTTCCAAATCTGATACTAAAACTTTCAAAGTCCTTCAATGTAACGTCCGAGGACTTATTCCAAAGACACTTGAAATAACTAACCTGCTCCACAAAGAGTGTGTGGATGTTGCCTTACTACAAGAATGTCTGATAGGTGAAAAAAGAATTGTCTCAATACCCGGGTACTCTGTTTTCCGCTGCTCCTGTGGCGATTGCGAGGCCTGGTTACATTGGTGGCTAATGCTATGGTCACCAAGAAAGTGTCCACAGACTTGAGTCAGGGGAGGACAGACACTTTGGTATTAGAAATTTGGAAAAATAATAGACGCTTCAAGTGCATCAATGTTTATAATCCACCAAAACAAGAACTGGCTTTAGATGTCAGAGAGACAATAACTGTAGACACTATCATAGCTGGAGATCTAAATGCCCATTCACCTTCCTGGGGCTATGATGACACTGATCATTCTGGTAAAAAAGTTCATGCCCTGTGCAATTCTACTAACCTTTTTCTTTTGCAAAATAAACACTCTCCTCCTACTCTTCTGCATGCTAGCAATGGTTCACTATCATGAACAGATCTTTCTTTAGTCTCTGCTAACTTGGAATCTGTCATAACTTACCAAGTACTAGGCGATATTGGTAGTGACCACCTTCCAATATTACTGACTGCCACTCTTTCTAAAATCAACACCAAGACCACTAAAGAACCACGAAAGTGGTGCTATAGTAAGGCTAATTGGAAAGGATACGAGACAGCTGTCGACAATGCCCTTGAAAAAATCCATGTAGAGTCTAGCTCTGTCAACCATGTGTACCGTCAAATAACAACAGCTATCCTGGGCATGGCTAAAAAAATTATTCCTCGAACTTACCCTTGTAAAAAATTTAAAAACTTTTGGACGGCTGAAATCAACAAACTTGTTATGGCTCGGAGAAGGGCATACAAAAAGTTCCAAAAGAACCCAAACAATCCAGCACTCAGGCAGAAATACAACAGACTCAGCCTACTAGTCAAAACATCTGTTAACAGGGAAAAACGAGAACGTTGGACCAACACCTGTGCAAGGTTAGACCTAAGGGATAGCTCTAAGTCCTGGAGTCTTCTAAGAAATCTAAAAAATGCTGGGCGTATGAAAACACATCAAAGAAGAAAATTGCCATCTTGTTGAACAAATATTTTGCTAAGATCAACAAGGCTGCCAAGAAGTCCCCAATGTCCAAAGTCATTGACAGAGCTAGCAAAACTGATGAAAAAAAAAAGACCGAAAGGAACCTCAGACCAAAATTGCTGAGCTAACGATGAACTCCCCCTTCTCGATAGGCCAGCTTATTGCTGCTATAAGGAAATGCCAGCTTAAAAAGGCTCCAGCGCTGGATGGTGCATGTAGGGGGGAAAGGAAGGGCCGTGCTCTTGGCAGTTGTAAATAGAACCTGGGCAAATGGTCATCTGCCCAGGGCCTGGAAACCATTATTCCTATACCAAAAAAGGGAAAAGATTCTTCCACTGCTGCGGGGTAAAGGCCCATCTCACTCACATCTTGCATGGGAAAGATGGCTGAAAAGATGGTAAATGAGCATCTGGTTTGGTACCTTGAGAGTGCCTGTCTTATAGCTCCAGAACAGGCTGGTTTCAGGGCTGGAATGTCCGCAATAGACCAAGTCAACATCTTTGTGCAGAGCGTAGCAGATGGATTCCAAAGGACCGAAAGCACATACCCAGACTTCATTGACTTAAAACAGGCATATGATTAAGTATGGTGGCCTGGTTTGCTTCATAAGATAAGAGCCGTTGGGGTGCGGGGTTGGATATATTACTGGATTAGAGACTTCCTACAAGAGCGTACAATAAGAACAAGGATGTATGGAAAAGTCTCAGGGGAAATGACCCTCGAGCATGGCCTCCCCAGGGCTCCGTTCTGTCATGTGCCCTTTTCACGGCCTTCAAAAATGACCTACCGGCTCAGCTAAAATGCCAAAAGCTGCTATATGCTTATGATATTGTCCTTTGGAAATCCGGAAGGAGAGCAACCTCTATACAAAAAGTGTTACAAGAAGATCTCCATACGCTCAGGTCATACACACAAAAATGGAGGCTAGAAATAAACACCTCCAAGACGGTCTATTCTCTGTTCACGCTCGGGACGGCATTCTCTGGCAACCTTTCCAGCTCTCCCTCAACGGAGTGGCTCTCAGCATGGAAAAGCTACCCAAGGTACCTTGGGGTAACTTTAGATCACAAACTAAAAATGTGTGAGCACATTCAGGATGTTGCAAGAAAGGCCTCAGGGAAACTTTGCATTGTGCAGAAGCTGGCATCCACGAAGTGGGAAGTCCGAGCAGACATGCTCCGATCCCTGTATTTAGGAGCAGTCCGATCACAGATAGACTACAGCCTACCTGTGCAAATTTATGGCTCTAGGACTGCTCTTGAACAACTTGATAAAATACAGTCCCAAGCACTAAGATTTGTCTGTGGAACCTTTAGGACAAGTCCAGTAAATGCGACTGAAATAATGGCTAATATAGGTCCACTAAACCTTAGGAGGGAAAGGCCAGTACTGACCTGCTATGAGTGGTATAAAGGCTGGATGAATACCTCCCAGCTAGAAAACTAGTGGATGGTTGGAGATGCAGAAGACGTATCCAGATGCAGTCTTTTATGCATCATGCCACTAGACTATCTGATGAAGCTGGCCTCTCCACCAACCGACAAAACATTCAACGCTTTCATCCCCTTCCCTCTTGGTGTCGCCCAACGACCCCAGACATATGCTTAAAACTAGTAGACCCTAATGCCACTAAGCTAAGTCGTTCATCTAACGACCTTCAAATCCTAGCTCTGGAGACCATTAATACCTTCAAGCCCAGTGCTTTTTTTGCATACACTGATGGGTCGGCATCAATAGATTCTGGAAGAGCAGGCTATGGAGCCTACATCGACTTTCTTGGCTCTTACTTAGTCAAAATCTTTGGACCATGTGGTAGTGTTTGCAGTTTTTATGCAGAGACCATGGCAGTCTGTGAAGCCTTAAAAGTCATTGACTCAACTCGGCGAGGGACATTTGAGGGCAATACAGATTGTTGTGGTCACTGACTCAAAATCTGTACTACAGGCTTTGCAAAGCTCCGGACCATGGCCCTCCAATATCAACACTGTCATCATGGCTTCACATAACATTAAAGAACACTATGGCACCCCTGTAATAATGCAGTGGGTACCGAGTCACATAGGTGTGACTGGCAACACAATTGCAGACTCTTTGGCCCACCAGGGAGGGAAAATTCCACCCACTGAACAGGCTGTAAGCTTTCATCAAGCCCTGTCTATAATACAAGAAACAGAAATGGAAAAGTGGTTTGAGTGCTGGGACAAGTCCCAAAAAGCCTGTGGAGTCTGGGAGCGCATGAGGTGCCCTGACCGCACTTCCCCGTGGTGGAGGCTGTCCAGGCCTGAGCAAGCTATTATAGCACAGTGCAGGACAGGCCATTGTCCTGTTGGCTCATATTTCTCACGGATATGGCCAAATTTCGATTCATGGTGTCCCCGCTGCGGGAAAGAAGAGGAAACCATGCCTCATATTCTGTTTGACTGCCCCAGACTTGCTGATCTCCGTCTCGACAGGTCTGGGAAACCCAAAATTCTCGACCTTTGTGGCGACATGTATGCACTACGCAAGACAGCAGGGTTTCTGTCCAGGGCTTTAGCAAGAGAGGATTTGAGCCTCTGAAGCCCTCACTCAAATGGAGTTTGATGATGATTATGATGAGTACTTTAGAGATTTAAACGGAAAATGTGATATATATTTTGTTAGTTTGAATTCATTGAAAATTGAATGGTTGTACTCCTTTAGCACTTTCACTTTTAACTGAAAGTAATCTAGTGAGTTAGTTGGAAACTGTAATGGGGTTAGGAAAAACTAATTATCAAACATAAAACACCTGGCCCTTTTCTTACACGTCAGCAATACCATTGTCACACTATTGGTTTATTAGCCCAATGTTAACTTATCACCAGTGCCTGAAATATTGGCTATATATGTTATACTGCATATATCCTCAGATTGCATATTACTGATCTACTGGATTGGATGGTGAATGTTCCCTTTACATTTTTTATATTTTATTACAAAAATGAAAGTTGAGTGTGAAAATGTTGATATATAAATGCAATTTTGACCTGACAAATTACTTACTAATTTTCTTTTTTTTTCCTTGTAACACAAAAGAACCAATTATTAATATCTTTAGTGTAGAGAAAAAAATTAAATAATTGTTTTGTTTTGCAATACATTTAAATATAACAATAAACTTTTTTTTAATTTCAGGAACTGAATGGTTATCTAAAAGACAAAGTGTATTTTGTAGCAGAGAGATTCACTGTAGCTGATGTAATTATTTATCACAGTCTATATGAGATTTATGTAAGTTAACCAATTCATTGTTGAGTTAAAAGTAACTCAATTTTATTATTCTAGTTGCATTTAAATCATATCTGTGGTATTTTACATCTCAAGTGATGATGTTTTCCCTTTGCAACTTCTCATGTTACTTAAGAGGCTAATTCTTGATGCACAACCAGGGTAACCTTGCACTTTCACCTTTCTTTCTACTTTTGGTGTGTATTCCATCTGCATTCCAGGAGCCTCCCTTTATGCTTGCTCTCCATGTGGATCTATCCGGCGCCTCTTTTTTCCCAACTGTTAGTGTCAATTTTATATGTTGAATCAATATATCTTAAAAGTGAGCGTCCAGCAGCTCTCCTGCCTTCTTACCATACAGAATTGTTATGACAGTTGACCTTGTGAAATTCTGTGAACATGACCAAGCTATATGATACCAGTACAGGTTTTTCCCCTTCAACTATATTCTATTTATAGCCTATTGTCCTCATAAACTATTTTTATAAAATGTAGCCTATTGTTTCTTTAGAAAAAGGTCACATTCCAAGACAAGGAAAATTACATCTACCTATCGAGGTGGTTCAATAATGTGAGTAATACCAATGACACCAAAGTATTATAGACATCATTATAATGCTGTTTACTGAAAGAATGAAACATCTTAATGCATTGTTAACAAAGCACAAAAAGAAAAAGTTTACAAGGTTTTACAAAATATAAATATAACATTTTTTTAAATTTACTTTTTGTTTTCTTTACATATTTTTAATAAAATGTTTTTTTTCTTGTAGATACAACAAGATAAAAGAACAAGACAGTCATTACCACAACTAAAATTTCTAAGGACACTTATTTATGATGGTTTTAATGGTCATTAGCTCTCTAGTTAATACATCAATTTATTAGAATTTCAAACTATATTTTAAAAAAAAATGTATACAAGGTTTTGAACTTTTTGTATTAGTAATTTTTTTAGGATTAAAATTTTTTAAGTAGTTTTATTATTGACTTAAAGCAATTTTATGAGTTTTTTTTTTTTTTTTTTTTTTTTTTGTGAGAAAGCAACATATGTAATCATAGTTGCTGATTACATTTATGAATAAGAAACAAAAAAAGTTCAATGTTTAAAGCTCCCCCCCAAAATATAAATGGTATTATCACTTCATTATGTTTAATATAATACAGAACCTTTATACAATAACATTACAAATAAAAAAAAAATAAGTTGAGCATGTTCAACAATATCTTCATTTATTTTTAAAATTGGAGTGTATATTTAATTAAAACTTTAAAAAAAAATAATTTCAAGCATAGATATATGTAAAACAAAAATGAAAATAAAAAAGAATTTATCTTCACACAAACATGATTTAAATTGCAATTTATCTAAAAAAAAACCAACACATTGATGTTGTTTAAAGTTTTGGTGGAATGTGTTTAAAGATCTACAGCAGTAATTAAAGGTTTTAAGGTTTTGGAAGTCAGCAACAATAATCTAAATAATTTGAATGCTATTAAAATGTAGAATACTTATATTTTAAAACCTGATATGTTGGTTACTTTTGTTAAATTGTCTTTAAATGGATACTAATATAATTAAAAAAAAGAACTATAAATGATTTTGGGGGGGGGGGAACAAATGCCAGCCGCTTATCTAAACTAACATAAAATTGCTTATCTCATTACCATACTTAATTGCTTATTTAAATATTTGTCTTTGCCATTTGAAAGAAATTATCGTAAGAAAACACAGAACTCTGATTATACCAGCCTATTTGTGTCAAATAGCAAAGTCGTCTTTAACTCTTACTTTAATGAAATGCAGTCTTGGTTTGTCTGTAGCAGTATTGAGGTTACCATTGCTCAAAGTGTCTCTGTATTTCTTGTGCTGATATTCACTGTACACATCATGATCTAGTGCTGTCAAAACTTTAACTTTACAGTTTGTACCAGTCCTGACTTCATTATCAGCATTATAGATGTAATGGAATTTACTTGTTGTTTCATTATCTGGTACCTGTGATGAGCAGCCCATGTATAATGGTTCTATTGCTACTTTTTCATGGGGTTCTTCTGGCTCTGATTTAAAGTGAATGACTTGATCTAGGAAGGATCTCATGGTGTAATGTTTAGATTCTGGGGGCAATGTTGTACAAGTGTTATCAATGATACATTCGTTCAAAGTAGATGTCCATGTTCCATCAAGTTTAAACCTGTCAAAATTATTAACCTGAGTATCTTTTGATGATGCTGGTATTCTGTCTTGTTTCTTAGATGTACTGTTGACATTGCTGTTTTTTGAGATGATTGTTTCTGTAGGAGGTATTTTATTTCTTATAGTTCTTATTTCCTTGGTTGTAGTACCATTGTTAATAGTTGTTTTGTCTAAAGCATCATTACTGCCATTACTTTCTACGTTACCATTCATCTTGCTTCTATATCTATTATTTTTCCCCAGAGGGGTTCTTGTAAATTTAGCTGAGTCATAACTGATTGATGTTACTAGCTTCTTAATATCTAATTTGTCAGATTCAGGCTTTGTCTTTGGAGGGAATAAACTTTGCGGTAAAATAAACTTTTTATCACATGATTTATCCGGATTATCAGGGTTGGATTGGACTACTTTTTGTCTAACATTGTGTGTAGATTCTAATTCATACCAGTTGGTTTGTGAACTTTCATCTATACACAGTTTTACACCTGAGACTAGTTGTCTAGGCTCATTGAATTCTTGAGTTACATTCCACATGGGGGTGCTCTTTAGATTTGGCAATGATTGGCCTACCAAAGAAAAGTCAACAGTAACATCCGAACTTTCATTGTCCTCAACGTGTGATGGGGAAGGAAATCTGAATTTGTCTCGTGAATTAACACTTTTAGATCTGTTTAATCTCTTCAGCCTTTTTTTGCCCGCAATCATGTTTTGTGTGAATTGTGATGGTGTAAGAAGAGTTAATCCATCCAAATATTTTGTTGACGAAGGTGGTAGCATGTTTGTTCCCACAATACCCTCAGGGCTGAGATTTTCTTTGTTGGATTCATTCTCTGGGATGTAATAAGGTTTTGTTTGTCGTACTCCCTGCGCAACATTGTCATTTGTAGAGGGGCTATTTAAAGGATTCAGACTGACAATTTTAAGACCTTCACTAAAATCAAATGATGTCATTTTTTTGTCTTCATTGGTGAACTCTTGTAGCCCAAATCGCCCATTTCTAGGTGTCGGAAGATGCTCAATATTAGGGATCGATGGAAATCGGTTGGCGGTCTGATAAGAATTTTTTACCGTTCCATGGCCAGTTGAATTTTTTTCGGATGTTGAGACAGGAGATAATCCATATAACACATATGAAGCAATAGAATCTTCAATGTCCACAGCACTGCAGTTAGAAATTTCATACTGACTTTTAATTGGTTTTATTAGTTTCTCGGATCTATTTTTCTGAATGAAAGATTGTCCACTGTCTTTAGTTGCTACGTCATCACTCGATACCTTGGAAACTTCGTCACAATTGACACTGCTATAATGGGTTTTGCTCTCTAGTGAACTACGCACAGACAGCATGTCGACACTTTTTGATGTATCTTTCGCGGTGGGATGATTTAGTGCTGTGCCACACAGAGCATACGATGACAGCGAAGGGCTCTTTGACTTTACACGTACATCAGAAGTCAGAATAAACTGGCTACGCTCCCCTTTCTGCCATTTGTCAGAAGTTTCGGTGGAACTTAGAGACGATGTAGACTTTAAGTCTTCAACTTTATGCCTCGTTCGAAAGTTATCTTGATTGTTAATGGAAATACTATGCAAATAATTTCCCAAGTCTCCATTCAATGCATGTCGAGATGATGGTGGCGGAGATCTGTCACTTGTGAGAGACTTCCTAAATGAAGCCGGCGCTGAAGCCGTGTTGGGTGGTGCAGGTGGTACCAGGGAGGGCAAAGTACCTTCCCTGTGCGGCTCATGTTCACTCGTTTGGCTCTCCGTAAAATTAACTTCTTTTGTCTTTTTTCCGTTGGTGCCACTTTCAGAGCTGGCGCATACTGCTACTGCTACTGAATTTGGACTAGGATTAGCTAGTGTCATTATATTGGACACTTCACGATTTACCGAAGCACAAACATTGGCCACTGCAACTTGCCGAAGTGTTTCGCGTATAGTCAACATCCGATTAAAAATTGCACTAATATCACTAGAATTAAAACAGGATAAAAACTGACAAGTGTCGTGAACCACAACTGCTTCAAGATCAACCGTGCAGTGAGTGTCAGATTCTACCCGTTTGAAATGTATACCCTTGTCTTTGACAGCGCCTAATGGGCGGAGCTTTTTGGTCCCATTATTTAACTGTTTAGCTTTTGACATTCTTTGTACGGGGAAATGGATTAAGGTGTTAAATTGTCCTCCAGCATAAAGGGGACGAAATCAACGTCAAGGAGTAGGTTGGCCTTTTTCTAATAGACTCTGAAACTCAGGTTTGTATTGAAAAGAAAAGAAACCATTGAAGAGAAGCGTTATGACCGTTTACAAATAACGTTAACTGGGAACATTAGCGATAACTCTAGTGTGGGTCCTTAGCTTACAAAAAATACTATCGATTCACAATTCTCTTTGAAAACGTTGGTTATATTTGTATAACATGGCGTGAATATGGACAGATAATAATAAGAAAAAAAACAGTTGTTCAATTACATTTGAGTTGGAAAAAAAAACATGTACAGCAGGGTTAATCTTCCAGACAACAAAGCTATCAAGAGTTTGGGTACAGATAAGCTGTGTGGATAGAATCAATGCAGTTTGTTATCTAGTGAGGGCTTCACTTCAACTACTGCCTCCAACTAGCCCTTTGAATCACGTTCCTCTCTTTATCTTTCTATGACTAGTTTTAAGCCTACTTCAACTAGCAGAGCTGAATGATAATGACCCATACAAATAACTCAGTTATATCAACAACTTTTAATGTTGATTGATCATAAAAGCAGGCTGTCAGACCTATTAGTTATACGTCATTAAACTTCAAACAAAATTTACAACTGTTTTAATGTTTAAAACTTAAAATAAAAAGAATTTGCTGACACACAACGTGATAATTTCAAAACAACAATTATAACCTAAGATTTGAACGAATGAAAATATGTGGAACTTGACTTGGATACACAATCAATAAAGTAATCTGTGGAATTTTAAAAAATACGCATTGAGACCATACCAATCATTTTAAAATGTTATAGAATTTTCAAAATAAATGTTTCAATTTCCGACAACTTTCAGTTCACTTCAATATAATGGGTTCGACATTTGACCTATTTACCCACCTAAAGGCGTATTGGATTTATAAACCAACTAAACAGTGTGTGTTTCCACAAGACTCCTCAGCCACACTGTTTTTTCTGAAAGGGATACTATGTTAGCACATAAGCTAGCTCGGACTTTTGAGAACATTGTCCATTGTAACATTATCATGCTAGCCACACAGTGAAAGGTTTTGTTGAATCGAGTCATCGAGAGGCCGAATTCTTACACAATATTGATTTATTTTAGAATTATCGACAGGAATCGATCGCTTACGTCACATAAAAACATTACTTACTATCAAGCGAACTTGATAATAAAGACTTCTATGTTACAGAGCAAACCTTATCCAAAAGAGAGAACGAATAGTGACATTTCTATTTTATGTTTCTTTTTCATTTCTCCCCTCCCTCATTTTTTAAAACAATTTTGTTTCGACCCTTCGCTTGTTATTTTGTTTTTCTTATGTAGTGTGATGTCGGGAACAAAACAACCGATCACAAGCGATGGCCATAATGGTTTATAAGCATTACAGATGAGTGGATGCGCAATTAAAAAAAAAAAGGAAGCAGGCACAGTTATATTTAATATATACCTGATACTTTTTACTACCAGTAGGCCTATTTTCAAGGGAATACATCTATTGAAACTAAATTATTGATATTCCATTTTTAACTAATACGAGAAACAAAACCTAACGTAGCTTTTGGAACTAAGAGAACATTGATATGCAAAATCAGATTTATTCTATTTTTATCATTGCTCTTAACGTTTATGATGGCGCTCCGCGCTGGCTAAGTGGTAAAGCGTTTGGCTTCCGAACCGGAAGGTCCCTGTTTCGAATCCTGGTGATGAGATTTTCAATTTCGGTATCTTTAAAGTGCCCCCGAGTCTACACAGCTCTTAACATCATGCTTGCCACATGACACCCTCGTTAACTTTGGGTCACAGAAACAAATGATCTTTTCATCATCTGCCCTACAGACCCTTTCAGAAAGGGGAACTTTTAATTTACTGTTACCGTACACACTTTCGTCAGAATAAAAAAAATATTGAATAATTGATTATGACAACTTTTCATTACCCTATCGCACTGAACTTTTGCAAATAAACTCAAGCTGCGTAACATGGCCTAACACAAAAATCTAATGGTTTAGCCAAACAACCAATTGTTGGTGACATAATAAACCACAAAGTACCCAGGATAAAAGGCAAGAGTAAGGTTTGATGAACTAAATTAATACACACAATGCCTAATGAAGTTGCAAAGGATCGGGGCCATGAGACTTGACCATTTTTTTTTTTAGTTATGCAGCCTGCTACTGATAAGTGCCAGAAATGTATATGACTCCAGGCCAATAAAAGTTGGTTAATACTATAGTACTAATAATGGAAAGAAGACAAATTTGTCCTTTTAACCCTTTTCCTTCCTTCCCTTTTTGGATGTGTGTGTGTGTGTTCACGTCTCTCTAGTGCTGAGCGCGTACACTAAGCAAGTTCACTAACTCTCTACTCATTTAAATGGATGTTTCAGTTCCCTAACGTTCTAACAACGCACGACACTGATGCTTAGTATTATAATGAGCGTAAGCCGGCTGGCTTATCAATCACTGCCATAACATTTGAAAGCATGGAGTCGAGAAAAACACATTGATTAGAAATATCAATTACTCAATGCTGATATAAGCCTAGAGGCAGTTGATTGATTTAATCTATCTGCAGAACTACTGGCTAACGTAGCATTGGCTACGTTGTATTACTGGAGTATTTTCAAGACATGGCTACATCATCAGTAGGCCTACATATTGAATTTTAAAAATTAGTGGTTGTTTTTCTTTTTTGGTTGTTTAAATTATTCAGTTAATTAATATTTTTTTATTGTTACCATGACAAAAACTTTTTTTTTCTAAAAATCACCATGTGATATAATTTCGTAGTGCTATAGTGTCCAAAATATTGCCTTCATATTTATTCAAAATGTATGTGTCTATATTAACTTAGTTAATTTAATAAATATTTAAATAAAGAATTTATTAAATACCTTTATTAAATACCTTATACTAAGACATAAGAAATCAAATTATTGGATTACATTAATCAAAGATATATTGTAACATACATTGATTGATGATTGAAATAGTTCTACAAGTTTATAACGTTTTTCCCTTTTAGAGGTACGAAGTAAGAAGTTTAATACTGTTGAGAGAAACTCAAAAGGATGATTAGTCCAATCAACGTTTAGGTGAGTTGATCCTGTAATTAAATATCCTCCACAAAAATCATGTAGTGAAAAGTTGTGGCATAACCGAAAAAAAAAATATTGTAGAAGCTAATTTGGAATGAGATAGATAATCAAGGATTCGATACAATACAAACAAAATAACTTTAAGCAAGCAAAATTTTAAAAAATCCTTTAAAAAAAAAAAACAAAGCTTATCTAAGGAGAAGAACTCCGTCCTTACAACTATCTCTCTCAATAATGTAGAAGCTATTTCCCTTATCAGCCAGAATAATTAATTACCAATAGTTAATTTACTAATTCATGTTTTATTTTTTAGCCACATCTGTGAATACTGAAGGATTAATTTTTTCTTGTTGTATCAAACAAAATAATTAATTACCAGTAATTAATTCACGAATTGGTTTTTTTTTTATTGATTCATGTCTTGTGAATGAATAATTGTGCAAAATTTCAATTTGATCCAAGAATGGGTGTGGGACAAATAATGTTTAAAATAGTATACATTTCAGAGTCAACTGTTGTATGTAGGTATATAAACTGTTTACATTTAGCTAAAACAATCTATGTTAAGTCCATATAGCCAAATATAGACTAGTTGATTAAGGGATCAACTGTGTGGAATTTTAAAAATAAATATACATTTAATACAAATCCATCTGATCACGAAGCACAATGGCTATAGTCGATCAACAGGTAGGTTCTTCTGCGCTATTATAATCGATTAGCTTCATACTAGTATGTTAAGGCTTTGATTGACCATTTTGATGCTCTTTCCTTTTTCTCCCATTTCCTCAGCTTTAAAATATTTATTTTTTTGACGCAATCATTTGAAAGAAACCATCGGTGATACTTTAATAGCAGACCTCTAGTAAAAAAAAATGGAATGCATTTAAAAAGAGTGTCGTTAGGATGATTAAAATGACAGCAAATTTGAACGTTTCACTGCAATGTACGTAGTTTAGAAAAGTAAAAATCGTGTAAAATTAGGTTACAAATGACCACCTCCAGGGGCGGACTGGCTATATGGGCGTTTGGGCCTATCCCCGGTGGGTCTCATGAACGCCACTATAGAACGTATTAAATTGTTAAAGGTTTGATCATATTTCTTGTAAAAGGGGCCCTTGTGTTAAAAAAAATCTTTTACAGACTATACAGTATAATACTAATTTATCTAACACATTTTCCGAAATAATGTAATAGCTTACATCCGTAGACACCTGCTACTAGTAGGCTTCGTCCTTTTAGAACCTACACACTTAGCGATTAAAAAGCAACATAAGACCTATTTTTCTTCATTGGATGCATGTATTCAGTTATCGATACATTATCAAATGATTTTGAGGACAGGTAGACCTAGAATTGGATGTCAATAATATTATATACAATTTGTGGGTCGGATTGTATTGAAATGCCCGGACCGATCTTAACATCCAGTCCGCCTCTGACCACCTCCTAAAGAGTTCACTAAAAGAGTACACGTGTAAACACTATCTTAACGAATAAAAACGACATTATGTCTACGTGTATTTCTGTGAAGTAAGACAGCCTAGAACATTGATCGTAATAAAAAAAATTATTTGGACAATTTTATTATACCTCTTATAGACTTAAGTCGTCAACAAATATAAAACGCCATTAAAATGACTTTCTTCGTGGAGAGGTTGTAAAATATATGGTTATTGATTTTTTGTTAGCCCTATTATTCCTTCCTAACCTTCCGCTCTAATGTACATAAGTATTGTTACTAAAGTGGTACCCCCCCTCCTTACTTTGTTAACCTACTGAGGCTACTCAAGTGGAACCCCCTCCCTTTATTTGTTTACTTGCACAGGCTACACCTATTCGCTTTAAAGTCATATTTCATTCACAGCAACTTTCTCAATTCTTATTAGTCCAGAATCAATTAGCATTTAATCTTAGACTTTCAGACAATGTTTTTTTTCTGTTTTTATAGCAACTAACTTTTGTTTAAAAAAAAATGTGTTTTGACATCACTAGTACGGAGGCGCGGCAGCTGAGTGGTAAAGCACTTGGCTTCTGAACCGAGGTCCCGGGTTCGAATCCTGGTGAAGACTGGGATTTTGATTTCGGGGTCTTTGAGCGCCTCTGAGTCCACCCAGCTCTAAAGGGCACCTGTCATTGGGGAAAGTAAAGGCGGTTGGTTGTTATGCTGGCCACATGACACCCTTGTCAAACTTGGGCCACAGAAACAGATGACCTTTACATCATCTGCCCTATAGATCGCAAGGCCTGAAAGGGGAACTTTACTTTTTACATCACTGGTAAGGTAAGGAAAAAACTATACTTGGAAAATGTTGATAAAGAACGATTGAAGAAACAGTTAAACAATAAAAGCAGAAAAAAGAAACTATATAGGAAAGCTTATCTAAGGAGAAGAACTTCGTACCTACAACTATATCTCTCTTATTTGCATACATTGTTTATCATTCTACATATGACTACAAATCGGAGCGAGAAGTTACAAAGTATTTTTGGTGTTTTTTGTTTCTTCAGAGGTTCAAGGTCTGATTATTTTCCTATATGATTCCGACAAAAATCTAGAAGAATAATTTTTATTTGTTTGACTTTACAGGTAATACAACAAATTCGGGCTCTATGACTATACCTAGTTTAGAATGGATCCAATATTTGGCTTGCCATGTATAACGGAGTCCAAAGCCATGGACTCGGCCCGAACTCGAAATCAATGTCAGGAGAAAAAACTGGCTGAGAAATTTTATGAGTTAGATTTAGATAGGAAATCAAGGTAAAATAGTACCGTCATATCATATAGAGGCTATACAAATACATAGGCCTACAGGTTGGTCCAATAATAAGTTGATAGTACATAAAAACATTTTATTTTGAATCATGCATATAAGTATATTTACTAGAACTTTTATTTCAATGAAAACATCATTGTATTGTGAAAAATATTTTTTTTTCCTAAAAATCACAAAGTTAAAAGAAACATAATTGTAATAACACAAGAGTGATACATAACCATAGTTTACGTAAGACCTATAATCGCATGTCAGTCTACATACTTTTGGACCACCCAGTATATACGCCAAAGCAGAGAACTTTAGCATATAGCCATATATATATATATATATATATGATAGAATAATTAGAATGGAAATAAGACTATATTACATTTTGGCACCTTAATGGGTTAAACATGTAGTTTCCTTTTACATTGCTACAACTTTTCCTTTTTATTTCTAAAATAGATCTTGCAAAATATTAACAAAGAAAACTGCTGTAGAAGATTTCAAGACAAGCATTGAGCTATCACCGCCTAGGCTACGCACTTTGCCAATGGGACTATCACGTGAAGAGAAAGAGCAGTATAAACAGTTACTTCGTAATTCTAATGGCGTTAGTATGACATTGTCTGAACTGGACAGAAAATTGGCGGACAGAAGATACAGAACCATTCAGAGTGTGCCGAAATCCAAAGGTCATCAGGAGGTTAGTGCAGCACAAAATGAAGACAACAATGAACATTTAGTGGATGTGGGAAATTGGAACTCTTGTCTTACAATCAATCGACAGAAGCATGCGGCAAGAAACGCTTGGAGTAGAGTCACATCAGAAGATATAAAGTTTAAACGAGATGATACAGCGAAATCCAAAACGCCGACTTTATCCGCCAAAATATACCAACACTCTAGTAAAAATTAATTTTTGTGAGCTCTAGACTTTGTGGCATTAGGCAACAAAAGGAGAAATAGTTTTTATCACATTGTCAGTTCAAGAAGTGGACGATGTACGAGTGATTAGAAGATATTGTCAATACATTTTCACATATGCAGCTCTAATACAAAACTCATTTTTAAAATTCACTTTGGCTACCATTATAATCATGTTGTTGTTGTTGTATTCTCAAATAATTATATATGATGGGATTATATTTACATATGGTGTGAATGGGATAGTTTATTGAAAAACAAACTTTCATTCGTTCCAATATTATTATTTGACTTTTGAAATTGTCTAAAAGTGAAGAAATAAAGTCTTAGGATTTGGCACTAATGAAAGCATTATAATGTCATTATTGGTAATACAAAGCCTTTTTTTATTGGTATCGAAAAAGAAACATTGAACTTAATGTTAAAATCAAATATTACGCATTACAAGCAAAACGAACAAATACAATGCTTTCAATTACCTTCAAAGTTTAGGTCTACACCATTATTAGTCAAGGCTTATAATGTACGTGATATTCAAATCATTGTTATACTTCCTATTATTATAATTATATTCTTTAATTATATCACTAAAAATGCACACAATATTTTTAGACAACTTACATCAAGCAGTGTTACTGAGACGTGCCAGATCACTTGTTGCACAAATCACGACAAAGAAAATGGAGAGAATCCTTGAGATGTTCTAACTCACTTTCTACTGTTGATGTTCTCTCCAGAAACCCATTAATTTTGTCCACGACAAGATCCACTTCTCGACTTTTTCTTTCATGTAGAGATGTTAAATGTTTCTCTAGCATCACACGGCTCTTCTCTGCCTTTAGAAGAATACATTTAAAGCTCAATTAGTTCATTTTTCTACTTCAGACCCCTTCAAGTCTTGTTTTGTTTAATGGTAAGCAGTTAGTATGCTACATTATGGAGGCTATTGCCATGTTCTAGTTCTTGTCTTCTTGCGGATAAAAGAAAGAATACGTATTAAGCTTTGAAATGCCGCATTAATTTAACCTAGAATTCCTATTTGTTTTGTGCAGTAAAGCGTTTAAACAAAATATTTCACTTAATAATCTACCACAGACCCAAGCAGGAAAATAAAGCTTGTCACTATTTTATCTAAATGCTCACAAGCCTAACAATAACATGCAATGACTTTTACAGTTACATCGTCTCTATTAGTCTCTAATATTCATTATGGCTTCATTCAGTTTTTTAATACATGTATTAATGTTTGAAATTTTATTACGTAAAATTAAAACCTAAATTACCGTAATTAGTTCATCGAATAAATGTGTTCAAACGAAAACGAAGATGAAACTTTTAACATTCGTTACACTATTAAGTGCTCCAATAATTGACTCTTTGTTAATGATAACACACATTAAATATGTGTATGCCACATAGTCTACTAGATTTATAAAGGATACATAACAAATACCGAGTCAGTGTCAGATCTGCCAGCCCTGTTATTGCTCTAACCATAATCACGTATTTTTTTTACCCTCCCCACTTAAGAGTCTATGAACCTATTGGTAGTCAAACACAATGAAAGTATTATTCGCTACGCATAGTCGTTTACATTGTTTAACAGCAAACATTTATAACAGAAAAAAGGCCGATCATAGACTTTCTTTTTAACACCAAATAGAATGAAACAGTGTTGTACGTAGGATATTAGATGCCTAGTGCGGTAGCTCCTTTTAATGCCCTAAAAATAAAAAAAAATGAAACACTAATCATTTTTTTTTTTAACATTTACTTGTCAGAATCTCATACAAAAAAAATCTCCGTTGAAGTCTCCTTCTTAGCTCCTAGCTAGCTACTTGGTCTGGGGAGTGTTGTAAGATTCGCTATATTTCCTTTATTCCGGGCAGCGGTATACTGACTACAATGCACAATTCATCATAGTAAAGACAAAGATACAGAGACCGATACTATTGTGTTGAGAGCATTCAAAACACATGTGGAAAATACATGTTTTGAAATAGGCTATATACTTTAAAATGATTTTCGTGCTAAGCATTGGGTTAGGTTTGGGGGGAGGGTGAGAATTGATATTCAAATCTACGGCCGGTCCAATTGAAATTTATAGATATTAAAGTTCGCGGGCCAAAGATTTTTTTTTTTTGGAGCGTTTAATTGTGGGCCTTTCCATGGCAATATAAACAAATGAACGGGCATAACCGGTGGGTAATGCTAGTGACGTCACAAGTGTCTGTTTGTTTTTTTGTCCAGGGGAAGCAATCTGTGTGTGGGATTTTTTTTTCACCGTCAAAGCCCTGAAGTAGGCCAATAGACAAATCATTGAAGGAACTGAGAGTAGAGTATCGGCCCAATTCAGAAAAAAGGACACACTGTTTAGAAGTGTTTGGAGAAGAAATGCATATTACTGAGAGGGGAAAGATAGGCTTTTCTGATGTTCCCGTTTGCATTCTCACTCAATCCAGCAAATAGATAGTTCCAAAGTTTCTGTATTAGATAGCCACAATTCCATTACGATTACGGGCTAATATCAATGAAATATGCTTGTAATCATAGTAATCAGAAACAAAAATTTCTTAGACCTAACTTTGGAGTACAAGGTAATTTGATGACAACATCAATGGAAAATACTATTGCAGAAGGAGGTCTCACCTTAAAAGTTACTATTTGACATTATTCAATTAAACGAGGGGAAAATGTGTGTGGATATGTTGTAGTGTGTGACAATGACAGAAAGAGAGTGAGAGAGAAAGATGGTGTGTAGGCCTGTTACTGTTATTGACAGTCAGATTGTGTTATTTTGTTTTTACTAACATATCTTAGTGAACCTGTCCAAGTAGACCATAGTTGATAGTATGTCGAACGTTGCTCGTTGTTTAAACAAATGATTAGTAAATATGTCTGGTTCAACAGGACCATTTCTGATTAGGATGAATTGTGTATAAAAAGACTAATATTTAAAAAAATGCTGATTAAAATTGCTCTGAGTATCTTTAAGTCGATTGGGGTGAAAGCACGAAGCGTCTCATTATTTTTATTAGTTGAACATTGGTAAATTGGAATCCATAAACTAAAAATGTATTACATTTTCTAAATGGGAAAAGAAAATTTTATTGCACTAAATAGAGTGGAGAATATAGTTATTATTTTTTAATACGCTTTTAATGGTCCACGATAGATTTAATACGCCTATTAGTTGTGTAGATAATATACAAATCCAAGTCAATAATCTATATTTAGTTCAGCATGGTTCGTGGTCTAAATATTTCGTCTTTGTTTCTTTCTGTCTAAGAAGCTAACTCTAGATGTAGCCTAGATTGAATCCTTTGGATATAAAGTCACACATTAAGCACCACGGCCACGACAAGTGTACACGCTTTAAGGTACTCTTAACTGACATGTATTTTTACTCTAACACTTAGGCTATACAGACATAGTTAGATAGATAATTTCACAGACCAATTCTAAGGTCACTTATTCTCCCTACTCAAAAGTATTGACACACATTAAACTTATTACCTGCGACGAAATCCTCTTGCCCATTTCAGCTAGAAGAGTTCTATCATTTGTTCTTTTTGCTTTGATTGCTTCAAGAACTCCTGATAGTGCAACTGAAATTTGTTCTTTGGTCATTTCAGTTTCATTCCGTACCTCTGTTTGATGAGTGCAACTGCGGGGGTCATCATAATTGGCGCTTTGTTAAAATATATTAAAAAAAACACAACAAATTCAGCAATATCGCTATATAGAAATTAAAATTTGGCATGTTAAAAATGTATTTTCTATAGCCTTTAAAACTTTAACCGGCTCCTGAAAGAGGAAAAGCCGCAATCAGTTTTTTTTTCGTCTGTTTATCTGTCCGTCCGCCCCGTTTAGATCTAAAAATCTGATATCATAATTTTGATAAATTTTTTAATTGATTCTTGTTTTGTCAGGTAAAAGAAAACATTGTGCAAAATTTCAGCTTGATCTGAGATTGGGTGTCGGAAAAATAACGTGTACAAACTTTTTACCAAACAGACAGAGTGAGTAAAGTTTTCTCAGCTACACAAGTTACAATTTGAATTAAGTGTTTATTTATGTTTTAACAGACCAAGAATCCATTTAGTATGTATATAAGTCAACTATATTTTATAACGAGATTTAATAAACAGTGATATGTATTATGCTTTTCCATAGTAGTAGGCAAATTTCTTCTGACATGTAAAACCGCTTCATTGAGGCCTAGTAAGAGAGACTGACCCTTGATAAAACCATTAATTAAATGATCACTCAAAAACAGACTGAACAGTAGGCTATCTTCACAACAACCAATTCAATGAACGTAGACCTACCTTGTCGTATCATGGCTTCGTTCGGCCTAATAACACAATAATATCGACAATACTTTGAACACGCACACTTCTCTTTTTGTGTTGCGGAAGATAAATTGTGGTTGTTGATAGTTTGTAGTATACCTTTGATATTCCTGCTAAAATTATGGAAACACGCCCTTTTACCTGCTTGAGTGGACCACTTTGGGTGCCGATTTTGACTGCTCATATGTCACACAAATTATCTTTGTAACTGTTTTTTTTAATATATTTATATAATATTTTTCAAGATTGACTTGGTTTCTCGCTTCTTTTCACACCCAATCTACATAGTTCCACATATATTTTTTTTTACTTCCATTCATACGCGTGGAATGGCTCGTTCCAACTATAAAAATAAATTATAATAATTTAAACTGTAAGTTAATAAAATTGTTATCCCTAATGGAAACACAAATGATCAGACTAAAATTTAACATTTAGCATATATATTAATGCGGCTATATGCCTAATTATCATTATAAATGGCCAATAATAGAATATGCATCCACCGTGTGGGACCCCTCAACTCAAGAAAACATTAAGAAACTGGAACAAACACAAAATAGAGCAGTGAGATTCATAACAAACGAATATTCACATTTGACTAGGGTAACACCATTAGTAAAATCACTAAATTTAGAAAGCCTTCAGGACAGAAGACTCAAAAGTAAAGTAGCAATTATACATAAAACACTGAACCATAATCTTCAAATACAAAAACAAAATTTAATAAAATACTCTGAAAGACACAAAAATAAAGGCACATTCCTCGTCCCATATGCTAGGACAAATTTGTACAAATACTCCTTCTTCCCTAGTGCTATTAGAGCATGGAATGGGTTGCCTGAGCTAGCCAGAAAAACCAGTGACTTGGCAGAATTTAAGTCATTGGTTAATATGCATGACTAAATGCATGACGCGTAGGACGTAATCATCTTCTTTTTTGAAGTAACGTCTGTATTATATAAGATAAGATAAGATGTCTGGTGGTAGTCTGATCAATCATTTACTGCAACTATATGATCATTTAATTATCTCATATCTGCCTGGGATCCCATCTTCCTTCATGTGGTTCTTCAAATGTATCCGCGTCTTGCCCATCTGCTTGACATCTACTTTTAAATTGTGGCGCCATGTATTCAAAGTATTCCTGAGCTGTCCATTCTTCCTCTTTCCTTGGGGTTTCTAGGCGATGGCTTGTCTTGAAATGTTGGGTGCAAACCTACAAAGGATGCGGCCTGTCATCTCCAGCATCTCTGAAGGATATCTACTTCATTCGAGGTCTTATCTGGCAAGTGGAACATAAGAATCTTCTTGAGAGAGGTATTGATGAATATCTGGCATTTTATTTTCATGGTGTTGTTGGTGGTTCTCCAGGTCTCTGCTCAATAAAGTATTAGCTTAACGATGATGTTGAAGAGCCTGATCTAGGTGGTGGTGCTTATTTCCCTGGATCCCCAGGTATTCTTGAGCTGATGGAAACTGCTGGAGCTTTACCAATGCGGGCTCTGACATCTGCATCTGTTCCTCCGTGGTGTCCAGGAGAAAGGTGAAGCTTTCCACTTATTTCATCGCCTCGCTAACTTTAATAGGTGTCTTGAACACCTTGCTTTACTCTCTTTATGGTAAGTTGAATCCGCAACGGTGCTTCTCTTTTTCGGCATCTGCTGTTGTGTTTGAGAGAGAAGAGCCATGTCATCTGCGAAGTTGAGGTCATCTAGACGAGTCCACTGCATATCGTTCCGCTTCTGGTCTGTTGCTATCGACTAGTATAATATATAAGTCTATGATATTGATCTAGAGATCGAGATTAGATTCTCTCTTTTGAACGGGTTCTGCAGTTTTTCCGTCAGATCTCTAAATCTAGAATATAGAATCCAGGCTATAATAATATAGAATAATATATCTCTATCTAGATATAGATCAATAATTCGAGATAGAATTAGAATCTAGATCTATTTAGATCTAGGCTTATAAAAATCATTATGATTAAACGTACCTTTCTTTTTCATTAACTTTGGGCAATTGTAATTCATTATTAACATTATTAGATCTAAATTTTAGATCTAGATCAAGCACATCCTGCTGTTTACTTGCATTTTGAGCTTCTTTTGCCATTAGAAATAAATTAGATCTTGATCTTCTCTAGATCTAGAATAGATCTATAATAATGATAATCTAATATTAATAGGATATTATAGAAGATTAGATTCTAGATTAGATCATCAATAGGTCACAAAAAGGTGATATACTCATCATATAGACATAGATAGATCTATCTAAATCTATTAAAGTATAAATATATGTCTAGACTCTTTAGATCGAGATATTAATGATCTATAGACTGGGTGTAGCTTAATATAATCTTGTGCGACATTAGAAGGCCTAGAAATTAGAATAGATATATCTAGACAAGATATAGACTCATCTAGACTACGCCAACATCCAGAATCTTAGTAGATCCTGATCTAATCTAATATATTGAAAGGGAGGTAATACAATCGTCTTCTGCTACTTTAATAATTTAGGATTTGTCGTTCTTGAATAATTCTCTTGTATAAAAAGATCTACTTTATGTAATCTAGAACCATCTACATCTTTGTCAAGACGATCAAATCTAGACTAGATCTTCATCTTAATAAGAAAAACATTAAAAATATATTTTTTAAAAGACAATAGATCTACCTTTTTTATACAACTTATAGATCTAAAGCGATTGTTTTTCTCAACTACACAACATACAAAAAACAAATAAAAATTCCCCGCCCCCTTTTCCTCCCGAGAAAAAAAATCATGCAATGGTTAGGCGAATGTATAGATCTACTGCAATTTATAATATGCCTATATCTTATCTAAATTGATCTAATATTCCAATGTTAGACCTTTAGTTCTAGATTTAGAAGACGATGCGCAAAATTTAATTTTTTGTTTTTATTTTGAAAGATTAGTCTATGTCTAGTTACAGTCTAGTATGACGATCAAACAAGTTTTCCCATTCTTTCCCCGATGATATACAGCAACTGTCAAAGTTCTAGGAAAATCGTTAGAGTCGTTTTCGAGAATCGTGTCCTCTCAATCATATTTTAGGCTTTTGAAGTACTAATTGAAAGTAGGTATTGTAAACAAAATAGATTCATTATAATTATATCTAGATTCCATTCGCATATAGCCCACTAGTGTCTACTAGAGTGTAACTAAAGTGTAAATTTAGATTTAATAAAGTAGACTCTATTTCTCTAAGTATAATTATTGTTCTATATAGATCTAGAATGTCTATAGGTATAACTCTTGATCTATAATCTAGATCTATTATTATTATTTTTTTAGAGATTGCTCTTTTTAAAAGAATTCGTTTCAGAACTGAACTTGCTCGCCGACTCCAAGTTTTTACAATTTTTTAAAATGAATCATTGATCAATAACTAGATCTAAAGAGTCTATAAATAGACTGGATCTAGACTATAGATCCTAGATCTATTTGTATTGTATATTTATAGATCTATAATCTAGACCTCTGCAGATCAAATCTAGATCTAGATCTACCTTCTATTTAGAATCTAGATTTAGATCTACGGTACTTCATTCAATATGGCGGGAGTTGTGTTAGAGACGTTGAGTAACAAAAAGCTTTTGATTTTGAGTTTTTCTTTAGCAATAATTCTTACCGTTTTCTTCTTGATTGGAGGAATTGTTGGTAAGACTGAGTCTGAGACTAAGTTACTTGACTAAGTCGACTAAGTAGCTTCAACTTCTTAGACCTACATCTAGACTTTAGACAAGACAATCGACTTAGACTTAGATTACTTCTAAAGACCAACGGCTAACGGTATTAGTTTTACGTGACTAGATACGCAGAATCAGGTTTCTATTACCATAATAATTATTATTATATATAGTATAATATAGATTAGATCTATTTATCACTAGTCTGACTAGTATTAGTATAGAATAATAGATATCATCTACTAAATAGAAGACTGACTAGATAGAGTCTATATTAATCAAATTAATATATAGAGACATTAGTCATTAGAGAGAGATACAGATATTTATATATATATATATATATATCAGTGGCGTCACTAGGACTAGGCCGACTAGAGGGTGCAGTCCGCACCGGGTGACACCCACCAGAGGGTGACACCTAGATCGGAAAAATGCACTTTTCCAAATAGCAACTTTTAAAAATAAAAATTACTACCTTGAATGTCTCTCAATTTAGTATCAACATGTCCCAAACTTTCTTAAAATTTAATTCTATTTGTCTTGTAATTTTATGAGAAAAATAATACATTGTAGAAGCCAGGAGAAAGTTAGTTTCTGAAGCTAAGAAATGTAGAAAAACACTTGACAACTCTGAGTGAGCTTAAGGCGCTCCCCAGACATATTATCTGATTAGTTGAGTGGCAACCGTAACATTTTTTATTGTAAAATGTTGAGAAACAAATAGACATGAAATCCTTGCCCGCCATTCAACATTTAGGGCTGCAAGCTCTCTCCACAGAAATCAGTCTTAGGGGACTTTCACAGCCACTTTCCTTCTAAAAAGGTGTGACGCCATGATTAAACGTGGACAGCCATGATTTGCGTTCCTCTTTTTGGCTTTCATGTTAAGGCTGCTTGTTTCGTCCTGTCTAATGAACAAATCTCATTCGATGTTTAGTCGCCTCTTCCCTTAGAATGCCTGTGTGGGAAAAGATTTCTCTATTGGTAACATTATCTCGGTATGTTATTTGTAGGATCCTTCTCAGCCATCAATGCTCAGCCTCTTTCAACCTTCCACGTCTCGAAGCGTAGGTGGCCCTTGGGACAATGATTGTATTGAGTAGGTGGATTTTAATCTCCAGGCTAATTGATTTGTTTGCTCAGATAGCCATATTTTTTTAAAGACAGCTCCTGCTTTCCTATTCGACACTATGAATGCAACTTCATTGCTTGTGATAACAGTGCCTAAATAGGTTAACATTTCTATTTGTTCAAGATCTGTATGACCAATGATGATGGGGATTTTGGGTAACCTGCACTCAATATGCATTTACTTTGAGGGAATCTTTATGTCATATTGTGTATGTACTTTTAATTGTATTTCAAAATAATGCTATGTCCTCTGCAAAATCCAACTCGGTTTGGTTTACGGCATGGGAACCCGAATGTAGCCTGTTTAATGTATTTCTATGACCTTGTCGATGGTTACAAGAAAGAGAAACGGAGATAAGATAAACTCTAATCTCATATCCGTCTCGGTGTTTCAGCCTCTGTTGTGACACAACAGTTTGATTAGCTTTAGACATGTCGCAGAATCTGGGCAAAATGTTGCAAGATGCCTAATTCTCATGATATTTTCCAGAGGGACCAAACTTCTTTTTTTAATCTACCAAACTGATCAACATTAAAAATTTCTCACATGAAACGTACGATAATGATCATACTATTGATGTGAATAGAATTGCTTCGTATGTGTCTCAAACTTCGTATCAACCCTTGGATCAATTTTGTTTAACCGCCAATCATACTATTAGAAATTGTGTGTAGTATACACCAGAAGAATGAGTCCTGGCCCAGATTTTATTTTTTATTTTAAAATCTTTCTAGCCTTTGTACAAATGTTTCTCTCAACAGTTGTCCGAATGAAGTTTTTTTTGCTACCAATGACTTTGCTAGCAGCATTTATAAATGGTTTTCTGCAGTTTATTTTTATTTGAAATGTTTAGATTGCCATACCATGCAATGATGTTGAAACTTAAAATACCCCAGATATGAGCATGGTAAAATATTGACAATGTCTTTTTGCTGACCGTAAAAGAGACCATTTTTCTTAGTAATCGTAATCTTTGTTGCCCTTTTTTGGTGATATAATCAGTATGTGCAGTAAAAATTTAATTATAGTCTAGGTATTTAAAAGTTATAGTAGTATAAGTAGTTGCAAGATCAGCATATAGCTAGATTAGTTGATGTTTGATTTAAATTCTAAGTATTCAAGTACCACTCTCGTTCTGAGATGATCCTGTAGGGCTAGATCTAGGTCTATATCTAATAGATTCTTAATTGAAAAGAGGACGATGTTAATACTGTACTCATACAGTTCTGAAACTAAAAATAAAGAATCCTTTTTAAAAAAGTTTACTAGTTGTGACAACTGCTTATAGCTGCCCAACAGATTGTTTTTTTGAGTTTGTAGTCAAATGAATAATCATAATAATGCAAATTTTAATTCAAACTTAATTTGGGCTAAGTTCTGCGTATGTAGTGCTTAACAGGCAGCAGTGAACAAATCTTCAACATACTCCTCCCCCTTGGAAATTTAACAATTGAGAATTGTGTTGTTTACAAACTATTGTTTCAAGCACTCTAAAAATATGATAGAAAGGGGAGAGGTTATTTATACCATTCATCATAAATCATAACAATATTTATTTTTAATTTATAAATGTCCAACAAAGGTAAAAGTATCTGTGCCATACATTCTATATATCTTTTAAGCTAATATTCAACCAAATTTATTTTTTTTTAATTACCAATATAATTTCCTAATATTTGAAATGTTTCAAGCTCCTTCACCAAATAGTGTGATGGATACTCTAACTGTCAAATGTTATGATAAAGACAATGGTTGGCATCTTAATAACATGAAGCCATTTACCCCAAGAGGAAAAGATTCATGCAAATATATAGATAGTTTTAATGATGAGGTAAGATTTCAATATCTTTTTTCACCAACATTATTTACAGTATTCTAGATATATATATAAATATTTATATTGTTATTGTTTTTTTAAATATTTTTTTTATAATTAATAGCTTTTGTAACTGCCAGAAAAATAGTTGAAAAATGTTTATGTTAATTTAAAAAAACATTTTATTAGTCTAAACGTACTTTTTTTTCCTAAATTATTTTTTTTGTTTTACTTTTTGATATTTTATATTTTGAGTTTTTGGCACATCGACACAATTAAGGCCATGTCATGCCCATTTTACTTTTTGTATTTAATTCAAATTTGTTTGGTTCAGTTTCAGTTGTCAATTTTTTTTTCTTCAGGAAATAGAGCTGAAGAAAATAGATGCCAACGAAATTGTGTTTTCTCAGCTGCTACCGCTTCCTAAAGAAGGAATCGATCTTGATATGTCAAGATGGTTTCAGAATCTGATAGCTGTGATGGATGTAAATGTAGAGTATGATGAAGATAATCCATATCGTAAGAATTTCTTATGACTTTTAAATATATGTATATATATATCTGTATTATATGACTTGTCAGTTTATGACTATGTGTAGTTATATTGTTTTGTTTTGTTTTTATTTAAAAAGAAAATTTTTGAGAGTTGAATAAATTAGCAATTTAATAAAGTCAGTTTATGTCAATATAAAACCTCATTGGTATATATTTCGTCTTGATTTAGCTGAAAATAACAAACCAGAAATGTTGATAGAAGCTAAACTTTTTTATCGAGATAAGGAGGATGATGAATCAGACTGGAAGTTATTAGCTGAATCAAGTGAACAACGCACATTGGATTGTACAATTGAGCCTGAGAGGGTGAATACATGATTATATACTAAAATAAAGATTTTAACAGAATAGCAAGGTCACAAAAATAATTTATTATTGTAGAATACCACACATTATATGTGAATTTTGCATATATTTTGAGAAATATTTGTGTTTTATCAGATATTAAAACAGACTTTTTCTTTCTCTCCTAATTGATGATACCATCATAGATTTGAGCTCATTAAATGAAATTAATGTTTCATTTTAGAAACTTTACTTTGTGCTATAGAAAAAGAGCATTTTCTGATAACAACTGAGAAAGTTATTCAAGCTTAATCATAATAGGGTAAAAATACTAATGAGAAAATGAAGAATTCCATCGGAATGTGGAAAATAATTGTGGAAAGAAAGAGTTTAAATAAAATTTATTTAAAGTAAAAAAATGGATAGATAATTCCATTTATTCAAAATTCAAGTCTATCTAACAAGGCTAATTAAAAATAGCTCATGACAAAAAACATTCCAAATCCATTTTTTTTTCACACAGAAATTTTGTGAATATCCAAAGCCTAAAGTAATTCATTCCATGGCTAACTAAAAACTTTAAAGTCCAAATTCATTTCATAGTAAAAACTCTGACTGCTAGTAACTAAATAAAGACATGATAATACAGACTTACTCCTTTGGTTTTCAATTTTAGTTTTAAAAAAAAAATTTTCCTGTTTTTATTTTTATTTTTTCAGAGGCGTAAAGGAAATTTGTATAATTGTGAATTGATATCACTTTTTGAACTAGGCAGTGTTCATTATGACTATTACTTGATAAATATTCGTCTACCTATTGATCCAAGAAACACTATGAACAGAATTGGAAAACTTGCAGATATGCATGTCATTGTGAGTATCTCCACTTAAAAAATTTATTATCATTATATATAGCAAAATAAGGATTGGTAGATTGGTAAACCACTTGGCTTCAGAACTGGGAGTCCCGGGTTCGAAACTTGGTGAAGACTGGGATTTTTAATTTTGGAATCTTTGGGGCACCTCTGAGTCCACCCAGCTCTATTGAGAACCTGAGGTTAGTTTGGGAAAAGTAGAGGCGTTATGCTGGCCACGACTCCTTTGTTAACCATGGCCCACAGAAACAAATTACCTTTACATCATCTACCCCATAGATCTCATGATTTGAAAGGGAAATTTACTTAACTTATCTACAGCAAAATATGTAATAGTGTTTAAACAATACATTTCTTTTTCTCAGGCTATCTTTCAAAATGGCGGCTTTACAAAGGTTTGGTTTTCCATGAAAACTGTTTTGTTTCCCATGGTCTTAGTTGTCTTGGTCTGGTTTTGGAGGAGAGTTCAAACGCAGGGTCGCTCGACAAATCTTACAGAAAGGCAAGCTCAAAAAGAAAAAGCAATAGTAATAATAATAGTTTGATAGACTCTAGTAAGTGTTAATTGGATTGCATTTCTTAAATTAAAATTTGGTACTCTTATAAAATACTTTTCCTTATGTTTCAGAACCATATTTGCACTTGGAATAATTTTATCTATCATGAACTGTAAGTTTTTTTCTCTTTAAATGTAATTTCAAAAGAAAAAAAAAAGTCAACCCTGCAAAACTTATAGCATGTTATAAAAATTCTAGCACTTCCTATTTCCTTACTGTGTACATGTTTAAGAATTTTTTTGTAAAGAATATAGTGACTGGATTTGCAAATTATTTTAATCTCTTGCTAACCAGTCAAGGGTGGCTTGGTGGCTGAGTGATAAAGTACTTGGCTTCTGAATTGAGGTGTCTCTGGTTCAAATCTTGGTGAGGACTGGGATTTTGAATTTTATTTTTAGGATGCCCTCAGTCCATCCAACTATGATATGTACATGAGATTAGTTATGGAATGTAATGGCAATTGGTTGTTTTGCTGACCACAATACACCTTTGTTAACCATCTTCCATAGAAATAGATGACCTTTACATCATCTGCCCTACAGATCACAAAGTCTGAACGATGTATTTTATTTTAAGCAATCTATATGTATATTACGAGGCAGAAAAAAAAACAATTACGAATTTATAGAAAATTGATATTTAAGTAAAAAGTGTTTTTTCTGTTTTTTTTTTTTTTTAAATAATACTTTTTGTTAACACAAGTTTTTTTAATTAGAGATGCCTTTTGGTTATAGGTCCCATTGAATGGCTTACCTTAACAGTGAACATGCCTTTTATGATGCTGTTGAATGACATCAGAGATGGTGCTTTTTATGCAATGTTGTTATCCTTCTGGATTATATTTGTTGGGGAACACATGATGGTAGGGCCAAAAGAAGCACTGTCTCAGTAAAGCTTGTACTAAAAATTTACTCTTGAAGCTTAATATAATTAAATTTAGTTTAATTCAACACTTAAGTTTCTCAGAGTTTAAACAACACTATACATAGGCTTTTACTTGACAGGACCAGGTGGATAGAAACAGGTTGATGGCATATTGGAAGCACTTGACTGTTGTTATTTTGGGCTGTCTGGCACTTTTTATTTTTGAAATGTGTGAAAGGTGAGTCATTGACCTAAAATCAGTGTATTTAATTCTTTAATATAATTTTAATATTAGACTCAACTGAAATATATGTATCATATTTGTACTATGTATTGATATTTAAAAAAAACAGTTATCAGGCCCTTTTTTTAAAATCTTTAGTGGTATTTATTGAACCAAAACTTATCTAACTTTATCTTCCATGTTTTTTTCAGGGGCAGGCAGCTTGTGAATCCGTTTTTTAGCATTTGGTCTTCAGAGATAGGTGGAGCGGCTGCAGTATCCTTGCGAAATTTGTGATTATTGGAAATTTTAAAAATATCAATATATATATATATATATATATATATATATATAGAGAGAGAGAGAGAGAGAGAGAGAGAGAGAGAGAAAGGAAAACAAAAAAGAAAAATTTAATTGTTGAAAATATCATATTAAAAGCTTATTTGAATGTTGGATCATTTGGAAATGTTTTTCTTTAACCCCTTTTAAAGTTTGGCTTCATTATAACTGCTGGAATAGCTGCCTGTATTTACTTCCTCTTCTTGTGTTACCTTGTCTTCAGAGTCTTCAGAAATATTAGCTTGAAGCGGACATCTCTACTACACATGAGCACATTGAGAAGAAAATATTATTCAGTGCGTTATTTAGTGTTCTAGTTTTTCTATATCTGTTCAACTATATTATGGCTTAACCAAAAGTATTTTGACTGGTGTTTAAGAATGTATTCACAATTTTGTTACACTCACAGCTAGAATTGTATTGTATAACAAAAGTAACAACTTCTGACACAGCCCTTGTACATTGTCTTTTTTATTATTTTTTTTTAGGGTCTAATTTTTCGTTTCAAGTTTTTGATGATTGTAACTTTGCTGTGTGCTGCACTGACAGTTATTTTCTTTATCATTGGACAACTGAGTGAAGGACAGTGGAAATGGGGAGACATTGATGTCAGCTTGGAGTATACTAGTGCATTTCTCACTGGTTTGTAAACATAATGTTCACAAATTATTTTTAAATGCTTTTGATATTTCAAATTAATTACTAGTACTTTTTAACTAAACACCATTCTTGATAACATTTAACACCATCTATATTCAATTTGATTTTCTTAAATGAAAAGCATTCAGAATTTTAGTGGTTATCAAGCTGTAGGTTCTACATGGTAATAGTTTTGTTTATGAAATTGTCTTGATAATAGACATGATCCAATCACAAGGACATGCCTTCTATTGTCATATTATTTAAATTCTGCTTTTAGCCTTGTAAGACTAATGTTAACATAATTAGAATAAAAAAAATTTAACTTTAAAAAAAAAACTATGAATTTTTTGTTTGTTTCAGGTGTTTATGGAATGTGGAATGTTTATGTGATAGCCATTCTTTGTTTGTATGCTCCATCCCATAAAAAGTTTACTACAGAAACTGGCAAGTTTTTTTTTTATATTTAATAATAATTTTTTGATGATTTTTAATTTCAGCTTATCTTGATTAATGATGGGAATTTTCCGAAACATTTTTTAGACTAAAAAATCTTTTTTTTTCTTTCTAAATTTCTCTGACAGAAAAATATCCTCAATTTCTTTCTTTTTTAAAAAAAAATAAATTATTTTTCCTTCTTTGTAAGAATGCGAACTAAGACCTGATTTCTTTTGTACATGCGCATTTCCAATATTGGCAATGTAGGTGTATTTGCAATGTTCTAATTAAAAACCATCTCGTTTTCTCTAGATCTAAAAGACAAGATATAGATCTACATTGATTTGAATCTGTCTAGATAGATGTCTGGATTTAGATTCTTTAATTTGAATATTTCTTATCTAGATCTAGACCTGGAATGGCTGCCTTGGCATATGGTATGCCTTGCTGCTATGCACTTTATGTTTTCCCTTGCACTGTTGTTACTCCTTTATTTGAACACTGCCAGCATTCATGCCCTGATGCCCTTAAGGAGTTTTGGACTAATATGCATACTAATAAACTTAATAGGCCTACTCTGAAGGAAATGGGATTAGATCTAGATCTTGATATTTCTTCTTGAACTGTCTAAGGTTTAGGTCTATAGAATCTCCAGAGATTGGATCTAGGACAATTTAGTTTTAACCCAATAACTTCTATTTCTGGATTAAACGATTCTTCTCATACCTTAAGCAAAGAGGGGTATCTCTTAATAAAATATTCTTAAAAAAATAAAAATTTTGAAAAATAAGACAATAAAATTTAAGATCTAAAACTAATAAATAAATAAACAACTTTGAAAAATAGAATTATATGTCTAGTTTAAAAAAATATATTTACTTTTAATACCTTTAGAATTAAAAAAAACCCCTGTAAAAATACTGATTTTCCCAGGTGTGGGCTTATAAACATGGTTTTTCTTGCTGATTGCTTATGTAATTTGGGAAGAAGAAGCACTTATACAAATTAGTCCTAGCATATAGAATTAAAAAATGTGCCTTTATCCTTTTGCCTGTCTAAATATTTTATTAGATTAAGTTTATTGCTACTTTTCTGTCCTGAAGTGTCTCTAAGTTTAACTGATAGTGTTACTATAGTCAAATTTAAATATTTATTTGATATAAGTCTTCACTCTGTTTTACATCTGTTCTAGTTTCTTAATGTTTATTTGCCTTGAGGGTCCCAAAATGAGGATGCATATTCTAATATTGGTCTAACTATGGCTAAATAGCATTTTAGTTTTATGTTCTAGTAATAGTTGATTCATAAAAACTTCTTTTAATAAATGTTAATGCTTTGCTCTACATCAATGGTTCTAGAGACTAATGGATAGGTGAAGCTGAAAGAATGCTTTGTTTGATTTCTTAATAATTTCTTTACATGATAACACCTAGGTATTTTTTTTTTCTCTTTTATTCTTTGGAGTTTTAGTCCTGGTTTATCTTATCTTATAAAATACAGACATTACTTCAAAAAGGAAGATGATTATGTCCTACGCATGTCCCTTGGTCAATTTACCATGAATACGATAAAAAAGTGTTATAAGTTTTTTTTTTTTTATTACTCCTAATAATTGACAATTTTCTGGGTGGAAAGACTGCTTCAATTTATTCTCATTTCTTTGACTCATTTTAATTCTCTTTGTAAATTTGCAATATCTTGTGTGTTTTTTTTGTTCTATAAATAATGTAATCACCTGCAAAGAGTCTAAACTTTTGGGTAACTTTTGCTTTTAAACCAATTCAGTTAAGTAGATCATTTATATGAATTAGAAATAGTTGTGGATCAAAGACTGGCCCTTGAAGATCTCCTGAGGTTATTGTTATTGATGTTGATCTGGAGGTTATTGACACTCAGTCTCTGTACTTGCATCTCCATAGTAAATCACATCAGCATGCCAAGGCTTGTTCCCGTTGCTCACTGATGCGCTCATAAAACAAGTCAGTTGCCAAGATACATATTGTTGAGTGGTCCCATCGAATTTTGTGTTTCAGGTGTTAAAGGAACGTGGAATCTTTATGTGATAGCCTTTCTTTGCTTGTATGTACCATCTGATAAAAAGTTTACTATGGAAACTGGCAAGTTTTTTATACTTGTTCCCATTACTCTCTTATGCTCTTATTAAACTAAGCTGTAATACTTGAAAGCACATACAGTCCAGTAAGCTGGTTAAGTAGCGTAGGTCAGAAAAAGACAAGTTTTAGATGTCCATCAGTGATTCAGGTCAAAACATAGTTTTTAAAACGGTTTTTATAAAATATTATAAAAGAAAGACAGAGGAAGATACCAATTCATTGTTGGTTACTGTTAACTATTGTTTATCATGTCATACTGTAAGTCAAGTTACCTTAATATTGGCTTATTATATTAATAATGAAGTTTACTTATGGGATCTTTTTCACTAAAATTTATTTCATCGTTGGATTTATAGTCATTTTCTGGGCTTGAATTCCAAGGAATTATACTTCAATAAACATTCAATAGTGTTAGTCTTCACTGTATTATTAGAAGAATTCAAAGTTGTGTCTTGGATTGAGAGACAAAATTAAATCTAATAATTAAAATATTTCTACTCTTAAAACACACTATGATAAATATTGTTGATTGCTCCCATCACATTTGTCATCAAATAATAATAAATAAAAAATAAATCCCAGCCCTAGTATTTTCCTCATAGAACTTGACAGTTCCACTGCATACCACACAACTACTAGGAGAGGAGATATAAAAAATTAAAATTGAAATGGGTCAGGATAAAAGAAATCCCAGGGGGGGGGGGGGGGGACGAGAGAGAAAAGGCTGCTGCTAGAGTTGATGAAACTTGCTTCACCAGCCATTACACTTCAAGCATAAATAAACAAATCTAGAACTTATGGGCTAAAAATGTTTTTTTTATTTATTTAAAGATGATACAGATACCAATAGTAGAGAAGAGGAGGTTCAATTGACCCAGTTGCCTTCAGAGGCATCCACTCTGACCAGCTTCATTACAAAACAATCTGTAGATTAAGAAGCCCAGGGTGGTGAGAACATGTTGATCTGATGACCTGCTTTTACATATTTTTTTTTTCTGTATGGTTCTCGTCTTAAAATGAAATTTGATGTACATAATATATAAATAGGGTTACATTTTGCATTATATACAAATGTATTTTTTGTTATTTATATTTGGTGTACAGTGTAATCCATTTAATAATCTTTTAGTCATCACCCATTTGACCTTTGTAAGAGACCTCAGGCCTTTTCTATCTGATCCATTTAATCCAATGTTTCCTGCTTCAAATTTTTGGTGAAATCTAGTTCTCAAGCAGTCTTTTACTTACCATGTGATCTAAACTTCAAAACTTGTCTGGCAATGTAAATTTTTTTTTTTTACTCATGATTTTCAGACATTATCAAATGTAGCCAGTTCTTATACGTAACTTCTTTAGTAGGTGAAATTAAAGGTTGTTAGCCATAAACCACAACCTCATAGATGCAGCTGAACCCCCCCTCCCCTCCCTTTCCCTCCTTTTAATTGCAAAATCGAATGTGAAAATAAAAGGCCTTGAAAAGAAATTTTTGTTTAAAAATCAAGGGATAAGTAAAAATGACAATTCTAAATAATGTTGACTTCAGCATCAGAATAGGTTTTCATTTGTTAACTCTTTTTCTCCTAATCGACAATACCATCGTTGATTTTGACCTCATTAAATTAAATTAATGATTAATTTTTTTGAACTTGACTTTAAATTATATAAAAAGAGCATGCATTCCCATTTAATTATATACCAAATATAACATTTTCTGATAACAAACAACAAAGCTATTGAAGCCCAATCATAACAGGGTAGTGAAATAGTATTGAGCCAAATGAAGAATTCCTTCAAAACGTGGAAAAATAATTACGGAGAGAAACAGTTAACATGTTTGAGAAATCTTTGATCAGTTTTTAAAAAGGGTTGTGTTCATTGGTAAAGTGCTCATTAACTTTTAGAACATTTTTTTCTTTAGAGTGTATCTAAAATACTTTACTTTAAAATGTGTTATAACCTTTTTTCTTTTATGTTTGAACAAATACATATCAGGAAATGTTACACAAAGTAACTTTTTTATCACTTATTATTATTTTTTTTTGTACAGAGTCCAACAAATTTTCTACTCCAACTATTTACTTTTGTTTGTGTGTGACATACAACCAGCATTACAAATCTGAACATTTGATACTTAAGGCATTTACTTTTGTCTACAAATATTTGGATTGAACTGATTAAGTGATATTAATTTGTTATACATCTTCACTCAAAGTTTTCAAATGATTTATTTTAAATGCTAATTTTTTTTTCTTTTTACATTGTGAAATGTGTGTATACACTACATTTAACAAAACAATGGGAACCAATTGTGATGTTAGCCAATGAAATGGTACAGAAGTTAGGCTGTTATGTATTTAGATTAGTTTCTGCTTAAATCCAATGCCAGTCCTGTTTTTTCTTGACATTATTTTTCATTGAGAGTTATGTTTTTGTCAGACATCATAAAATTATTTTAAACACAATAATAAGCCACTTCATTGTACAATCTTATAGACTGACTGTTTTTTGTATAAATGTGTTAATAAAATTGATAAGATTTGCTTCAAGTTCAGTTTAGAGCTGAAAATAAATTTGGTGAAAAGTTTGAAAATAAAGCTTTCAAATCTCAACAAAAAATTGTGTTTTAACACGTTTAAAATCATGTTTTCATTCCATTTGGTTGCTGATTTATTATTATGTGTTATAACCTTTTTGAATTTGTTGCAATAAATTTTGTTCTTTTTTTTTTCTGATTTTAAAAATTTTTAGAATTTTATGTTCAACATGTCCTTTTTTTTATTTGGCTAGAACTCAATTTATCAACATTATTACTTATTACAGAGTGACTGGTCACATATTTTCTTTTTTAGATTTTAATCTATTTATATGTTTATTTAGGGTTGCAGAGTTGTAACTTAGAACTTCACATCTCTGATTCTTTGAGTGTTTATACAAAAGCCAAAATGGCCTTTAAATTCTTCTTTAACTCCCCTCCCCCTCCCCGGCTCAAATGTCATAAATGCTAAATTGTTAAAGTGAAGCACTTTGTAAATGTTTTGACTTTATTATAGGATTCTTTGAAGACCATTGTCCTCTATGTCAGTCCATTTTGTTGAATTCTCAGAAACAATTTTTCTTGATCTGCATGTACATTAAGCATAACATGATTTTATTAAGAGCTTTTCTAAGAGAGTAGTAGAACATTTCATCCTGTCAGTCATAGAGCTCCTTCAATGTGCTACTAACTCTGTTTCCCTCCGTCCAGTCAGATTTATGATTTTATGTGATGGCTTGCTAGGAAAATAAAAGTTATGCATAAAATGTATTCAACTAGACATTGTAATATCTTTTTGGACAGATTGATGTGTTGGAATCTCAGAATAGCTATTCTTTAAAAAGATGAAGATGAAAATTTGTTATAAGTAGATTTTTTTTGTTATTCAGTATGCATATAGTTAAATAAATGGAATACTTAATTATTTTGACTTTGGAATACTTAATAATTTTGTTAAAATCTTTTCATAGTAATCCCAGATGGACATCCTCCATCTCTCCACATCATATGGAAAATATATTTCAACTGAGTGTTTTTTAGTTTCCAATGTCTGGAGTTTTTTTTATGTCAAAAAGTAATGAAAAAAAAAAGAATTGCATAAGTTTGTGAAACTAAATTAAAATATTATAGCATCCATAGTGTGCTCTGCTTCATTAGTATTTCATAGGAAAGGTGTACTTGTAAGTGATGTATCAACTGCCTTTAGGCAGCTCTAGAAACACAACCAGAGTTTTCAAAGTAATTTGTAAGAGTGCAAGTGCATAGTTTCTGTATACCATTGAGATTTTATATTATCATTTTTTTTAAATTTTTTTTTTACTTTTGAAACACAATGTTCTATTGTTTGGTCCATCTGAATGTAAAACATGCCAGAAATCTTTGAACAAAATAAATCATTTTTTGGAGATATTTTGTTCTTGCCATGTCATGGACACATTCATTTTTACATCTATATTGTCCATTTATTTCTGTAAGCTGTATAGACAATAAAGTATCTAGTGTAGTTACAAAGTATGTTTAATATTTGTTCAGAACTAAGCAATAAAATATATGAAAGCAAGCCTTTTTATAGTTGCCTTGAGTTCCTACATTGATTCAGTTATCAGACCAATTTTTTTTTTTTTAACATTTTTGAAACGTATGGGTGGATAATGGGGTCATGGTTCTAACTGGTTAGTTTGTGATTGGTGTGATCACCAACTGGAGCAGCTAAACACATTAGACCTGGGAAAGATTGGTGTGATCACCAGCTAGACCAGTGATGCCCACTGCCCAGCCTAATTCGTCCTGCGGGCCTTTTTAATTTCCGACACTCGTGTCGCGGGCCACATGACCGAAAAGATACAAAAACGTAATGAAACGGAACTGAAACTATTTGATTAGAAACCCTTTGATCTAGCACTGACATTAATTAGTGAGATGTTTGAAGTGTGTCTTCTTTTCTACCCTTCGGAACAATGGCTTCAATTCTCTACTTGCAATGTGAGCAACATTCTATTTGACTTAACCACCAACTCATTTTCTTATCTCTTTTTGGCAACTATTCAATCCTTCATTTAACATTTTATTCGTGGCTCAAATTAAGAATGCTGCCATATTTTTTTTAAAAACAGCCATACTTTCTTTACATATCAAATACATTGGCTTATTATCATGCTCCACAACAAAATAAAGATCCGTTTACTTTCCCTGTTAGATTATACATCTAGTCTCATTTCATAAACACAATGTTAAAGGTCATGGTACCAATCCATCAGAGAAAAAGGGTAACGTAGGTAAAAATAACTTTATCTACCTTTTTGGAGAGGGGGGGATTTTCTACACTTTGTGCCGTCGTTTCGCCGGGCCGGATGGAACCACTTCGCGGCCCGAATCTGGCCCGCGGGCCGTATTTTGGGCATCACTGAGCTAGACATATTAGACTTGTTTGTATGGAAAACTTCCTAAATGATTCAATAGATTGACACAAAATGAATCAAGGATTACAATTGCAAAGATTAATACACAGAAATATCATAATCATTTTAATCAAAGTAAAATCTTTCCGCTATTTCAGGAGAATATAATAATACAAAATTTGTATAAACTCTAGATACAACTGCCATGTGTGAAACATATAACATGATCAAGGGGACTAGTTCTAACACAGTTTTATTCTTTGGTATTTGTCATAATATCAAATGTTCAATAAGTGAACAAAAACAAATGTGAACAGTGGATGTCAAACATTGAAATATTTTGGGAGTTTATCATCAGAAAAATTCTTTTTGTTCTTCTTGTACTCCCTGTGTCCTTGTAATGAACTGAACATTACTACACCAGATAATATCCTAACATTCAACACGGTCAATGTTCACATGGACTACAAAGGCCATGTAAGTAAACATCACAAAAGGATGCTCTCATTGCAATAGTTGAGTTAACCTTTTTTTTGTTGTCAATAACTTAAAACACACACGCACAAATATTTCTTGACTACATCCATCTTAGTACTAAAGACTTCATTTGAGGAATGCACAGCTAACATTTTCTGACTGACGAAACTTTTTCTTTAAAAGCTTAGTTCTAAGCGGAAAGCTCGAACTCAAATGTACACTGCTTGTTTTGTTTCAGGCTCTACAAGTGAACAATGAGCCAGTCTTTTGGAATAGTGTTATATGCCTGTGCAATCATCATCGATTGCATGGAGGATTCAATTAACCAGATGAGATGATTAGGCATAACATTTTTTTATTGATTACATTTAATCAAAATTTAGACGATGGGGAGAAGTTGATCTATTCACACAGATACTACTATCTGATATTGATGAATTTTCTACATGCACAAATTATTATTTACTCGCTGAGCCTTCAGTTTTTATTTCACTGAAAAAAAAAAGTCATCATCATCTGTCCCTTTCGTCGTAGGTGTACTGTGACTGTTCGTGTCACCAAGTCTCCACTTTTCGGTCATCATCTGTTCTTAGTAGGATATCAACATTCTTGTATGTTGTCCAGCCAGCTTTTCATTGGATGACCCATTCTTCGTGCTCTCTCCACCTTGAAGAATGACTTTTGATAGTCATGTCTTAGAATATGACCGAATTCAGCTCAGCTTTCTTTTCTTCACAGTATTGAATTGAGGTGTTCCTCCTTTTCGCCAACCAGAGTGTTGACTTATAAAAGTACAAACTCATTTTTCTTCTTTTCCTGGTATCTGATACCCAGCAGTTTTCTATATCATTTACTCTCAAAAGCTTGAATTCTTTTAGCCTCAGCGTTCAGTGTCCAGCTTTCACAACCAAATAGGAGCACAGAGACCACTAGCGAAAAATACAGTATTCATTTTACTCGGAAGCTGATTTTACTCTCAGATTTTCAACAGTTTGGTCATGGCAGCAGATGCCAAGCTTAAACGGGTTTTTATTTCTTTTATTGATCCTCCTTCTCTTGTTATGTTTGACCCTACGAGAAAAAAAAGTACTCGAATAAACATTTGAAATCTCTATCAAGTGAAATATAAAACTATCTGTTCCAATCAAATCGTTCTCCAATTTTTTTGAAAAAGCGTTCGTTAAAGGGAGCGAAGAACTCTTGAAGAGCTTTCCTGGCCTCCGGCCTCAGCTTTGGATGTTCCCTTCCTTTTGTGTCTCCCAGGCAACTCTCTGACCATCTCTTTGCCTCTTGAAATGCAGCTGTGGTGGTCGTCGTGACGTCATTGCTCGTTTGAACACAATAGAAACCTTTTGTTTCGTTGTAGACGAAGTGATCTCTTACAATCTTTGGTGGAAGCTGCAGAAAACGTTCAACCTGCAAATAAAATGTCATTTACTTCATTTACTTCATCATTTCTTTTTTGGTATCAAACTATATGACAAGTTTAGCTATAATTCATGCGAAACATAAGCTACATGACAAGTTTAGCTATAATTCATGCGAAACATAAGCTACATGACAAGTTTAGATATAATTCATGCGAAACTTAAGCTATATGACAAGTTTAGATATAATTCATGCGAAACATAATTACATGACAAGTTTAGCTATAATTCATGCGAAACTTAAGCTACATGACAAGTTTAGATATAATTCATGCGAAACTTAAGCTATATGACAAGTTTAGCTATAATTCATGCGAAACTTAAGCTATATGACACGTTTAACTATAATTCATGCGAAACATAAGCTATATGACAAGTTTAGCTATAATTCATGCGAAACTTAAGCTATATGACACGTTTAACTATAATTCATGCGAAACATAAGCTATATGACAAGTTTAGCTAAAATCCATACGAAACTTAAGCTATATGACTAGTTTAGCTATAATTCATGCGAAACTTAAGCTATATGACAAGTTTAGCTATAATTCATGGGAAACTTAAGCTATATGTCAAGTTTAGCTATAATTCATGCGAAATTTAAGCTATATGACAAGTTTAGCAATATTTCATGCGAAACTTAAGCTATGACAGTTGAAGTTTTAGCAATATCATTTTTTTTTCTTGTTGTGGAAAAACGTAGCTTTTTCTTTAAATACTAAGGACCAATTGTATTTGAGTAAATTTTAAATATAATACTGGATGCCGTGGTTCTCAACCTGTGCGTCCTTACCGTGGACCAAACGATAAGCAATGTTTCCGAGAAAGGTAATAGGATCACTAGATTGCATTTCACAAATAAATTTTTGTGAGATAATCAGAAAGAGAGACTCTCCATGGACTCAAGAGAGAGAGAGACTCTCCATGGACTCAAGAGAGAGAGAGACTCTCCATGGACTCAAGAGAGAGAGATACTATATTCTCCATGGAATCAAAAGAGAGAGATTGTCCATGGACTCAAGAGAGATAGAGGGAGAGAGAGACTCCATAAAAGGCTTCTTCTCTCAAAGTACAAGAAGAAGATGTTCATGGAACTACATACGTTCAGGTCTACTAACGCCTACTTCAGTATTATACCAATTCGTCGCGATCTCTTCAGTATTATGTTCAATGCGTCTCGATCCCTTCAGTATATGTCAATTCGTCGCGATGCCTTCAGTATTATGTTCAATGCGTCTCGATCCCTTCAGTATTATGTCACATCGTCGCGATCCCATCAGTATTATGTTCAATGCGTCTCGATCCCTTCAGTATTATGTCAATTCGTCACGATCCCTTCAGTATTATGTTCAATGCGTCTCAATCCCTTCAGTATTATGTTAATTCGTCACGATCCCTTCAGTATTATGTTCAATGCGTCTCGATCCCTTTAGTAATATGCCAATTTAGTAAAGTTTACAGCGATTTCCCATACCCCTTGGCATGATAAGGGAGAGGAGAGGCGGATGTAGCTTTCTTTATCTTGGAAGCGTCACATCACACATTAAAGATTTGGAAACATTGACTAAAGAAATACTTTCAAAATGTTTTCTTTAGTGGTCATGTAAAAATTCGTTACAAAGTCGAAGGCTACACAAGAAAACATGAAATGGGTGAACAGAGGCGTACCAAAAATTTAGAAGGGCAGTGTTTACAGATATAAATAACTAGCGTATATTAAATGGATTTGTAGACGAATTAACAACAGAAATAAATCATAAGTAGACCTATAAAGTTATGAAGTTTTATCCAAAAATAAAAACGAACTGACTTACTTACTTTAAGCATTTCTTCCCAAGGTTTAACTTTGAGATTCTCTCCATTCAGTATTAAAATTTGGGACTTGTTAAAGTAGGTCAACCATCTATCCAGATGACGTGAGTACAGTGAACGTTTGATCGGGTCATAGGACTTAATGATTCTGCCTGTACATTTATCCAGAGCTCTCTCTTCAAAGCTGCCGTAGGTCCCTGATGTATTGTGCTTGTAAAATTTGTACTGAAAATGTACCACAGAACAGTCCCATTAGACACGAACTGAAAACAGGAAAGACTAAATGACTCAGACAATGAATATATATATATATATATATATATATATATATATATATATATGAGAAAATAATATTGAAAGAAAAAGAACGAAATAATAGAGATCTTGATTAGTTTTTAAGTATGTCTCCAAAGAGCCCTGCGCTCCATGGACTCAACGCTTCTAATCGTGCCAAGTTTATTCCTCAAATGTTACGGTTTGCTTGCTTTTCCAGTGCATGGACCAATTGTTTGGAACTCGCTCCTTATTGATCTCAGACTAACAACATGCTTCACTGCAATCAAGAAGAACATTAGACAAAATCTATCTGTTCAAAACATTTTTAGATTAGCTTGTCATTTTAACTCTCGTGTTTATGCTTGTTATGTTATTCCAGCGCCTCGAGTCTACATTATTTTTGTTAACAGTGCTTATAAAATTATATATATATTGTTGGACACTTGATGTAGAAACACTCACACAGGCGTCTTTATATTTTATTCAGCATTATTCATTCCAAAGAACAGAGAAATAGACAACTGTCTGGCTAACAGCGCTTTTGGAAAGCAACTAAATGAAAGTAGGGCGGAATAGTTCCCTATCCTAACAGCACCCACTTTGTAGGTCTCTTACACCTGTGTATTCTATACTAGGCGTCAAAGGCTCCTCAAACTTTTCCATCAAAGGTTACTTCGCTCCATAATGGGAATACAATGGCAAGATTATATTTCAAAGAAGTAAAATATAGAAAAGAAAAACATTTTTAAAAATACTTTAAAAAACACTTATACGAAAGGTAATTATATCAGTTAGTTTAGAACAGTCATGTAAATCAATTTGTAATAGATCTAGACCAACAACAATAGATCTGTGCAATTAGAAATATTTTTACAGATTTTTGTTTAGTGCTATTTCATGCTTTTAGCTTTCTCAATGCGCTATGATCCTATCAGTTGTCTGGACCTGTTGGGAAAACTGGGAGGTGGGGGGGGGGTGAGAAAGAAAGGGATATCTGGGTGAATTTTGCAGCGACCTGAATTCGGACTCATGGCTCAGGACGACGTACTAAAGCCTCTGCTAATGAGGCGCATATGACTAGAGAAGATTGTATAGTTAGGGATTGCTTATTTCAGTTTTATTTTATATGAAGGGGACTAATTCAGCTTTTACCACCACTTCAGATAGTACAATTTCTTTTCCTTGTTCGAGATATGAAACAAAGGAATTAATTACCAATTGTTAATTGACTAATTGGTTAATAAAAATGGAGGAAAATACGAGGAAGGCGAAAACGGACGTCCTGGTATAACGTGGCGCCACACTTTCATGGAGGATCTCAGAACAGTGGACACCATCTGAAATTGTCTAGCAGAGTTCTGCGTCGCACTTGGAACTCTAAGGCCAGCAAAAGCGAACAAAAGCTCCCTTTCACCAGCCTGAATTGGGCAGCGAGTTCCTCCTTCCTGCCACCCTATCCGACGGGGGTGAGACTCGGGGTTTGATTTTGCGTTCACTTCCAGTGGACACGGACTTCCGAACTCGCGGACTATAGACGCGGCCGAATGCCGCACCACTGGGACCCCCGTCGTGTTCCTATAATCTACCAGGCTAACCGTGCGGGACACGCCATTTATGTAACGCCCCCTTGAGGGACGGCGCCTGGACGTTGTGACAGATCGCTGCGGGAGCTCTTTTTCATCCCCGTACAGTGCAATGAGGATACTCTCGCACTCTCTCAGGCACTACCGCGGGAACCTTGTTTTGCTGCCCATTTGGCCTAATTGTCCCCTCTCATGACCGTTTCCACTCGGGCACCACGATGAGGCAGGGCAGCAAGCACGTGACAGTGGACACCAGATGGGAGAATGGCTTCAGACATTGCCAGGGACAGACAGATCTTTGTGGAGACAGCTTGCCGCCCAATGCGCCGAACCGGGTGTCGGAGAAATAGCGTGTACAAACTTGTTAGTGAGTGAGTTGATATATTCTTTGTGAAAATACTTTGACAAAAATAAAAGTTTATATTGAGTGAAATTGCATCCATTATTTTGAATCCATCATACCATTAATATAGTTGATGTAAAATGTTGTATGTAAAGTATTTAGCATCTAAAAAGATTTCAAGCAAAACACGTTTAAAGATATTTCACTAGCTGAAACATTATGTAAACACTATGTAAACACTATGTAAACACTATGTAAACACTATGTAAACATTATGTAAACACTATGTAAACACTATGTAATACTTTCATATTCTATCTCATTAAAAAGATGGATACATACATACGACAGACAGGAGATATACCTTAAGCTGGACGTAGTCTGACACCGCCCTGTCAATGGGGTTGCGCACAATTAAAATAAGTTTAATGGACGAATTAAAATTGTGCACGCGCTCTGGGACACTCCTGTCTACGAAATAGTTAGGCGTCTTCTCCATAGTAACCTGATGTGGGAGAGAAGGTGGCATCCTACTTCTGTACCAGTCCAAGCCTTGCCAGTAGGACCTAAAGAGAAATATAAGAACAACACCAACTTTGAACTAATCACTTTAATAATACTTCGTTGTTGGCTTGTTACTTTTTTTACAAAGCTTAGCCTATAGCCTATAGCTTATTTTTTTTAAAAAGTATTTTAAAAAATATATTAAAACTTGTTAATATTTGAAATTTAAATTTCAAGTAGCAAAAGAAGGTCTCGAAACAGAGGAATGTTGGCTACTGTCGTGTTATCTCAGGTTTTTTGTGTGTGTGTTCATTGTGTTCATTGAGAAGAAAACAAAACAAAAAAAGAAAAACAAAGCTTTTATTAAGTCTAATTGTATCACTTAGTTGGGATTGGTAATGAGATTAAATTTGTAATATGTGGCATTTGGCATTTCAAGAGACGATCTTTTCCATTTGCAACTTTGCATGTGACTATGGAGGGCAACTTGTAGTAGATCTAGACTCTAGACTAACAATAATAAATATGTGAGATCAGCAATATTTTTACCAATTGTTCTTGTTTAGCGCAATTTTATGAGTTTAGCTTTCTCTGCGCGCAATTATCCTCTCACTTGTCTGGACTAGTTCGCCAAAGGGGAGGGGGGAGAATGGGGTATTTATAAGAATGTTACCGTGATCACTTTTTAAATGCGATATCCGTCCCTTGTTCAATACCAAACAGAATAATTAATGACCAATATTTAATTAACTAATTGGTAATTGTTAAAATTGATTCTTATTTTGTCAGGTACAAGAAATAATTGTGCAAATTGAAACTTGATCCGAGAATCTGTGTTGGAGAAATAAGGTGCACACAACTTTTACCAGACATAGTCAGTTGATTATAAGCTTTGTCAAAATAATAAAATAAAATAAAAACACGAATAATACAAAATGGAAAATTTTCGGACATTTAAATTATTTGAAAAAGAATATATATCAAAGCGGTATATATATCAGAAGTTGAGAACTGTCAAAAGTGTTAATTGTTAGAAGGTTTTATAACGGTGGATAGTAGGAACTACGATAATAAATTTGTTCTAGCAGATATAATAAGAAATGTGTCTTTATCTTAGTGTTTTTCTAAATATTTTATTAGGTTTTGTTTTTGTATTTGTAAATTATGGCTAAGAGTTTATCTATTATTGCTAATTTTCTTTTTTAGGTCCTCTAACGTGACGTGTCTTTAAGTTCAGTGATGTCTCCAATTACTCTATTTAAATGTCAGACTACTAGACTTTTGTAATACGCCTCACGGCTCTATTGTGCGTTTGTTCTAGTTTCTTTCTATTTTGTAGCCATCCTATCCTGGGATAATCAAGTTATCTTAAGACGTAAGTGTTTCATGGTGAGAACAAAGTCCACCTACTCTGTATCACACATTAGATTTGCTAGGGTTAGAGTCATGGATGTTAAAAAATTCAAGAAGTGAAAATCCTTGCCTCCAAGTGAAACGAACAAATTTCTGCTATGGTTGATATATTCATTTAAATCTGGTATGTTTGGTATTAGTGATTGGTTTGGATTGCACAAAATTTAAACAAAAATTTAATTCAATTTATTCATACAAAAACAACAAGTAGATATTTCTGAATATCTCAAGGCTGCCTGGTCGAGCGGTAAAGGTGCTAAATTATCGATCGGAATCCTCACTGGTCCAGGGTTCATACACTCCGCTGCCACCCCCGTCGTCCTGCGGGAAGTTTTGGACTAGAAAGTAAATTATATTCAACTCTGAAGGTACACCCGAAAAGTCATTTTTACAAAACATCGACATTGAAATCATGTTTATATAGTCATTAATCTTCAGGAATTCATCATCATTTAGTCTCTATCTACCTCGCAATGTGATGGGTGGCCAAGTCACAACAATCAAATGTGGAGCAACAGAGAGGAAGGGAGGATGAGAGGGTAGAAATGAAGAAACAGATGGAGAGAGAGAAAGAGGGAGAAAGAGAGGTTGGAAAGGGGGGGGGAGGGAGGCAGACCATGTAAATAAACTTAGATCTAAGATTTCTGGGGTGCGAGTAATATCTCATATTTTGCCCCCTCACCTGTCAAAGTAGTGTGGCTCTGATCTAGATGTGACGACCCAGGGGTGAAGGTTGATGAAACGAAGCAACGCCCCTGTCCCAGCCTTCCTTGCCCCGATTACGATGACCGATGGTAAATTCTTCTGGAGGTCATCCTCTTGAGATGACCCTAACTGGTCACCGTGCTGAAGATCGTGGTTAGCTGGACATTAAAAAAATAAGAAAAGAAAAAAAAAGCATGATATTTCAGGAGACATTGATTTTCATTGGATAAAATCAACAAAAAAATATTTATGAAGGGAGCGAGTCTATTTTTTTGTCAAAGATATTAATATTGTAATTAAAAAGGAAAAAAACAACTTGACATTAACTGAAGCATGCACAGCACAAAACAACAATGACAAAAGAAACTGTAGAAACATTATTAGAGGCCTACTCTCTTTATTTGCTTCCTATAGATGAAAAACCAAATTAATTACCGCTTCCCTTTCCGCGATGCTCAGAAGAAAGGAGAATCATTAAGATTTGTTCCTTTGGGAGAGTCGGATTCATGTTTTTATCTTGATTACAGTGTTAGTGTCTGTGTTTGTTTGCTTTCATGATAAAATTTATGGTCTGGCCTTAAAAAACTTCCTCTAGGAAAGGTTTGTTTTTATGGCTGGGATTGTTTTATTCAAGTTTTTTAATTGCCAGTCCATTAATATAAGAATCCCTATTTTCAGTTTTGAGAGTAGACTTAAAAGCGGCCTAGTGAAGCCTACGTAACAGAAGAGTAACAAAAGCTTGGTTGGTGTTAATATATTAAATTACTTTAATTATTTTCTTTAACATCATGTAGAAAAGAACATGTTATAAATACATGTAATAGACCGATTTGATTGGAGATTTACTCATGAAAAACTTAAGACCGATCCTGTATGAAGTCACAAGTTGCATTTCTTGGTTAAAACTTAAATTCTAGGTTTTACTGACGCTATTAGAAGTGATGAATGATCTATCTATCTATCTATCTATCTATCTCTCTTTCTCTCTCTCTCTCTCTCTCTCTCTCTCTCTCTATATATATATATATATATATATATATATAACCCCTAAATGTGAAAGGTTTATTTCACTAGTCCAAAGCTCTTCAGTTTGTCTTATTGGAAGCTATGTAATTGATCTAAATATGCATATAAGCAAAAGTTCCGAAAAAACATACAACGCTGTAACTTGAGAAACAAGTTACAAATATGGACAAACACACCAATAAAAAACAACAACAATCAAATGTATGATTTTGTTTACTAGGCAGCTTGGCGACGATTTAGTGTATGACAAATGTATAACTAGTGTATGACTAGTGTATGACTAGTGTATGACTAGTGTATGGTTAGCGTATGATTAATGTATGACAACTCTTTGTTGAATAAACTTATGCTTAAACGTTCTTAAGTTCCGCAAGGCTGTTAACGCCGGAAGTGGCTATGGTTTGAAGGCGAATTTAAGCCCATCATTACCTATAAAGTGCTTCCACGCGTCTCATATAGCCTCTAACAACCAGCCCAACTCCTTTCTGGTTCAGATATTAAGCCCGGCGGAATCCGTTACCACTGATAAGAGAAGGGGCAAAGGCGAGCAACTGGCACCTAAGCCAGTAAGCTTCGGAAAAGGGGGCTCGTAAGCTTTGGATTTGGTTGGCTACCCATCTTGGAGGAAAACTCTGAATCTAAACACGGGAAAGGCTTCGGGAGACAACCCTGAGGAAAATCATGAGCTGGTGACCCTTAGGCAGATTGGGGAGCACTGTGCACAGCCTGGCAGAGCCTGCGGCGCTACTGATCCCAAAGAGTATTGGATATTCCATTCCTTTGGTCACATCAGCTGCGTCGAAAGGCGGGAACTGCTGTGTGGGCGACATCATTCCGACCATTAACAATGCCCAGACTTACATCTCGCCTCTTTCACGAGATGAGCCAAAGTCGTTCTTCGACTGAAGGAGGGCAACAAAAATGTTCTTACGTTGTAGTTGTGAGTCTTCTTCAATAATTAGCCCTACCTCCACCAACGCAAAGTATCTTAGTAATCACAATATGATCACCATATACATCTGAACTACATCTGTGTCCATTGTACCATTCGCCTAATCGCTCACCAGATTGAAAACCCGAATCCGGAGAAACAATACATACTATTATTAGCTTATTCACATGGTCCACTCCATCGCATAAGTGTGACTAATGCAAGGCAGGTCTATGATCAGATATATATTTCCCTGAGTGCCCCAAGATGTTGAACTGATACATTGAGTAAATATGAATTGTATTTGCTTGGTTAAATAATGGGGGACAACAAAAGAGAGGGTGCAAAAAGTGAGTGCAAAAAGCTATTAATTTTTTTTTGTTATATTACAAAATGTGTGAACGACTAACCCATAGGGAGTGAGTTGAGTTCGTTCTATCTGCACACGACTTCTGAGGATACAAATTTACGATTGTGTCATTTCAATTCTATCAAAAAAAAAAAACTCCGAAAAACTAAGATCGTAAAGAAAATTGCTCAAATAGAAGAGAGACTCGAAAGACTGTGTACTTTCAAATATTTTCAGCCAATCAAAGTGACAAGTCTCTGCTTGAGACAGTTTCCTCTTCCGGTTCTATCCAGTCCACAATTATTTCCCATGGGCTGTCCAGAGCAAAGTGGCACTTTCTTTCAAAAGAAAAAAAAATTCAGACACATATGCGTTCGTAAACTTTAAATTTAGATCTACATAAAAAATTTTTAAATTAAAAACAAAAAGCTGTGTTTTCACTTTGATGTTGTATCATGGTATAAACGATCTAACGTATACATTGAACGATTTCGTCTTGTTTGTCTTGAAAGGGGAGAGTAGAAAATCATGACCGCCGGTTGCCGTGATAGCAACGGTAAATAAAGGATCTCAATGCGGAAATTGCCTAGATCTATAAGCAGAGATTGTCATTGTAAATTAGCTATTACTTTAGACTTAGAATTAGCTTAGGCCATCTTAGGCATTTTTAACCTTAAACTAGATTTAGACTAGACCTTAAAAACTAAAATTAACAACAGTCATCATGAAATTGCTCTGGCTATTTATTCCTAATAATTACTAAATACACACTAGCTGAACACAGAACTAGATCTACCTCAGTCAACACTAAACTTAAAAAGGAAACAACAGTCATAATCAATCATCACACTTTAGATCAATGCAACATCAAAAATAACCTAACATACACATCCATAACATTAAAGAAGATTACCCATCACAAATGGAAGTTCTCAATCAGACACAGTAGAAATAAATACCTATCACTGTTAATATTAATAGCAGGAGATGTAGAGTCAAATCCAGGGCCTAGATCTAAAAATAGATGCAACATCTGCAAAAAAGTATGCACCATGAAACAGAAAGCCATTCAATGTGACACCTGCGATGAATGGTACCATGCATCATGTCTCCATATGAATACACCTGTGTATTATGCCTTAGGCAACAAAGATGCATCATGGCACTGTGTACCGTGTAGGTTACCTCAGTTTACATCAGGACTGTTTGATTCCTTTGATGCGGACACTTCTAACCCATACAACATCCTAAACACCATCCCAAAACCAACTCACCAACCACTAGCCAGATCCACTCCTGTTAAACCTAAATCTACTAAAATTAATACAACAGCCTCACTAAACAAACCTACTAAAGAAGTAATACAAAAATACCTTAAAACCTTAGTAATACATTTTCAAAGCATTAGGAACAAAACAGCAGACTTAGAAATTTTATTAGAATGTGAGAAACCAGACATAATTGCAGGAACAGAAACTTGGCTACATCCTGAAATTTATAATGCAGAAATTTTCAATAGTAATTATGAAATTTTTAGAAAAAATAGGGCTGATAATCATGGAGGAGTTCTTTTAGCAATAAAAAACACTCTTATAGCAGAAGAAATTACCTTACCTAACTCAAAAAATATAGAATCTACATTTTGTAAAATTAATACCACCTCAACATCCCTTATAATAGGCAGCATTTACAGACCACCAAATTCTAGTTTAGAATACATGCAGGAACTATGTAATCAGATTACTACACTTAAAGAGACAAATAAAAATGCAGTTTTTTGGATTATGGGTGATTTCAACCTACCTGATATAAATTGGAAAACACTAACCATAGATAAACACCAAAACCTTAAGGACATAAATGAGCTTTTCATAGAAACTTTACACAACCTAAGCTTAGATCAAATCATTAAAAAGCCAACTAGATTAAACAACACATTAGATCTCTTCTTAACCAACAGACCTGGATTAGTAGTTGATTATGATATTATCCCTGGTCTATCAGACCATGAGATCATAAAAATACACAGTCAGATAAAAGCAGTAGCCAATGCAAAACCCAAAAGAAAAACCTTACTCTGGAATAAATGTAACCTAACACAACTACACCAAGCTGCATTAAACTTTCAACAAACATTCTTATTAGAAAAAGACATTAACCAACCAGTCGATGACCTCTGGAATTTCATTAAAAACCATCTTAAAAGCATTATAGAAAATCATATACCAACTAAATACACATCAAACAAAATAAATAAATGCTGGTTTAATAATAGACTAAAGAAGCTTTGTAAACAGAAGGAAAACCTATATAGAAAATTTAAAGAAACCAAAGCAGAAAGAGTTTACAAAAAGTATATAAAAATTAAACACCTAACCCAAAAAGTAAGCAGACAGCTGCAGAGTGAATACATAAACAATGTAATATCTAAAGATAACAACAAAAACCTATGGTCATACATTAAGTCTAAGAAAATGGAAACAACAGGCATAGCGCCATTAAAAGATGAACATAACATAATACATAATGATAATGAAACTAAAGCAAACATCCTAAACAAATACTTTGCATCAGCATTTTCAGCCCCAGGAGACATAGACATATCTCTTAATTTGAACCAAGTAGACAACATAGAAGATTTAGTAGTACAAAAAATGTAATTCAAAAACTATTAGCCAACACCAAACCAAATAAAGCGTCTGGACCTGATGGTATTCCAGCTAGATTACTCAAAGAACTAAGCAATGAGCTAGCCCCAGTGTTCAAAATACTCTTTCAGGCATCGCTTAACCAGGGCAGAGTACCAAAGGACTGGAAAGAAGCTAATGTCACCCCCCTATTTAAAAAAGGAGAAAAATCTGATCCAGGAAACTACAGACCAGTATCACTTACCAGCATCACATGTAAAATACTAGAACACATAATATGTAGCAACATCATAAACCACTTAGACAAACATAATGTCCTCACCCCATACCAACATGGCTTTAGGAAATATAGATCATGTGAAACACAACTAATAGGACTAATTGATGATTTTTCAAAAGGTTTAGATAATAGTGAACAAATAGATGCTATCTTACTAGATTTTTCCAAGGCTTTTGACAAAGTTCACCACCATAGTTTGCTTAGAAAATTAAAATATTTCGGCATTAATGGTCCACTGCATCAGTGGATTAAAGATTTTCTGATAGGGAGAGAACAAACTGTAATAATAAAAGGCTCTAAATCAACACCAATAACAGTAAACTCAGGTGTACCTCAAGGAACAGTCTTGGGTCCACTACTATTTTTAATTTACATAAATGATTTACCAATTTGCATTAGTTCAGGAACAAAAGTCAGATTATTTGCAGACGATTGCATAACATATAGAACAATAAAAACAATACAAGACACAGATATTTTACAAAGAGAATTAGATGAATTACAGAAATGGGAATCAAATCGGAGCATGTCTTTCCACCCAGAAAAATGTCAGTTGTTAAGAGTAACAAAAAAACTAAAACAAATTAATTCCACTTATCTTATTCATGGCAAACCAGTAACACAGACTAAAAACTCAAAATACCTAGGTGTTATAATAAATGAAAAACTGTCATGGAATCCACATATTGATGAAACTATAAAAAAATCAAACAAAGCATTAGGGTTTATTAAAAGAAATGTCTATAAATCAAATAAGAACATAAAACTAAAATGTTATTTAACCTTGGTTAGGCCAATAATAGAATATGCATCCACCGTTTGGGACCCCTCAACTCAAGAAAACATTAAGAAACTGGAACAAACACAAAATAGAGCAGTGAGATTCATAACAAACGAATATTCACATTTGACTAGAGTAACACCATTAGTAAAATCACTAAATTTAGGAAGCCTTCAGGAAAGAAGACTCAAAAGTAAAGTAGCAATTATACATAAAACACTGAACCATAATCTTCAAATACAAAAACAAAATTTAATAAAATACTCTGAAAGACACAAAAATAAAGGCACATTCCTCGTCCCATATGCTAGGACAAATTTGTACAAATACTCCTTCTTCCCTAGTGCTATTAGAGCATGGAATGGGTTGCCTGAGCTAGCCAGAAAAACCAGTGACTTGGCAGAATTTAAGTCATTGGTTAATATGCATGACTAAATGCATGACGCGTAGGACGTAATCATCTTCTTTTTTGAAGTAACGTCTGTATTATATAAGATAAGATGACTTCACTGGTTTTTTTTTTATTTCTTGTGACCCTTGTACTTGATAATATTTTAAAATTTCCCCGAGTTATTAATTTTTTTTTTTAAATTAACTCTCAGAAATATATTTCTACATTAAAAACTGGACAAACTCTGAAATCATTGGAGATTGGTGAATAGATCTATATGTTTAGACTTAAATCTCAAATTTAGTGAAATACTAATTTCATTAATTAAAATAGCATTAGTCTTATTATCTGTAATCGATTTCCTACTATCATAAAAGTACAAATTAAAACGATTTAGTTTTACATTCAGTGTAGACTTCTATACTTTTCAACTACATTTTTTTCTCTAATAAATCCCAGCTAAAACAAGCAAAGACAAACAGACACAAGCACTCTTTTGTTTCCCTGGCAATCATATCATTAAATAAGAACAATCTGGTATAAACTTTGTCACATGTAAATTTTGAGTGAGTCTGGTGTGAATGTACACTTTGGTTTCTTATAGTTATAATGTTTTTTGTTTGGTGTAATGCACAAATTTCCATACGGACAATAAAGATTATTATTATTATCTATACTAATAAAAGGCAAAGCCCTGACTCACTGACTCACTGACTTATCACTAATTCTGCAACTTCCCGTGTAGGTACAAGGGTGAAATTTGGCAGGCGCATTCCCTACAGCTTACTTACAAAAGTGCAGCAGGTTTCGTTTCCCAATCGTACGCGTAACGGTCGTAACGGTCGACAACGCCCGCTCTGTGCTACACATTGCACGGCCACATCAGACTCACTCTGTTAGCCTTCTTTGATCTTTGCAACCATGATGACTTTGCAAAGGAGCTTTATTATCACGAAGTTCCATCTTATTATGTGTGGACAAGAAACATGTTTCGTCGGAGGAAGCAGGGGAAGGCTGTGCCAGGACATTCGGGGGTGAAGAAAGATAATGTGCTTGGAAGGGTCTACACTGTGCACCCGAACAACTCTGAATGTTACCACCTTCGATTGCTGCTCTACAAAATCATAGGTCCCACCTCTTTCGAATCTCTCAGAACAGTTGACGGTGTTGTCCATCCAACCTACAAGTCGGCCTGCAGGGCACTTGGTTTGTTACAGGACGATGTCAACTGGAACGAGACTCTCCAGGAAGCTGCTCTGTCTCGCTCACCTCAAAAGATCCGTGAACTGTTCGCTGTAATGCTGGTCTTCTGCCAAATGGAGAACCCCTTAAATCTCTGGGAAAAACATAGAGACAGCATGGCAGAAGATGTTAGGAGACAGACTGAAAGAGATCATGGAGGAACAGAAGTCCAACAGTGGTTGCCTATGATCTACAACAAGTGTCTTCAGTTGCTTGAGAACTACGTCATTGCTATCGGAGGTCTCTCTGTCGATCATTACGGGCTGCCTTCACCTTCGAGAGAACTGCCAGAGGTTACGTCGAATCCCGAGTACTTGAGGGAAACCTCTTACGACACCTCGGAGTTGGCCAATGTAGTCTCAAACAACGAGCCTTTGCTGAATGGTGACCAAAAGAGAGTTTACGAGCAAGTCATGAGGAGCGTTGTCTCGGGCACTGGCACGGTGTTTTTTCTTGATGCTCCAGGAGGAACTGGCAAGACATTCCTCATAAACCTTCTGCTTGCGAAAGTCCGAGCGAAAGGTGACATTGCTGTAGCTGTGGCTTCTTCTGGCATTGCAGCAACTCTACTTCAGGGTGGGAGAACTGCTCATTCAGCTTTCAAGCTACCTCTCAACCTCAGCCACACCACTGATTCGCCCTTCACGTGCAACATATCAAAGCAGAGCAACATGGCTGAAGTGCTAAGACAGTGCAAGCTGATTGTCTGGGATGAGTCCACCATGGCACACAGAGGGGGTGTCGAGGCTTTGGACAGGACCCTCCAAGACATCTGAAACACCACCACACGTATGGGAGGCTTGACAGTGTTGCTGGCTGGAGACTTTCGGCAAACCCTACCAGTCGTGCCCAGAGGAACACGCGCCGACGAAGTGAAAGCCTGTCTGAAGTCTTCGTACCTGTGGCGTCAAATCACTGTCGTCACTTTAAGAATAAACATGAGGGTTCATCTGAATGGCGACACAAGAGCCGGAGAGTTCTCTGATCTTCTGATGAGTATTGGTGATGGCAGCTTCAGTCAAGAAAATTCTAAAATAGCATTTCCCTCAAATCTCTGTCTCCTGGTGAAGACCTTGCAAAACCTTCGTTACAATGTTTATCCCAATCTAAGAACTCTCCAGCATATAGACGTGTCATGGTTGAGGGAGAGAGCTATCCTAACACCACGAAACGACATGACCACGGCCATAAACTACGTTTTACTCCAAGAACTCCCCTCACAATCTAAAACATACCAGTCTGTGGATTCAGTTGTGGAAATGGAAGACGCGGTGCACTATCCGGTAGAGTTTCTCAACTCTCTGAATCCTCCAGGCACTCCTGAGCATCGTCTCATTTTGAAGGTTGGGGCACCGATAATGTTGCTGAGGAACTTGCAGCCACCTAAACTGTGCAACGGCATCAGACTTCAAGTCACGTCTCTGCAGAAGAACCTCATTGAGGCAACTATTTTCACTGGCAGTGGCTCAGAAGAGACAGTTTTGATTCCTCGCATCCCCGTCATCCCCTCTGACCTCCCATTTCAATTCAAACGCCTCCAATTCCCAGTAAGGCTCTGCTTCGCCATGACAATCAACAAGTCTCAGGGACAGACACTACAAAAGGTTGGCATTGACTTGAGACAGGACTGCTTCTCACATGGGCAACTGTACGTCGCATGCTCAAGAGTAAGCTTGGCGCAGGGATTGGTCATACTGCAGCCGGAGGGCCGAACTGACAACGTGGTGTACAAAGAGATCCTCAACAAATAACTATTTCAAAAGGTTTACTTTTTTTCTTAGTAATGAAATATTTAAGGCAGTACATATGACACATTATTTTTACTTATCGGACTAACATTGCAAAAAGCCACACAAAAACTGCGTTGTTCCGGTTATTCCAAAAATACATGCGCTACATTCCCTGCGGTAACACTCCTGGCACAAATGAGAATGTTTTGTTGTTACATGTAGGCCTATTAATTAAAGCAAATTTGAAATGTTAATGCAATAATCCTCCCGCTGCAAAGCGCGGGTATTTTGCTAGTTATTATTATAAAACCTTTCATGCTTGTAAGAGACGCAATGAATTTTATATTCTCATATCCATATACCATTACTTGCAATTACGTAAAATTGGTAGTGGGTCGCTAGAGTCTCGTTTTTAGTAGGAGGACGTATTATGACTGTAGCTGTGTTGTAGTTGTGTTGGGGTCCTTTAGATTTCAGCCACTTTTAACGGGACCACCTTTTTACTTTGGGATAGACCGTCAAGAACGATTTGTTTCGAAATTTTCACTTGAATAGCCAAGAAAATCGTTTTGTGTGCTTGATACACTGAAGCCTCAAGGGTTAAAGCTTTATAAGTTTGTTCATTTTTTAAATTATTTTCTTTAAAGCCTTTACTTAAACACACAACATAAAGGGGGAAAAAAAAGCAAACCTGAACTATTTACTACTCTCTACTTTTAAACTATACATAGATCTATAAATAGTATCAGAAATTTAGTTCTACATTTTCCAACAATATGCTTTTTAGCCTCCCCCCAAAAGGGGAAAAGACGCTATTAGTTTTGTGCGAAATGTCTGTCCGTCTGTCCGTCCGTTCCGTTTAAATCTCGTAAACTAGAAAAGATATTGAAAATCCGACATCACAATATTTTAGACCATTCAAAGTTCTGATGCAAAGGCTACTTTATTTTCTGAAAGCGAAAAAATCTAATTTTTAAAATCAGTTATGCAAGCAGTTTTTTTTTAAAGAGAAAGCTAATTAGTATGCATTATAAGCTAGACCTAATTTAAAACGAATAGTAATCTTGTAAACTTCATTTGCCTAAATATTTTTAATTGTACAACCCTACATAAGAATTCGAATAAGAGATTGAACCTTTTCAAAACAATTAGATCAATTATAGGACATCAGATAGTCCAGGGGAGTCGCGGTGACTGAGCGGTAATGCGCTTGGCTTCCGAACCGGGGGTCCTGGGTTCTAATCCTGGTGAAGACTGGGATTTTCAACTTTGGAATCTTTGGGAGCCTCTGAGTCCACTCAGCTCTAATGGGTACTTGACATTAGTTGGGGAAAAGTAAAGGCGGTTGGTCGTTGTGCTGGCGACATGACACCCACGTTAACCGTAGGCCACAAAAACAGATGAACTTTACATCATCTGCCACAAGGTCTAAAAGGGGAACTAGTTAGGCCAGGTTCACATCTAAATTTACATTCACTTTCACCTATTCTTTGGACCGTTGGGGCACTACACAAGATCTGTTAACCTTCTTTCTCTATTCTTATCTCTCATTTGTCTTTGAAATAATTTCATTTGGATGTTCTTTCTGAAAATATTGAAGCCAGCTTGGGTGGACGACTTCGGGGGGCCGATTTTGAGTTTGTGTTTCCACACAAACTGTCTTTTGTAACCTTGTTTTTTTTATAGCACTTGGGGAGAGAACATAGTGAACAACATTGTAAGCCAAAGTTAGTTAAAAATCAGTGTACAGAATTACGGAGTCTGTCAGCCCTTCATGAGAGCAGGGAAAATCAATAAGTGAACTCTGTTTATTTGAGAATCTTATTAAAAATTTTTTTAAAAGAAAAGGATTAATAAAGAGCCAAATTAGTTGAATTTAGTTTTCTTTCATTTACAATCAATGGATGGTTTCTCCATCAAGGACAAGAGATTAAGAAAACAGAAGGAAAAAGAGGAATGGAAGCGTAGAGAGTTAGTGAGAGTAAAGAGTTAGTGTGACATATATTAGGGCTATTATTTCAGGTATGTACTTCTTGATGAAATCGAGTGACACAACACCCAAGTTTGCCGGGGATCTGTGCGATTCCTGTCGTTATACATGCTATTTACTTAATAAATTTAATAATTTTATATTTCAAACTGGAAACATATACTACTGATTATGCACGATACTTTAAATACAACGGTACATTATATATATATATATATATATATATATATATATATATATATATATATATATATATATATATATATATTTATATATATATTGCCTTCCATTTTTGCATTCCCAATCTCGGATCAAGTTAAATTTTCGCACACTAATTTATTGTCGATGGCAACATATAAATTGAAACATTAACCAATTAGTTAATCATTTAGTCGTAATCAATATATTTTTATTTTTGCTTTTGTTGTTGAAAAGGGAGCCAAAGCATAAAAATTCTAACAGGGTTTAAAAAGCATTAAAACATCCCTAAGTAGTACATTTAATTTTTTAAAAAGATAAAAAAACTGGCACCAGACATACCCTCCATTTTTTTTTAAGTTAAAGCATATTTATAATATTCTATTATTTCTTCATTTTTACCTCCACTAATATCAACTCACTGTGTCTGTCTGTCTGTCTGTCTGGTCAAGATATTTTTAATCGTTATTGCTCCCACTTCCCATTCTCGGATCATTCAAAATTAATTACATGATTAATTCAAAGCAATTGAAGCAAAGTTGTTTCAAAGTATTCTTTACATTTAACTTGTTGATTGCAATATCATTCCTTAAGTCTTCTTCTCGTCTTAGACAAGAAATGCAGCTCTTTGGTTGACAGTAGACAACTCTGACACTTAGACACTTCATTAGAACTAGCACCACACATGGAGCTCATCCCAACCACTCCTGCTAAAAGTACAACAAAAATGACTGTCTAGTCTAGATTAACAGGATTACTTTTTAAGTCTGCAAGAAAATAGTTCATCCGGTATGTGGCATGCAGGTTGTCGGGTCATAGGTTTCAATCATTATTGTCCTGGCTTGGATGTTGAACTCTAACACTACTCCACTTATTATAACGCGAGTTCGAACATAGCCAAGAGACATCACAATGAATTAAATTCAACTGATATTTATGTACAGATGGGGAGGATCATCTTGTCTCACTATCCGTCGTTTACTTAGCAGTCTTTATCCATATCCTTCTGTTTCTAAGCCCCAGCCATCTTGTTCTCCTTCATGTTCCCGTATTCTGCCACGTCGTTCGTCTGACTGACTACGTCACTACATTAGACGTCGCCAAAAACAATGAACAATATATTTATTTACAAAACTAACATAATCTATAAACTAAACTAAGTCACTAAATTATCTTTTTCTTCTGAATCTTTCATTTTTATTTTTTTAATTTTTGCGAAAAGGATTTGATTTTTGTTTACATCTATCTAACTAATTATTCCATAAGATATAATATGTGTCACTATAAATGTTCTCACCTGGCTTCCTGGGCTAGAATGGATCCAATGTCCGCTTACATTTTATTGTTAGTCTAGACTCTAGCATGTCATTAAACAAACAAAAAAACGAACAGAACATGACAAATCTATAACAAGGAAATAAGCATCACCATTATATCCTATTATTATAATGAAATTAATTGTGTTTAATTACCTTGTGATGTCGTCACTCTTTTGTCTGCATTGATTGTCACTCCCTTTAACGCAGCACCCTCTATGTTCACAAACACACTAATTCTCGTGATTGTCTTTATAGTTTGAGGACCGCTGACGCTCACCAGGGTCAAGACGCAGAAAGCTAAGATGGTCAAGGCTAGGCTTAATAACTTGTACCGTGACAACTTAGGGCAACGTTTGGACTGACCGCTTCCCAGAGACTGGTCAAACATTTGAGATCTGTGGCAAAACGCCATCCCTACTTTTTCTCACCTCTTTCTCTTCCTACTTTGAGTTCTACCACTAGCTCCAGTCATCCTTGTCGTAGAGGTGATCTTGTCATGATAACATCAAACATCAGTTAGGTTCACTTATCGATAAATACGCAGACAAATCATTATCTCCTCTTGATGGTCAACTGAAACGCTGAAAAAACAAAAAAAAAACAACAACAAAGAAATATGACTATCGAACAAATTCAGAGCCGGGAAATAAGAAGACTTAATTGATACATTATCAAAGGGGTTCTAGTTCGAATCCCGACTCGAGATAAGTTACTTTCTCTAAAGTAAAGGCAGCAAAGAAATCTTCTCCCAGTTACCCTATAGCCTCAATGATCCGAAAGAACTGAATTCGAACTCGAGGGCTCAAGCCTCCTCAAGCCAACACACTAACCACTATGCCAAGCGACTCGCTTATGAAATTAAAAGGTTTTATAGCTATCTATTGTTAGCCTTAAACTTTAAAGTGGCAACCTACTAAGTATAAAGGGGGCCAATTTATCTTATGCCACCACATCTGTCAAGTACATTTTCTTTCCCTTGTTCAATACTAAACACAATAAGTAATTACCAATAGTTTACTTATTACTTATTTAAAAAAAAAAGCTTTGTAAAAAAGCTGAATCGTAAACAAACGAGCAAGCGAACCAAGAAACTTAATTTGGTAAACCGATATAGTCTGACATTTTGAACCCTAGACTGAAAGATTTTTAGAATTCTCAGCTTTAATGGACGCCAGATATTTTATTGGTGAGTGAAAGACAGTTAGTCATTGTGTTGGTTACATAACACCTTCGTTAACCTTTTAAAATTTGCATCGCTCGATTAACTGTTACATTTTGAAGGGTATAGTTTTGTCGCGATGATCTACCGTGGACGTGTATTTCTCTCCATATAGCTAGAGCTCTACGGAGCATTTATATTTGTTTAGAACAGAGTTTCGGCTAGACTAGGTTGGGGATCACTGCAGCTAGACTGAAGCTCTACGGAGCATTTGTATTTGTTTAGAACAGAGTTTCGGATAGACTAGGTTGGGGATCACTGCAGCTAGACTGAAGCTCTCACCTAAATACAATTATCTCATTATGTCCAGACTAATTTATACTTTAAGGAAGACATTAGTTTATTAACCTCATTGATAGGATAGTAGGATGAAGTCTTAATAAAAAGACAAGGGTGGAAAAGATGTTTACCATAAGCCATAAGCCTATTTAGTAGGAGTCATCAGACACGAATTTCTAGACGAAACTTCAAGAATGGTTACCGACGTTTGCTGAGATGTAACTAAACATTTATGATATGGCCATGTTCGAAACTAAACGTATATCCAGAAACGAAGCAGGGGTTTGATAGAGCACAATTTGTGAGTTCCCAGGGCTTTGATTTCTCGTTTCCTCCCCCGGTGTTTAAAGCTGATTCTATTGGAGTTATTGGAGTTATCTTCTCTTACTTATCAAGCCGTTTGGAGAGAAATTACGGCTATAAAATTACGAAAGACATGTGGGGTACAAGAGGGATTCGTTATGTCTGAATGAAAGAAAAATAGCTCTTCGGGGAAGACGAATTAATAGAGAAGTAGCAAAGGTTTTAATTAAAACTAATTGCCTTCTAAACACAAGAGTCAAATGCAAACACGAGACTTTGTAAAGAAATAATTTTCGTTTTCTGAGATTTTACTTTAGAATCCATTACATCTCCTTCACATCTCTTTGTATTGCTTTCTCTTTTTATTTTCTTTTATTACATTTAAATGGAATTAAAAAAAAAAAATCCAAACCTAAACAAAGCGCCTATTACTGTGACTAACTATTAGTGGGAAAGTCCTCAGTGTGGAATGTCTCTGTAAACAGATGTCTCATTAGATAAACTTTATAAAGAACTTTATTTGTTTATAAAATGGAATCGAGGGTTTGATACACATGTGATAGGAAATTAGGTGAAGTAGTCGACTGAAAGGATTTTAAAGATTATTTGCATAAGAAGATGTCATGTGTGCGGAACCAGACACTTAGATTGAAAGAGGATTATAATTGACGCATTATTTTAATATGTCCGGTTTAGGATTGTATTATATAAAAGGTCACCCGTACGTTTAAATTAATAGAAGCACTAGCTACAACTGGATTGAAATAACTGTTTCGATATTTACTAGAACATTATATGTAGACAACTAGAAACCATTCAAAGTCAACTTATATGTGCCAGTCTCAGTAATTATGGATCTATTTGGGGGGTGGGGGATAGGGCACATGAAAACTGCATCATTGGGTAGAACCACAGTCTCATGATGTGGCATTTAGGTGAAACAGATGTAGATCCTGCATCATTGGGTAGAACCACAGTCTCATGATGTGGCATTTAGGTGAAACAGATGTAGATCCTGCATCATTGGGTAGAACCACAGTCTCATGATGTGGCATTTAGGTGAAATAGATGTAGATCCTGCATCATTGGGTAGAACCACAGTCTCATGATGTGGCATTTAGGTGAAACAGATGTAGATCCTGCATCATTGGGTAGAACCACAGTCTCATGATGTGGCATTTAGGTGAAACAGATGTAGATCCTGCATCATTGGGTAGAACCACAGTCTCATGATGTGGCATTTAGGTGAAACAGATGTAGATCCTGCATCATTGGGTAGAACCACAGTCTCATGATGTGGCATTTAGGTGAAACAGATGTAGATCCTGCATCATTGGGTAGAACCACAGTCTCATGATGTGGCATTTAGGTGAAACAGATGTAGATCCTGCATCATTAGGTAGAACCACAGTCTCATGATGTGGCATTTAGGTGAAACAGATGTAGATCCTGCATCATTAGGTAGAACCACAGTCTCATGATGTGGCATTTAGGTGAAACAGATGTAGATCCTGCATCATTAGGTAGAACCACAGTCTCATGATGTGGCATTTAGGTGAAACAGATGTAGATCCTGCATCATTGGGTAGAACCACAGTCTCATGATGTGGCATTTAGGTGAAACAGATGTAGATCCTGCATCATTGGGTAGATCCACAATCTCATGATGTGGCATTTAGGTGAAACAGATGTAGATCCTGCATCATTGGGTAGAACCACAGTCTCATGAAGTGGCATTTAGGTGAAACAGATGTAGATCCTGCATCATTGGGTAGAACCACAGTCTCATGATGTGGCATTTAGGTGAAACAGATGTAGATCCTGCATCATTAGGTAGAACCACAGTCTCATGATGTGGCATTTAGGTGAAACAGATGTAGATCCTGCATCATTAGGTAGAACCACAGTCTCATGATGTGGCATTTAGGTGAAACATGTAGATCCTGCATCATTGGGTAGAACCACAGTCTCATGATGTGGCATTTAGGTGAAACAGATGTAGATCCTGCATCATTGGGTAGATCCACAATCTCATGATGTGGCATTTAGGTGAAACAGATGTAGATCCTGCATCATTGGGTAGATCCACAATCTCATGATGTTTCATTTAGGTGAAACAGTTAGATGTAGGTCCTGCATCATTGGTAGAACCACAATCTCATGATGTTTCAATTAGGTGAAACAGTTAGATGTAAATCACGTCTGTAAGTATAAGACACCAAAATGTTCCAAAGATACAAACTGATTCAAGACAACGGAGCGTTGAAAGTGTTTGTCTTTGTCTCCTCGTCTGAGTTTCTACTCAATAACTTATACAATTCTTAGAAGAAAATGTTTTAAAAGAGGATAAAAAAAGAGTGAGAGAAAGGAAAAGAGAGAGGAAAGGAAAAGAGAGAGTTAGGAAAGAAAAAAAAGAGTGGCAAGTATAGAACTAAAAAGATGGTTATTTCACATTCATATATTGAATTCTAAACATAAAGTTCCGAGAATTTCTATATTTTTATGAGCTAAAAGATCATACAATAAAATAAAATGTAGATAGAAAGTTGTTCCATACTATCCCCTGGGCTCTAATTCTCTCAGTTCACATCTCTAGAATCTACAGCTTAGACAACTGCATTACCACAAGAATAGAGACTGCTCCAGCATCCCAGCTTAGCATACAATGTTAACTAGCCATCAACTAACTGTTGAATAAACTTTGCTAAACCATGTTTTCTTTTTTTTTTTTTTTAAATTCAAGACGTTTGTCAAATTAAGGTTTGCATGCTTGCCCGTTAGTGTCCCTTGTGTATGAGTGTGTCTGCTTAGACAAATCGATTATTGAGATGACATATTCATAACAATTTCCTGACCCATTGGATACGTGATGTGAAAAATGTCCACCAAGTCTGCTCCGAAAGAGACATAGCTGTGTTTATCATTCGATCTGCCCCTGAAGATTATGACATTTCATTACATTCACTTCTGCTGTCACCAAACAAAACCCTAACATTTTGAGAAATGCTAAACCCGTTCTCTCATTTTGTCTTGTTGACTTCACATAATCCTGACAAATTAGGCTTTCTTCTTAAATAAGTTTTTTTGTCAATGCAGCTTCATCAATCTCAAGATTCTAATAAAAAAAAAATCTTTACCGACTCAAAGTTTAATATACATCACAAGTCAGTGCACGATATAACGATATAATAATCGGAAGATTTCCACCAGAAGATTTCCATATGATCTTGTCACATATCATAAGCTATGCATAATCAGGGATTATATTCTGTCGCTTGACTTTCGTCGTAGGGTTGCTGTGACAGTTCCCGTAACCAAATCCCTCCAATCAGCTTGCTATTCTTAGCAGGATATCAAGAGAGATGCCGGTCCATTGTTTGGAGGAGCCTGTCTTCGTGCTCCCTCCAGTGTACCTTGAAGAATGACTTTTGACAGTGAGTCATGCTCTTTCATTAGGACCAAACCAGGCCAGCTTTCGTCTCGTATTGAGGAGCTCCTCCTTCTGCCAGCCAGAGTGGTGATTAGTAAAAGTATTTATGCCCTGAAGCCCGTCTGTTCATCGGAAAAAACCACCTCAGCTTTTTTCTTGAACCTGCTGAGAATTATTATGTCGTTCTATAGTTTTAGCATTGTCTCAAGTTTAAACCAATATACTACATGTAAGGCATTGTCTTCGACTCCGACGAATAGGTATTAATGCAACATTTCATGAGACCAGGAAAGTTGCGATCTGTTTTTTTTTGTCACATATGATGCAGACAAAGCCGTTGTCCGCCGAGGGTTTATATAATTGTCTTTACGTCGACTGTAAACTGAAACTAAATCTGTATTCTTCTAAACTGCGATAATACAACTGATTCTAAATGTTATTTATCCAACAGTTATCACAGGTAACTATGTCAAGCATTTTTTTTCAATAACAATTGCTATATGTTAAAAAAAACAACAACATTTAGCACAAGTACATTTTAGTCTAATACTATCATAAACTATGTTGCCAATATAGAGGCTGTTACATTATTTTTATTCTTGGTATTCTCTGTCCTCGTTACTTGCTGTACATTAAATCACGGACTTGTCTCTACATGTGCAGGATAGGGAATCGACAGTCTTTAGATTTGAATGTTCATAATATAAGATTTAGGCTTAGCTAGTAAAAAAAAACAACAACTCGCCAAACTTCATTACTTACCTATTTGCAATATTTCATGAAATGATAAAATTAGTTCGGCCGTGGCATTCTGGATAATTGTATTATGGGCTACGTTGCACTAATCAAATCTGACATGGGGGATAAGTGGATGACCCGGAAGTAATAGCATAACGTCTGATTTTTATTGAAATGAGAGGACGAGAGCGGATCAAAAGGTTTAAACAAACAAAAATGGTACTTTTGCTATGCCAATTGAACTGTTTCCATGGTCCGAGTTCGAACCCTGTCTTCTAGCAGTAACTTTGGACTAGTACGTAATAATCTTCTGTTAAAAATCTAAAAGGCGTCCAAACCTATAAGTCAACAGCCAGTCCTACTAAGCGCGGTATTTCGATCCCGATGAGAAACTCAGTAGGGAAAGAGAAAGGGGGGAGTAGATTGAATGTTCTCTCTGCAATAAATAACGTATCTTAAGGATCACAAATCAATCAGTTTGATGGCTGGATGTGACAAAATATGTAGGTCGCAGCTGGGACTGCGTGGCCGCTTGAAATACTGTACTCCTTATTAATCTTCGGACTCGAATAATATTTCCTTGATTAGCTTAATGTAGAACTGGACATAGATGTAAAACATATCACGTGATATACAGGATTTCTACAGTTTTTGCGTACAAAACTTAACAGTAACACTAGATTTGATCTACAAAGTTAACTTCAAAATAGTCAGAGATAAAATTGTTAATTTCACTAAAATATATTTTCTTTTTATTTCAATGTTTCCTCCAGCAATTCTATTTATGAACTACCAAATTACAAGCATCATAAGAAGTCTAATGTTAAATCTGAGGATGTCACTGTAAGATTGTAAGCTAAACCTTTAGGTCTCTACTTGAAGATTATAAGGTAAACCTTTAGGTCTCTCTACTGGAAGATTGTAAGGTAAACCTTGAGCTCTCTCTACTAGAAGATTGTAAGCTAAACCTTAGGTCTCTACTGGAAGATTATAAGCTAAACCTTAGGTCTCTACTGGAAGATTATAATGTAAACCTTTATGTCTCTCTACTGGAAGATTATAAGGTAAACCTTAAGGTCTCTCTACTGGAAGATTGTAAGGTAAACCTTTAGGTCTCTCTACTGGGAGATTGTAAGGTAAACCTTTAGGTCTCTCTACTGGGAGATTGTAAGCTGAACCTTTAGGTCTCTACTAGAAAATTGTAAGGTAATCCATTAGGTCTCTCTACTAGAAGATTGTAAGCTAATCCTTTACTGGAAGATTCATATAGTAAAATGTTGAGGACGCTAGCGACAGTCTTTAGATTTGAATGTTCATAATATAAGATTTAGGCTTAGCTAGTAAAAAAAAAACAACAACTAGCCAAACTTCATTACTTACCTATTTGCAATATTTCATGAAATGATAAAATTAGTTCGGCCGTGGCATTCTGGATAATTGTATTATGGGCTACGTTGCACTAATCAAATCTGACATGGGGGATAAGTGGATGACCCGGAAGTAATAGCATAACGTCTGATTTTTATTGAAATGAGAGGACGAGAGCGGATCAAAAGGTTTAAACAAACAGAAATGGTACTTTTGCTATGCCAATTGAACTGTTTCCATGGTCCGAGTTCGAACCCTGTCTTCTAGCAGTAACTTTGGACTAGTACGTAATAATCTTCTGTTAAAAATCTAAAAGGCGTCCAAACCTATAAGTCAACAGCCAGTCCTACTAAGCGCGGTATTTCGATCCCGATGAGAAACTCAGTAGGGAAAGAGAAAGGGGGGAGTAGATTGAATGTTCTCTCTGCAATAAATAACGTATCTCAAGGATCACAAATCAATCAGTTTGATGGCTGGATGTGACAAAATATGTAGGTCGCAGCTGGGACTGCGTGGCCGCTTGAAATACTGTACTCCTTATTAATCTTCGGACTCGAATAATATTTCCTTGATTAGCTTAATGTAGAACTGGACATAGATGTAAAACATATCACGTGATATACAGGATTTCTACAGTTTTTGCGTACAAAACTTAACAGTAACACTAGATTTGATCTACAAAGTTAACTTCAAAATAGTCAGAGATAAAATTGTTAATTTCACTAAAATATATTTTCTTTTTATTTCAATGTTTCCTCCAGCAATTCTATTTATGAACTACCAAATTACAAGCATCATAAGAAGTCTAATGTTAAATCTGAGGATGTCACTGTAAGATTGTAAGCTAAACCTTTAGGTCTCTACTTGAAGATTATAAGGTAAACCTTTAGGTCTCTCTACTGGAAGATTGTAAGGTAAACCTTGAGCTCTCTCTACTAGAAGATTGTAAGCTAAACCTTAGGTCTCTACTGGAAGATTATAAGCTAAACCTTAGGTCTCTACTGGAAGATTATAATGTAAACCTTTATGTCTCTCTACTGGAAGATTATAAGGTAAACCTTAAGGTCTCTCTACTGGAAGATTGTAAGGTAAACCTTTAGGTCTCTCTACTGGGAGATTGTAAGGTAAACCTTTAGGTCTCTCTACTGGGAGATTGTAAGCTGAACCTTTAGGTCTCTACTAGAAAATTGTAAGGTAATCCATTAGGTCTCTCTACTAGAAGATTGTAAGCTAATCCTTTACTGGAAGATTCATATAGTAAAATGTTGAGGACGCTAGCGACAGTCTTTAGATTTGAATGTTCATAATATAAGATTTAGGCTTAGCTAGTAAAAAAAAAACAACAACTAGCCAAACTTCATTACTTACCTATTTGCAATATTTCATGAAATGATAAAATTAGTTCGGCCGTGGCATTCTGGATAATTGTATTATGGGCTACGTTGCACTAATCAAATCTGACATGGGGGATAAGTGGATGACCCGGAAGTAATAGCATAACGTCTGATTTTTATTGAAATGAGAGGACGAGAGCGGATCAAAAGGTTTAAACAAACAGAAATGGTACTTTTGCTATGCCAATTGAACTGTTTCCATGGTCCGAGTTCGAACCCTGTCTTGGAGCAGTAACTTTGGACTAGTACGTAATAATCTTCTGTTAAAAATCTAAAAGGCGTCCAAACCTATAAGTCAACAGCCAGTCCTACTAAGCGCGGTATTTCGATCCCGATGAGAAACTCAGTAGGGAAAGAGAAAGGGGGGAGTAGATTGAATGTTCTCTCTGCAATAAATAACGTATCTCAAGGATCACAAATCAATCAGTTTGATGGCTGGATGTGACAAAATATGTAGGTCGCAGCTGGGACTGCGTGGCCGCTTGAAATACTGTACTCCTTATTAATCTTCGGACTCGAATAATATTTCCTTGATTAGCTTAATGTAGAACTGGACATAGATGTAAAACATATCACGTGATATACAGGATTTCTACAGTTTTTGCGTACAAAACCTAACAGTAACACAAGATTTGATCTACAAAGTTAACTTCAAAATAGTCAGAGATGAAATTGTTAATTTCACTAAAATATATTTTCTTTTTATTTCAATGTTTCCTCCAGCAATTCTATTTATGAACTACCAAATTACAAGCATCATAAGAAGTCTAATGTTAAATCTAAGGATGTCACTGTAAGATTGTAAGCTAAACCTTTAGGTCTCTACTTGAAGATTATAAGGTAAATCTTTAGGTCTCTCTACTGGAAGATTGTAAGGTAAACCTTGAGCTCTCTCTACTAGAAGATTGTAAGCTAAACCTTAGGTCTCTACTGGAAGATTATAAGCTAAACCTTAGGTCTCTACTGGAAGATTATAATGTAAACCTTTATGTCTCTCTACTGGAAGATTATAAGGTAAACCTTAAGGTCTCTCTACTGGAAGATTGTAAGGTAAACCTTTAGGTCTCTCTACTGGGAGATTGTAAGGTAAACCTTTAGGTCTCTCTACTGGGAGATTGTAAGCTGAACCTTTAGGTCTCTACTAGAAAATTGTAAGGTAATCCATTAGGTCTCTCTACTAGAAGATTGTAAGCTAATTCTTTACTGGAAGATTCATATAGTAAAATGTTGAGGACGCTAGCGAAAGAGAGACCTACCTAAAGTAAACCTTTTGAAACTAGCATAAGAAACTTAGCTTTACCTGTAAACAGCACGATACGTGATTAACAATGTAAATCTGTGATATATATCTATATATGTAATATAAGTAGTTATACAGGTATAACGTTCTGAAGAGTTTCTAACACTAAAACGAGTTTTTTTCTCCTTTTAAATTACTTAGCAGAGTTTAAGTCGCTAATTAACATCCATGAATGGATTAACAGATGAAACGTGCTCGACATAAATATCTTCTCTTTTGAAGTCTATAGAACATCCTTGTGTATTTTCATGTTTAACTCTATTTATAGAAGTTTTTCTCTACTAGTGTAAACATCAAGTTTTGAAGAAAGATGTTGTAAATATTCTATAGTAAATAATATCAATAGAACTCCCCCCCCACTAAAAAAAAGTTCTCCCTGGGGAAGAGGCCCTGGGCAAGCGCACAGTTTTCCCTGCCGTAATGCCGCCCAGCTTCTTCTTTTATCATTCTCTTATCTCTATTTCTCGTGTTCTGTCCCTCTCTCCCCCTCTCTATCTCTCTTGCGGTCTATCTAAATTATCTTGCATGATCTATACGATGGAAACTTTTGCTTCTGGTTAAATTATTTTCCAGCCTCAGACATTTTATTTAAACCAAACCAACAAACAAACACAGCGACCCAATTCTTCCACTGCTTTCTCTTGTGGAATGAAGCCCAGTTAAAGGGAAGTAATGCTGTTAAGTTTGTGGGCCCTTAGTCAGCACTATCTGGCAAGATCATAAAGACTTGTCGCCCCTGAAATGTGTTGAGTCTAGAAGCCGTGGAGGGAGGTGAGATGCGGGGGAATACCTAGACAGTAATAAAACCACAAGAAGGCTTGTCTCCCGAGTCCAAGAAAAATACTATTACCAGCTTCATCTTCAGACATGAATAATTTGCGTCAAGCCACTGAAACAAAAAGTGGCTGAAAACGGTAAATACCGATCAGATTATATTATTTATAGCGCACGACGTACGAGAATACCCGAAATGATCGCCCTCCCTGGGTGCATGGGGAGGAGGGGGGAAGCTCTATTGACAAGTCGTAAAACAGTGAATTATTAGAAAAGCCAGGCAGAGCGCGGTCAGTGTGGAAGAGATTGGGAGGGGGAAATAGAAGGTCTTAGGGAACAGGGTGCAAGCGCGCGAATTTAATCCATTTATTTAACTCTTGTGTATGTGAGAGTGTTCTCTTTAGGGACTCGGGCACTTCCGGGCGTGACATCAGCGATCATCACATTACCATCAATTTGAAGACAATTTGTTGCCAGAGTTTTATTTCTGGTGACGGATCCAGTGACAATGTGCGGGAGATGGCACAAGTGATTTCCTGGTTTGTGTGCACCTGTTACTTGAGACCGGCTTGAGTAGACTTAAATGAACACCGAAAGAAGAAATAATAGCAAGTGAGAGAGAGAGAGAGAAAGAGAAAGAGAGAGAGAGAACTCATGTATTGTCTAGCGCCTAGGCATTGGTATTGGAATTGTCTCATTCTATTTATTTGTTTGTTGATAAGACATTACTCAGAGTAAAGAGATGAAACAATGAGGAAAGTAAGCTTTAGTTTAGCCAAACGCTTAGGTTGCTTTGAAAGAACCGTAAAAGACTAGATTACTCAAATTCTGCACAGAACAGTCAGTGTCGGGAGAAAAGTTAAGTGCTGGAGAGAACAGTCAAGTTCAGGACAAAACAGTCAAGTTCTGGACAGAAGAGTCAAGTGCTAAAAAAATGACGACTAGATTAGTCAACTGCTGGAAAAACAGTCAAGTGCTGGAGAGAAATGTTAAGTGCTGAAGAGATTAGTCAAATGCTGGGCAGAACAGTCAAGTGCTGAAAAAATCAAAGAACTTAAAAAAAATCAGCATGAGACAGTTGAAATAAAAGAGATTTGAATAACCTATATCACACACACACACACACACACACACGCACGCACGCGCGCGCACACACACACATACACATATTGTTATGTTACTTTCTATTACAAGAACGTAATTTGGAAACGAATTTAAAAGGCTCATTAAAAAAAAGGAAAAAAAAAGGCGAAAGGCACCAACACAAAACACATTTTTTATTTGTTAATTAAATGTCATGTTCAATATCCTTATTTTTTTTTGTTCAAAGCAGGTAATGAACTTAAAATGAAGTTGTAATGGAACTTTTGTTTTGAACCGCTGTGTAAATGAGTTCAGTAAGTAGGCGTTTAGGTCAGAGGATTTAACTGAGCAGAATTGGTGTTACGTTAGAGGAGAGAGAGAGAGAGAGAGAGAGAGAGAGAGAGAGAGAGAGAGAGAGAGAGAGAGAGAGAGAGAGAGGGCTAACAGATGTATTGGGCTAGAGTCAAGGCATACTGGAACAATCTCATTCTATTTATTTATTCATAATCTCTAACAAAAATGTTTGAATTAAATGAAAAGAAATAAACATAAATACTTGGAGAAAAACCAAGTCCAGCAAATTTTTGATCAATTGAAGAGAAATTAATAGCGGCGACGTTCTAATCGTCTATCTTTTTTGTTTTTTTTAACTTTGAAATTTTGTTTTGGAAAGTAGAAACTTAGAAAACAAAACAAACATTTTCTCCGTAGACCTTCATTAAAATAACAATTCTCGGCTCTATTCGTTATGCTTAAAATTTAAACCCCTGATATCCTCTTGCTACATTCTGTTACAGTTGTTGGTATGTGTGGTAATCTAGTTGAGTGGATATATGGTTGAACAAACTCGAAATGCTATCCGCGAGTCCTTAAATGTCCAAAAAATTGTGGTGTCTGTCTGTAATAGTTGTAGTCTTACAGTAAAAAGTGTGGCCATATACACATGTACACGTATCCACATCTTCAGAAAGATAGTAACTTTGTACAGATACATTTATTATTGATTTGAAATAAAATGAAGTACAAATTGAAATCGACATTTCCACGTTACTAACAAAAAACAAAGTATAAAAATGGTAATTTAGTTGAGTGGATATATGGTTGCACAAACTGTTTACTCGAATTGCTATCCGCGAGTCCTTAAATGTCCAAATCAAACAACAGAACAATAGTACAGGCTAAATTAATTCGGCCATTTTGAACACAAAACTTTATTATATACAGAAGGACACAGTCCACGTCGTCAACATTCATTACAAGCAGTCTATTTAATGTACTGTCACGTCACTCAGGGACTACCCAATGAAACCCTAACTTCTACGTGTCTTACTCTTGAGTCATGACAATACCAACAAGTGTACATGTTTATTTGAAGTAAGCTCATTCGTCTTAGATGTAGGCAACTCCAAAACAAAAGTTGCAACCCAAAGGATACACTGGCTTCCCTTCACGTCAACCGCCCGACTGGTGAACGTTTGTGTTTGTGTGCATGTATAACTGTTTTTCTGCTAGTGCGTTACAGGGTAACTAAGGAAATGTAGACTCAAGCTTTTCAAATATTCATTAGACAATGATTTTGGACAAAGAAGAAAAGAATAAAAAAAAGTATAGAAATTGTTTTTGGAGCTAAAATAAAATGCTTGGAAGTTCACAGATCGACACCAGCGCATATTGCAGCCAGTCCTTGCACTTAGTTATTCTAAAAAAAGCTTCTTGTATTGGGAAAATCATTTCACCTTTGGATTAAAAACCAGACACTTTTAGTTGAAAATAATCTGGTGTCGTTTTGGAAACAAAAAATAGTTTGCTTCTCGGGCCCCAAAAAAAAATGTTTATAGTCTTGCTGTAAAACTGTGTGGCTATATACACATATACACGTATCCACATGTTCAGAAAGAAAGTATCTTTGTTCAGATACATTTATTATTGATGTGTAATAAAATAAAGTTCACGTATCTTGGCAGCATCCAAATAAATGATGGAGATGCCTACCATGATCTAGCGTGCCGAATAGGAAAGGCAGGGAGCATTTTCCAAAGGCTGCAGCCTATTTGGACTAGCCAAGCCATTGGACTCGAGACAAAAATACACCTTCTCAACACAATCGTCATTCCAACTGCTACAAGTGCATGTGAGACGTGGAAGTCATCTGTCAAAATTGAGAAAAGACTAAATGTGGCTTAACAGAGATGGCTGAGACGGATTTTGGGAGTTAGTTACACAGATCGGGTCTCAAACAAGGAAATCCTATGCCGAACTGGGAGTCGAACACTTTGTGAGGTTGTGACAGAGCGTCGCATGAGGTTTGTGGGACGTGTTCTACGACAAAATGAACTACGCATACCAAGAGTTGCGATAACATGGAAGCCAATACGAGGAAAGCGCAAACAGGGACGCCCTCGTATTACTTGGCGACACACCTTCATGGAGGAACTCAGAACAGTGGACACCAGGTGGGAGGAGGCTTCAGACATTGCCAATGACAGATCTTTATGGAGACAGCTTGCCGCCCAATGCGCCAAACGGCGCGGGAGGACCTAAGTCTAAGTAAGTAAGTCTAAGTAAGTAAAATGAAGTAAAAACTGAAATCGACATTTCCACATTACTAACGAAAAAAAAGTAAAAAAAATCATTTTTAGAAAACAAAGCTTATATAAGGGAAAGAACTGCTAAATTGCTGCAATTTTTAATACTGCAAGAATTGTTTCCCTTATTCTACATTTAAGAAAATGAATTAATTACTCCTTTTTAATTAACTAATTGTTTATTTTTTTTATTCATGTGTTGTCATCGACAATGAACAATTTTGCAAAGTTTAAACTGCATTCTAGATCTATGTTTACTAATCATATCTTATCTTATATAGTACAGACGTTACTTACGTCAAACCAAACTAATGTCCAGGCACTAGCAATAAATCTATGTACCGTGAGGTACAATTGTGTCTGTGGAACATATGGTCTGGTGTTTAGTCTTGTCATTATGAATACAAAGCACACGTTTTCAAAACTATGTTTACAATTGAAAACTTGTCATGGAAACTGGAACTGGGTGGAACCTGGACACTAAACGGGTATTTCGTAAAAATTTCCTAAAATTTTCCTAAAAATTTGTCACTTTATGTATATCTTTGTGAAAACATAACTATTCCATTGGCCACAGAGTGAAAACTCTAAATAAACGTAATAATATTTCAAAATATAATCTTCTCAAAATTAAATTTGGGTTTCGTCTTAAACACAGCTGAGCGGGAATAGTCACACTCGACTCCACTGTTTCTCTGTATTCAGTAAAGAGTTGAATAAATAAATAGTCGTTCTTGAACATTTGTTCACATAGTGAGCAGTAGAACTCATCAAGAACAGGATTCTGTATCTGTTTCATGTTATTTCTTTATTTCCCCCATTGGTTTTCAAACGAGTACAAAATGTAGAACGAACTATGCTATTTAGAGACTTGAACTCTGCTCATGGGTTTTCCTAGCTGATTCAGGCAACCCGTTACATTCTTAAATAGAATTAGGGAAGAAGCTGGACTTGTGCAATTTTTTTTTGGTTAGCTTATAAATAAGGGATGCGCGATGGCTGAGTGGTAAAACGATTGGATTCCGGACCGGAGTTCGAATCCTGTAAAACTTATAAAACTTATACGAATTTCGGGATCTCTAAGGCGCCTCTGAGTCCACCCAGCTTACCTGACATTAGTTGAGTAAAAGTAAAAGAGGTTGGTTGTTGTGCTGGTCACATGACACCCTCGTTAACTGTGGGCCACAGAAAGAGATGAACTTTACATCATCTGTTATATAGGTCACATGGTCTGAAAAAAGGAACTTGATTTTTTTAACTCCTATGGAATAAGGATGTTTATTTTAATCACAGTTTACTTTTATTCTCTTGTTTCTTTCTGATTATTTTTTTTTGGGGGTTAGAACAAATTTGAAAATGAAACTTGAGATTAATTTTAAAAAATCAAATCTTTACATAATTGTTTCTTGTCTTTTTGTATTATTTTAAAATTCATTATAAATGGCTAGTGCTTAGGAATTATTTTATAGATTTATTTTAAACATTCATTTGACCTTTTCATGATTAAAAAACATTTCATATGAGCTTAACTATATTATAAAAAGATAGCTATTTCTTGCAAAAGTTTGGCCTTTGAGTCCATTTAAAATTGTGTTACTCAAAACTTTATTATTGGAAAAGAATTGACATCAAAAATAAAAGAAAAGATTTGTAAAATACTATTCTTTTCGAGTTAATATTAGCTTAGTGTTGTGATAGGTCATTCTGAAACATTTCGGACAACGCAATATGTTTATTTTTGTAACCAGACAAATATTAAAATGTTTATCAACATGCCCTTGAATTCATCGTGAGTAATAGACTACACACGGAACTATAGAAAAAAAAACTCTAGTCAGAAACATCTACAGTCTACACAGCAATAGTTTAGAAGTCTTTCTAATCTTTGAGACTCATCACTATGTTGTCTTTCCTTTATCTTAATCACAGTTTTCTGCTGCTCGACTTCCGGTGTACATTCATAGCTTTCCAGTATCCACAATCCTTTACAGCGTTCCACGTAACCCATCTTGTTCTGGGGTAATGGTATCGCCCATGTTATTGACCTACTTTACTTTGATCGAGGGTGAATCCCTAAGAAATCCCTTCTAGTTGTGTAGCCAGCAGACGATTTTTGGGTGGGAAAGAAGGAAAAAAAAAGAGCATCTTATTGGAGAGCTCGGCCCCGTACAGACCCTGCAATTATGATGGCTTAGAAAATAATGGCACTGCTTGCCACAGTAAAACGCCAGGGGTGAGGGTAGGGGCTGAAAAAAAAATGGCGTCTATCTAACGTTGAAAGAAACCGGACCCCCTCATTAATTCTCTTTCAAGTTTCCTTTTCCATCTTTGGTTCCTCGCTCTTTTTTTTTGTTTGTTTCCACATTCTACCAATATCGGTTTCTGCTGTTTTGTGGCCACGAAAGTGAGTATCGATACCACAATTACATCATTTTTCTCTTATTTGAAATCTCTGCAAGTATCGCGATTTTCAAACAAAAATATAAATTCTATAAATAACATATAGATCTCTATTTAAAGATTATGGGCAACTTATAATAATACTTGCAAAACTAAATACGTTTATTTAGTAAATAAAAAACATTTTAGAAATATTGATTTCAGTATCAAAAACATATTTGATAACTTTGTCTGAAGTTGTTAAGATGCATACGCTACTACTTTCACCCACCCACGCTAAAACACCTTCTCTTAGCCACAAACACACATAGATGATCACATCTCCATTTTCTTGCTAATTATTTCTAGAGTTCATTGAAATACCAGCAGTATGCAATTCCATAGGCGTCATCATTGTGACGTGATAGGAGAAATTAACACTGAATCAAAGTAAATAGTAAAAACATGTTTCTGTTTCTAGAGAAACAAATACTTCATTAATTTGAGAACTTTTGTCATATCTCCGTTATATGACAGCAAGTCAGCAGGGTTTGTAAGAAAACAAGCAAATATAAAAAAAAAAATCATTTCTAAAGGTAATAAATTCGCATTTACAACTATATCACTCTAGAAAGTAGAAAGTATTTCCTTATTTCTATATCAAACAAGAGATCTAGCTTTCTTTGTTGGTATCGAAAGGGCTGTGAAATAAATACTTGTTCAAGATTTGTATTACACAGACAGACAGAGTGAGTTGATGAAAACTTTGTAAAACAAGAAAAACAGAAAAAAATACTTTTAAAAAATACCAAACTTATACGAAGTAATTTTTTTTACCGTAATCTCTTTTTTTTTTTTGCATTTATGAAAAACACCAAAAAAGGGGGAACGACTCATGGCTCAAGTCTTTTCAAGCCGGTCTAACCACTCTGCTATTAAGGAGCTTATGGAAATAGAAGATTGTACAGTTATCTATTGTTTTGTTTCAAACTTACTTTAAAGCGGCGACATATAATGGGACTAATTCAACTTATATCACCACTTCAGTCAAGTACCATTGCTTTCACTTGTTCAAGATAAAATAAAATAATTAATTACCAATAGTTAACAATCTTCTATTGTCTTTAAATGTAATACTCATAGTTTTGTATATGTTTTTTTGATTGATGCTTGTGCTGTCAGGTAAAAGAAATAATTGTGCGAAATTACAGCTTGATCCTAGATTGGGTGTCGAAGAAATAACGTGTGCAAACTTTTTACCGGACAGACAGACAGAAAGACAGACAAAGTGAGTTGATATAATCTTTGTAAAAGGGTTTTTAAAAAAGGCAGACATCATCTAGAAATCTTGAATTTTTGCAAAATATAACTTTAAAAAATAACTACATTATTCTAATTGCATTCTTTTGTTGGTTTGGATTATCCACCTTTAAAGTTATTTGTTTCATTTAGACTTTGTTTACGTTAGAACATAACACATTTAGCACAATGTAAGCGTTAGATATAGTAAAGTAAAGTTTTCCCTTTCAGACCGTGCGATCTAATGGGGCAGATGATGTTACGGTCATCTGTTTCTTTGGCCAACGGTTAACGGGCAGGGTGTTATGTGGCCAGCACAACGACCAACCGCCATTACTTTCACCAACTAAAGTCAGGTACCCATTAGAGTTGGGTGGACTACCCTAAAATTCCAAATTCAAAATCCCAGTCTTCAACGAGATTGGAACCCAGGACCTAAGGTTCGAAAGCCAAGCGCTTAACCATTCGATCTAGTACATAGTGACAATTTCTAAACATTGCTGTAAACCACTGCACAAAGCAGCGAACAAAACTACGTCTGTAACACGTGCTGTCGAACTAACAGAAAATCCCTTAAGTCCTAACCTGGCGTCTATTTGGCCTGTAATAGTAAGAAATGTAAGAATCAATGATATAAACTAAATAGTTTATTGTCTTGCAGTCCGGTGTCTCACACTTTGTAGGGAAATACAGAACACTGTGAAGGCAAGAAATAGGTGCAAGTTTTTTGGGAGGATTGCGAAACAAATGGAACATGGAGGACTGTAGAAAAATACAATAAATGTAATTGTCTTTCTAATGATTTGTTTTTAATATGTTTACAATGCCTCTATTCAAGTCAGAACTTCACGGCGGGCGAAGGAATAACGGCTCTAACGACTTTTCTAGAAATGTAACAGTTTATGTATATCGCTGAGAAAAGAATTCCTAGCTCGGAAAGGGGAAAACTCTAGTTTGTCTCTTATCATTTTTTTGAAGTAAAAAAAAATAATTAAAATCAATTCAAGTTTGGCTAGAGATCTAGATCTAGGATTCTAGGTCTAGATCAAACATCGGTTTTGAAAGGATTATCACTTTCGGGAATGCAAGGCTTTATTGATTCAAGAGTTTAATAAATTAATGTCCAAGTCTAGTTCTAAATACTTATCGTTGAACTATTATAAAGTGTACTGAATGTATACATTCACTTCAGCAGGATTCTTTCTCGGCCAGAAGGGGGAGGGGGTGGGATAGACTCAAAAAGTTCCATTGTTTTTTTTTAAATGTAACACTGATGAATTTTAAAGAGAAAAAAAAATACTTTGCATAAAGAAGGTGTTGTCTTTTTTTAAATATTTGACAAATTTTTGTCATGTTATGTAATTGTACATTATTATTCACGTTTATTCTAAAGATCCCCCCCCCCCTGATCCTCAAACTTGGCTGTCCGTCTGATATGAGGGCTGCATCGCGTTACAACCAGACGTTTATAATATCCCCTAATTACAAATGTTACAACCATAATAAACAGTACTCACTTTCATTTTGTCACGATGTTTTAAGACGGAAAAATAAATGTCACGACTAAATAAACAAATAAATATACATGCATATTGTATTGAATACACCAGAAATACTTCTATCTCTAGTTTATCTCTTGTTCCAAAAATAGCATTCACTCCCGAATCTCTTTCCTCGTTTCTGGAAATCTGAAATTGTCTATTAAAATCTGATGGCGTCCGTATTTTGACACCTACATATATTACCAAGGGAGACAGTATCGTCTGCTAACTCAGAGCCAATAGAAAGCCAAAGGCCATTCTGTGTCAAATTACTGATGCCATACACGACAACATAATGTGATGACCAGTCAGAGGAACTTTTGCCTTCTGCCAAAGTTTCATTTTTTATTTGTTCTCTAACACCCTGTCGATATTTAACATCGATACCGCGCCTTTTCATGTTGCTGACTTAGTAGGTCCAACATCGATACCGCGCCTTTTCATGTTGCTGACTTAGTAGGTCCAACATCGATACCGTGCCTTTTCATGTTGCTGACTTAGTAGGTCCAACATCGATACCGCGCCTTTTCATGTTGCTGTCTTGGTAGGTCTACAACGCATTGCAGTAATGCTCGGAGCTGTTTCTATGAAGTTTGTTCGATTTTTCGCTGCTTTAAGTTTGTAACAGAACGGGTGTGAGACAAAATAATAATGGATATTTTTAAAAAAAGACATTTCAATAATTTATTTTCTTTGCCTCAATCTCATCTGAATATTTTTTTAAACCTCACAAGTCTAACATAGGAACATGAGCTTCAAACTTGTTCTTTTAAGTCACTGCGACATTAACTGTATCAGTAGCCTCAGAGTTGAAATTAGTTTTTAATTAACAAATACATTAACAAATATAAATGTAACAAATGCCAAGTGATGCACCAATCATTTACAGTTCTATAGATACTGCACTTTCAACATTTTGTACAGGACATGTGCTAATAGAATTTAATTCCAGTCGTATAAGCTTCAATGAAAACGCTATTGGATATTTTCACAAAATGGAGACAAATCCATTTAATAGTAAGCATTTTTTGGTGCATCCGGTGTACAGAGCATTGATACACATTACATTTTTGAAACGTATTTTCTTCCCCTCTGTAAATGTAAACAAAGAGAAGATTATTGCGAATAACATTTAGCACGAAAATTTCCACAGGGCGAGTAACAATACAACGTTAGAACTGTTTCATAGCAGCCAATTAAAAACTTCATTTGCATGAATAGCGAGGAAACAATTTATCTCAATGTTAAGTTAGATTTAAAATTCTTGAAAAGGCAAAGAGCAATTACGTTTCTCTATGGACCTTAGGATAAAAAAATACTATGAATCCATGACAAGTCCAAACCTTTAAATCAATGGCTATTTAAAACAATTCAGTTGACGATGTCACAAACTTTTTTTTTTTTTAAATCTTAACGCCTCCATGCTTCCCCTTCCAAACAAAACAAATATAATCCCAGGCTACGTGAATAAACTAAAAGGGTTTGACTCGCGACAAATCAATACATTTCTAGCTGGTTAAAATAAAGAAACAATTTTGAACAATTATAAATCTGTATCTCGACAATTAATCTACCTAACGTCTTATTGACAATTTAAATTTTTTATTGTGACAGTTGCTAATGTTGCTAAACTTATTAGGTTTTTATTTTCCAGAAATAATTCGAAGTTGCAAGTTTTTCAAGTTTAAAATTTCCTAGTATTATAAGAGAATCCAATCTATTGATGTCTCAGTTTACAAGAGTACTTAGTAGGCTGGTTCCTGGAGTAGGTCTGCAACATTATGCGAATGTCATATACATATCATATGGTTTATATGTTTATTTTTCGCAGTCACCGATTAGTGGTGTTATAAATCACCTCCCTTACAAGTTTTTTTTTTTACATTTAAAATAGTTTATAGCTGTGTGCATAGTTACTTAGTAATAAAACTAAAATAATAAACATTGCATGCGCCAAATCCATGTGAGTGGAAGAGAAAAAAGTAATGTATGGTTTTACATTTAAAAGTGACAACAACTTGCTTTTAAGATAAACTTTGAGCTAAAAAGACTTAACAATATAAAAAGAATGACAGAAAATGAAGATGAATCGTGTTAGCAAAGACAAAGCTGTTGGCGTGGAGTTTGAAGATGTAACATATGAGGTGCTTACACACACATCTTATCCGTGAGTCTAACCCACTAGAACGTCACACGAATACTTTTTTTAAAAATTGTTTAAGAAAACAAATATCCTTAAATCTGTCTCTTTCCTTGCCCTCACCTGATCATTTATATTGTTTGAGAACAAGTCGTCTGCCAACTTAGACCAAGGCGCGTGCTGGACAAAAGACTAAGAGCAGACAATTTTCTGTCTTATAAATCAGCTTGGACTAGATCAATAGTCGTGATCAAATAACAGATGATGTTTGGAATTTAAAGTAGTCAGTAGTTTTAAAGTATCCCCATAAAGAACTGATTGAAATAAAGAAAGCATTCTCTTCTATGTCTCAACATCCAGTGACCTCTGAACTATGCGCTTTACGGTAAAAAAAAACTAAGACTAATCATGTTATCAAAACAAAGTCATTTCCAATTCTATTGTCACACAAAGTTGTTGAGTGGATTTAATATCTGCAGTAAAACATAAATAAATAAGATAACACTATGTGTAGGATAATCTTTTATAAAAAAATAAGAGCTGTTTTAGTTGTTTATATTTTTTTCTAAACATGATGTTTTGTTGCATTTATTTTATTTATTTCAATTCAATTTTTTAATATTGCAATGTTCCTTCATGGTCTAAATTTTCAGTAGGATCATAGGGTTCAAACTGGAACCCTCATGGGACACAGAGTGACCTATAGGCCAGATAGTCATAGACATATTCATTGGAATAAGAAATGATCTAATCGTGCATCAGTATTTCCAATTGTGCTCTGATTTAAAAACAACAAGAACTCCACATTCAATACGATGAAAACACAATTTTGAAACTCATTCTGAAAAACGGTACTAGAAGACGCTAAGAACTATGTCATTGTCTTGAAGGGAGATTGCGTAATTTGAATGGCGGCGGACTCGACAATCGTTGACATAGTTAATAAGACTGTTTTCTGCTCTTGGAGTTTTTGTTGTGTCTTGGTTGTAAGCGAAATATCAAAGTGCTGGCGTCACCGTACTAGCGCTCCTTTCACATCTCTTTAAACATTGGTAGGAACTTTGGAATGCAACCAAACTTTTAAAAAATCTTTGGCAATCAATCGCTTCTTCTGTCATCAAGAGTCTAATAAAAAATAAAAAAAACACAAAATGCTTTGAACAGTTCCATGTTTTTTTTTACGCAATTCTTTTGATTTATCACACAAGCCACGTGCCATGTCTTCCTCCATTGGTTAACATGTATCACTTTATCTGCTTCAAAGGTATTCTCCAGGTCAAGGAAACTTCGGTCATACATCTTAAGGACAGCAAACGTTTCTTAATCTATTGTCAAACCTTATGACTTGGTGAAATCAAACACGAACAAAGAGACAAGAAAAAAGAAGACCTGGACATTGTTTTCAAAAAGAAAGTTGACATTGCCGTGGGGTGAGTGATTGTCCATTAACTTCTTGGCACTCGGCTATCACATCTATTATTGATACTTCCTCCATGTGTCTGCCAACATTACAGAATTAACAAGTTCCTCCATCAAATTAAGTTTGTGTTGAGATTTAAGTCGACAAACTGGGGAGATAATTGAATGAAGAATTGCACTGCTGCTGTTGACCATTAGTCTCAAAGTGACAGGGTACACAACTCTTACACTCATTGAAGATTTATCTTGATTTTATCACCCTTTGAATCTGCCAACTCCTTTTGATCATTTTAAGCTTATTGTAAATTTAGAGCTTAAGTATTGATATATTTTTAGACTAGATGGAATTGGAAGTAATTGGACAGCAAAAATCAAAGCAAACAAAGCAGACAGAGAACATATACCAGAACTCAGTAACACTAAGTTTAATGTTGAAAAGTTAGATCACCAATACACTTCTCACATCGCCAGAATCGGTAGTAGTAATAGGACAGTTATAGCTTTATACGTTACATATGTGCAAAATATAAGCCTCTCTTTATTGAAAAAGCGATCACCCAGATACCCCGTTCTTTCTCCCCTTCCCCCTTTCCAACTGACTGGTCCAGACAAGTGATAGGATCATAGCGTGTTGAGAAAGTGATAGGATCATAGAGTGTTGAGAAAGTGATAGGATCATAGCGTGTTGAGAAAGTGATAGGATCATAGCGTGTTGAGAAAGTGATAGGATCATAGCGTGTTGAGAAAGTGATAGGATCATAGCGTGTTGAGAAAGTGATAGGATCATAGCGTGTTGAGAAAGTGATAGGATCATAGCGTGTTGAGAAAGTGATAGGATCATAGCGTGTTGAGAAAGTGATAGGATCATAGCGTGTTGAGAAAGTGATAGGATCATAGCATGTTGAGAAAGTGATAGGATCATAGCGTGTTGAGAAAGTGATAGGATCATAGCGTGTTGAGAAAGTGATAGGATCATAGCATGTTGAGAAAGCTAAAAGCATGATATTGCGCTAAACAAAAACAATTGGTAAAAAAAAATTAATTAATTGCACAGATTTACATTTCACATGTAATTACATGGCTGATCCAAACTAATTAAAACAACTACGCTTAATAAAAGCTTTGCTTTTTAAAAAAAGTATTTAAAAAAATGTTTTTCTTGTTTTAAGAAATATATAGCATATATTGGGGATTTCCACATATTTCCTGAGAGTACAATCAGTTTTAATATAAAAAATACCTTTTTTTTGAACTGAATCTGACCCGAAAGAACGAATGTCTTGTTAAATAATAAGATAAGGGTTAGTCAATTGTTTGAAATAAGAGAAGATTAGAATACGAGGACCAGTAGCATTGAAATCTAAAAATTTTCCATTGTAAAAAAAAAATTGAAACTTTAATACTTCCCTTTCTCTCTCTCTCTGTATGTATATGGAAGATTAAAGGTCAGATTTATTATTTAATATATATATATATATATATGGAAGATTAAAGGTCAGATTTATTTATTTAATATATATATATATATATATATATATATATATATATATATATATATATATATATATATATATATATATATATATGGAAGATTAAAGGTCAGATTTATTTATTTAATATATATATATATGGAAGATTAAAGGTCAGATTTATTTATTCAATATATATATATATATATGGAAGATTAAAGGTCAGATTTATTTATTCAATATATATATATATATGGAAGATTAAAGGTCAGATTTATTTATTTAATATATATATATATATGGAAGATTAAAGGTAAGATTTATTTATTTAATATATATATATATGGAAGATTAAAGGTCAGATTTATTTATTTAATATATATATATATGGAAGATTAAAGGTCAGATTATTTATGCTCATTGATTGGCACGCCTATCATGTCACTAGGTAAACAGCTAGCAGACGACAGATTTGGAAACAACAACATCACCAGAACAACATAAACAATCTCTCTTACCTGTATATTGAGTTACTCCCAGCGCACGGCGGAGACAAGGTACTCAACTCTGCAAGGCCTCCACAGTTATGCAGCAGCACTGCTTGCACACGATTGTCTGGTCAGTTATTTGATACCTTGATATCGGGCATTTAGAATGATAAAATTTTAATCTTTTGAATAAAAGAAAAAGTCATTGAACCACTAAATAATGATCATAGTCCATATTTCAGTCTAAACGTTGCTTGTGGCTCTAGTTTCTATTAGTTTCATCTCGAGCCTAAAAAGGGAAATAATAACAAAAGCGGAAATTAAATACTTTTACTTGATATTGTTTTTGGTTTCTCTTTTTGGATCGAAACGAAGTTGTGAGTGAGCGATATAGAGATACAAAACTCTCACGTTTGACAAGAACATGAAATCTACCACAGGTTATCGACCACCGGCACCAGTAACGGACGTCGCTTGGTTTCGTTTTGTATCGATGTTTACACCCTAGCTCCCCCACCCGCGCCAATCCTCCCTCCCTGCCACCCATCCCTTCTCCCATCGTCCAAAGAAACCATCTAACAGGATCTGACGTCACACAGACTGCTCGTGCTCTTACACAAAAGGAGATTAAAATAGAAATATTTCAAGAACAAAACCAAAACAAAAAAACACACATTCTACTAGAGAGAGGAGGGTACAACCGAAGGGAGACAGGAGGCGAAGGTAAATACCAGGTTGGTAGACGATGACGTACGGATTTATTGGACGCCCGCCTCAGAGAGGCTTCTTCATTTACACAACAACCCAGGTGGGTTTGTTGATTTCACACCCACTTTAAAATCTTTCCAATGTACACATTTTGTTATACACATGATATCTTCTAAAAAAAAAGAATTGTTGAAAGTTTACATTTCAAAAAGTTAGATTTTTCTTTCAGAAATTTGTCTCCCGAATAAAAAGATTTCTAGATCGAATCTAAAAACGTACTATCATCGTGGAATCTGAGAACTAATAAACTAAAAGACATTGTCTGGTAGTTTTAATTCTTGTTGTATCCATGACTTGTATGAACGAAATGGTTTGTATATTTCAATAACACAACACAACAAAAGGATTTGCTTTCAAAAGGCGAAAATTAACATTGCCCCTATTTTAACTTGCTACAGATGTAAATGTTGAAAGACAGCCGGAGAGATGGACGGACAGACTGCATGAACCTAGCAACTCTATACAGGTCAACTGACCTTAGCAACAGTTGCTTACAGAAAGGAAATTCCTTTGTGATAAATGCGTAGCTATTGTATGTATACGACAAACGAGTACTTTTTTTGAGAAATGAGAGAAATCAGTTATTGATAGTTTATAAAAGTTATTATAAAAAATGTAATTGCCTTTTAAAACGCATGGAGATTTGTCCCTACCATCCCCACAAAAAAATTAACATTCAAGATAGATACAAATCTTGCTTAGGAAGACTCGCTATTAAAACGTAGTGACGTATTTTATAAGCCAACAGTACATGTTCGGCCCAGTCCACACTATACATATATAGTTACTGAGTGAATACAGGGTAGATATACTTAGCTGCTCTACTCTAAAGTAAATATAGTTGTGTGATTACATACTAGTTGACTGATCACACAGGAGATAGAAAGATGAGTAGACAAAATATTCTGCTTGACAATAGCCTGTAAGAACCTGGAACAAAAACGCGTTGGTTGAGTCATTAACAATGAGACAAAGTTGAGTGAAAACACGTCATGAGTTCTTCATGCAAATAATATCATGAAAGTTCAACATAATAACTTTTTTAACAGTAAAGACAGTTAATACCTTTATTGTCAATCCACCATATTTACGTGTATCAAGTCACTCTGTCGGTCTGGTAAAAAGTTTGAACACGTCATTTCTACATCCCCATTCTCAGATCAAGTTGAAACGTTAAACAATTATTCCTTGTCATAGACAATACAACATAAAACAATAAACAAATTTAACAATTACTGAATTAACTAATTATTGGTAATTATATATTTTGTTTGATACCAACAAAGTATTCATAGAAATGGCTAATTATGTAGGATTTTGTCATATTCATATAATCATATTCGTTATTTCTCCTACACCCATTCTAGGATCCAGTTGAAACTTTAAACTATTGTGTATTGTATCCAACAAAACATGAATCAATTAAAAAAATTGACCAATTAATTAATTATTGGTAATTAGTTATTTAGTTTGATATCGAAAAATAAATTATTGAGAGATACTGTTGTAAGTGTGGAGTTTTTCACATAGATAGGCTTTGTTTTGTAAAAGTATTTTTATATTTTGATTGCTTTATCATGCATCTATCTACCGATCATCATCTCTCCATCCATTAATTACCCACCGCTCCCCAGCATTCCCCATCATTCACACACAACTCCCCATCATTCACACACCACTCCCCATCATTCACACACCACTCCCCATCATTCACACACCACTCCCCATCATTCAGACACCAGTCCCCATCATTCACACACAACTCCCCATCATTCACACACCAGTCCCCATCATTCACACACCACTCCCCATCATTCATACACCACTCCCCATCATTCACACACCACTCCCCATCATTCACACACCACTCCCCATCATTCACACACCACTCCCCATCATTCACACACCACTCCCCATCATTCACACACCACTCCCCATCATTCCTTTATTTTGAAAGCTCATTTTGATGGAAATATTTTTAAATGATTTTTTTTTCAAACTGAGTATTTGAAACATCTCATTGTGGACATTTAATACAAGTGCGTTTTGTTTTCTTAATAACTATGCCAAATTTAATCCAACTCAGGCGATCAGCTTCGTTTCGTTTTTGTTATATTAACAAAGAAAGTATAGAATCGTTACATTTCATATAATTAAAACAACAAAACAATAAATCCTGCGGCCTTCCAATTCAGTGTCTAGTTTTAAATAAACAAATATTTACAAAAAAATACAAAATAAGAACAATAAAAACAACACTAGATACTGAAATTGTACAAAAAGAATGAGAAGAATTACAGAAATGGAACTCAAATTAGAGCACGTTTTTCCACCCAGAAAAAATGCCAGACACAAAGATGGGGGGGGGGGCACATTTCTTATTCCATACGCCAGAACAAATTCGTACAAGTGCTTCTTTTTCCCTAGCGCTTTTAGAGAAAAGAATGGGTAGCCTGAATCAGCCAGGAAAACCAAGGACGTAGCAGAGTTGAAGTCATTGATTAACATGCATGACTAGATGGACACGTGATATGGGTAGGACGTAATTATCTTCTTTTTTGAAGTAACATCTGTAATATGTAAGATAAGAATACAATATACTAATTATAGTAGTTTTTATTTTGCTCTGAATTATGATTTACCGGTATTTCAAATGATCGGTTCAAGTGTCATCACTTTCAACTAATGGTGATGTAATTATAAGTTATTTAGTACCTTTTGTTTTCGCTATAGAGTCCTTACTAGATCTAGTTCTATTTAATGTTTGCTACTTATGAAAACGGTAGATCTATATGTAGGATGTACTAATTAGAGAGTCTTACTAGACTTAAGTTCTTATATGTTATACACTGAAATGTGATTTATAACAAAAAAACAAAGATAAATCAGTCTCAGGGGTAACAGTGTTCACACCTGGAGTCTGGTGATTCATATATTAGTGACTTTTCAATTATTTTAATTAAAATCTAAACTTATAGCCAGTGGCATGGCGCGAAGGGGTTCAATGAACCCGAGCCTAGGACCATTAGAGGCCCACACCAATGACGAAATAACATGTGGGGAGTTTCATTGCGTTTTAGGCCCATGGGACGTGCCCAATTGGGGCCCATATGATCCCTTGGGGATGACATTTTGCAAATTTGTTAAAGCCGATTTAAAACTACTCGTACTTATATATCTTTTGGTCAATATACGGACTACTCGATGTGTATAGACTTTCACTAAATTAGTTTGATGGTGGGGGGAGGTCCAAAAACATAGTTTTGATCCCTGGCCCACCAATAAATTGCTACTCCCCTGCTTATAGCATCATTTACAATCATAATACAATTAGTTTTAAATTGATAAAAGAATCATCGGATGGCTGCTTTTGGATTAGTTTGTGATAATCTTCAGTTCCCATGTAAAACCAAGAAACAAAGAAACAAAAAATAAAAAGAAAAAACACCAAAATAAAACTAAAACAAAGGATTGCCTAGAAATATATACAAAACAAACATTGTCATCTATACACATTTAAGAAAAATGAAATAAAAAACAGCATCTGCAGATTTTCATCTGACTACTGATTATTTGAACATATATGCGTTCAGTGTGGCCTCCCACCTTACAGGAACCTGTATCTCCTAATCGGTACTAAAGTAAAGACTTTAATGTACGGTAGTCTCCCTTGTTCTCATCAGTAGGGGATCTCTAGATGACGCTACAGGGAAGAAGGCAGCTTTTGGTAATGTTTCCTCCCCTTGCTGTAACTGTGACAGATGTGAGTGTAAGATTCTGTGATTGGATCGAAAGCTTGAGTTCGATATATGAAGTTCATATCATCACGTTCTCTAGTTATGTGTTTATTACTTAGGAATAAAGTGTAAGTATCAAACACAGATGGAGCATATCAAGATAACTTAAAAACTTTTGGAAGTTATCTTTCTTAAAGTAATTCTTTGGTCAACAATTTGTCAAAAATGTCATACCTTATTGATAAGTTTCACACACAAAAATTAACATACTCTTTTAAAATAGCGCATTAAAAATTGTAAATTGATCTGAGCCGGTTACAGAAGGTTGAGTAATAAAATTGAACAACATACGAAAAATCCTCTAAGTCACGAGTTGAAATTTTACCATCACAGGGTAGATTCAAGTCACCGATCTGATAAGCAAATGTAGACACGCAGACACAAGAAATCTTTGTTTTGTCTTGGCAACTAACTCATTGAATCCAATCCAACTTTCTGATGTCAATAATGTTTGAGTGAGACTGTGCTTTACACGTATATTCTGTTTGTTAGCGTTAGAGAAGTTGTTGTTTTATTTTAAATGCGTAATGCACATGCACTATTGTTGGACACATTTCCTTGAAGAAATCTACATAAAGATATTTTTTTTGGAAAATTAATATTCAATTGCATAATTAGAAGAAAAAAACAATACTAATGCTCCGATGTAGACGTATCGCAAGAGACACTAAAGGTACGATTCTAATTACTGCAGAAACTTAATGGGACCATACTTCCTAGAAAAACTTTAGAGACACATATAAAATATAAAAGATATTCATAAGACATCTACACCAGATATACATAGGACTGGAAAGAAGCTAATGTCACCCCCCTATTTAAAAAAGGAGAAAAATCTGACCCAGGAAACTACAGACCAGTATCACTCACCAGCATCACATGTAAAATCCTAGAACACATAATATGTAGCAACATAATAAATCACTTAGACAAACAAAATGTCCTAACACCATACCAACATGGCTTTAGGAAATATAGATCATGTGAAACACAACTAATAGGACTAATTGATGATTTTTCTAAAGGTTTAGATAATAGTGAACAAATAGATGCTATCTTACTAGATTTTTCTAAGGCTTTTGACAAAGTTCACCACCATAGTTTGCTTAAAAAAAATAAAATATTTTGGCATTAATGGTCCACTGCATCAGTGGATTCAAGATTTTCTAATAGGGAGAGAACAAACTGTAATAATAAATGGCTCTAAATCAACACCGATAACAGTAAACTCAGGTGTACCTCAAGGAACAGTCTTGGGTCCACTACTATTTTTAATTTACATAAATGATTTACCAAATTGCATTACTTCAGGAACAAATGTCAGATTATTTGCAGACGATTGCATAATATATAGAACAATAAAAACAACACAAGACACAGATATTTTACAAAGAGAATTAGATGAATTACAGAAATGGGAATCAAATTGGAGCATGTCTTTCTACCAAGAAAAATGTCAGTTGTTAAGAGTAACAAAAAAACTAAAACAAATTAATTCCACTTATCTTATTCATGGCAAACCAGTAACACAGACTAAAAACGCAAAATACCTAGGTGTTATAAGAAATGAAAAACTGTCATGGAATCCACATATTGATGAAACTATAAAAAAATCAAACAAAGCATTAGGGTTTATTAAAAGAAATTTCTATAAATCAAATAAGAACATAAAACTAAAATGTTATTTAACCTTGGTTAGGCCAATAATAGAATATGCATCCTCCATTTGGGACCCCTCAACTCAAGAAAACATTAAGAAACTGGAACAAACACAAAATAGAGCAGTGAGATTCATAACAAATGAATATTCACATTTGACTAGAGTAACACCTATAGTAAAATCACTAAATTTAGAAAGCCTTCAGGACAGAAGACTCAAAAGTAAAGTAGCAATTATACATAAAACACTGAACCATAATCTTCAAATACAAAAACAAAATTTAATAAAATACTCTGAAAGACACAAAGATAAAGGCACATTCCTAGGACAAATACAAATTTGTACAAATACTCCTTCTTCCCTAGTGCTATTAGAGCATGGAATGGGTTGCCTGAGCTAGCCAGAAAAACCAGTGACTTGGCAGAATTTAAGTCATTGGTTAATATGCATAACTAAATGCATGACGCGTAGGACGTAATCATCTTCTTTTTTGAAGTAACGTCTGTATTATATAAGATAAGATAAGACATCTACGCCAGATTTACATAAGACATCTACTCCAGATCTACACAAGACATCAACTCCAGATCTACACAAGATATCTACTCCAGATCTACACAAGACATCAACTCCAGATCTACACAAGACATCTACTCCAGATCTACATAAGACATCTACTCTAGATATACATAAGACATCTTCTCCAGATCTAGACAAGACATTTACTTCTACATGTAGGCTGCCTGTAGGTATGTATTTACTTCCAGTAACTGACTGAAGCATCTCTTGAACGTTGTTTTGTTCCAAGAATATTTAAGTATGTGTGTGTGTGTCGTAGTGAGTTTGGTGGGCCCCCCCCAAATGAAATAGAAAAATAAAAAAATAAACGTCGAAAAAATACAATGGCGCCATCTATTTCACCCCTAGTGTACTTCAACAATAACAGTGGGCACAAGTTTAGATATTTCTTGTCTACACAATTTGTGTCCTGTGTTAAGCCCCTACCAATCGGAGGCCCTATGCGGCTGCCTAGTTTGCCTATGCCTGAGGCCGATCCTGTTCCTATCCATGAGACAGTTTGTAGAAATGTATAGTCCGGCGGAACAAGACATTTGAGAGACATATTGATGACAAATTAAACATCACTTGTAGTCCAAGGGACAGCACTTTCTTTTCACAACTGAACGCAATAATTACAATTACGTTCAACAAAAACTGACTCCACCATTCGGCCCAACGCCTCCCAGCGAGTCTATCTTACACCATGCAGAGTGCGCTCCCATTTCAATGATTGTGAGATGACGTCTGGAACGTGCAGACGAGAACGTTAATCTCGTGCGGCTCAATGAGTGATTGCAAGTCTTATCAATGTGTTGAGCCTGGAGACATAACGTCGCACTTGTTGCATTGTAGGATGCTATTAAGATAAGTCCTGAGATTATACAAATTTTAAACTAACCAAGATATGTAGGTCGTGGCAAAAAAGACAAACTGGGTTGAAGCAATCTTTGTACAGATCAAAAATAGGAACAAATGGAGCAGACAACTATATTTTCGATCGTTGTCTTCGTTGTTGGGCAAACTTGCAAGAGGGAAAAAGGGGGGGGGTGTTTTGGTGGAAGAAAAAGGGAGAATATTGAAATGACCTTTTCTTACCTCTAAGTTGAAGAACACTTGTTTTTTCTTCCTTATCAAACACATAACAAGATTAGTTGACTTGGGAACTAGTTGAAACGATACTAGGTGACTTGAGATTAACTGTCTCGAGATTAGTTGACTCGAGATTAGTTGACAAAAAAAAACACGAATTATCATGAAATTAGATATAAATCTACATCTATATCTTTGTAGACATAGCTAAACCTATTCCTATATTGACCTATCTACATTTATTATATTTAATTTATAAACCTTTCTACATTTATTATATTGAATTTATAGACTTATCTTCATTTGTTGCATTATTAGCCTATATAGACTTATCTTCATTTGTTGCATTATTAGCCTATATAGACTTATCTTCATTTGTTGCATTATTAGCCTATATAGACTTATCTTCATTTGTTGCATTATTAGCCTATATAGACTTATCTTCATTTGTTGCATTATTAGCCTATATAGACTTATCTTCATTTGTTGCATTATTAGCCTATATAGACTTATCTTCATTTGTTGCATTATTAGCCTATATAGACTTATCTTCATTTGTTGCATTATTAGCCTATATAGACTTATCTTCATTTGTTGCATTATTAGCCTATATAGACTTATCTTCATTTGTTGCATTATTAGCCTATATAGACTTATCTTCATTTGTTGCATTATTAGCCTATATAGACTTATCTTCATTTGTTGCATTATTAGCCTATATAGACTTATCTTCATTTGTTGCATTATTAGCCTATATAGACTTATCTTCATTTGTTGCATTATTAGCCTATATAGACTTATCTTCATTTGTTGCATTATTAGCCTATATAGACTTATCTTCATTTGTTGCATTATTAGCCTATATAGACTTATCTTCATTTGTTGCATTATTAGCCTATATCTATTTAACGTCTTTTGAATGTGACGTAGGAGGCCAGTGCCACGCCCAGTAGTCCAAGTGTAGCCGAAATATAGAATAATTTTGTTAGTTCACTGATTATCTGAGTTTTCATTTTTTGTTTGTGGTCGTATTTTTATTAGACCATTGAGTTGTTTCCCCTGCTCAAGGTCACACACATATAAACAGATCATTGTCCTCCTGACTCGCCACAAATTCATTTTTACTTTATGTGCGTTTGATCTAAGGCGATGAAATAATTCTGCTGTTACCAGCAACATATTACGCAATTTCAGGACATTCTAAGCAGTCTAAGTCTACTTGGTATATCTATCTACATCTCTTTCGTCTACTTGGTATCTCTACATCTCTTTCGTCTACTTGGTATTTCTACATCTCTTTCGTCTACTTGGTATCTCTACATCTCTTTTGTCCCTAAAGAACTGGAACAAAAGCTGATCCAAACAAGTCGCCACCTGCTGTATTTCCAGGCGCGGACCAAGATCGAAAGTTGTCCTGACAATAGCGTGAGCTCCAAGCTTTTGTTCAGTCTCTTGGGTAAGTGTGAGCAGGGAGTTATTAGACGGAGCCCACAAGAGACTTGAGTAGTGAATGCCTTGTCTGACATTACCGACCTCCTTACGCAGCTATTGTACTCTAGTGACTATATTAGTAGACTAAGCTTACGAATGAAGATAATCTAGATCAGGAATAGACAGCGATATCTACGTGTACGAATGATAACTTTACTACACAATAGTATCTTTTCTTTTTTTCTTATCTTCTTAGTTCCACCGAAGTATCATCTAACAATGTTCTTTATTAGTGTCACCAAAATTTCATATACCAGTGTTCTTTCTTTTTTCACCAAAAGTAAAAAAAGCCAAAAGTTTATTCCATTCCATTTTAATGCAAATATTAATTATAACCTCGTTTCCTGTCTGCGATAGTGTATGACATTTTCTTTTAAATTAAAGTGTTTTTAACGGATGGATCTAAAAACTTTTTTTCTTTCTGATAAAAGCAAAAAAGAATCAACGGGCATCAAATCAAGTTCTTTGAAAATCTTCGCAAATAATTCCGATGTCAACGCATTCAACTCCTTTGTATATTGATAAAAACCGCGAAAATTGCGTGTCAAAAGTATTAAGTTTTGAAGTGTTAAAATCTTTAGCAATAACCATCCTATTATTTCCATTTGGAGACATTATATTTATAGAATCTCAATGGACTTATATCATTTATATACAAAAGGTTGGATAATACCATCTTTATCCTGTATAAATACTTTCACAGATCATGATTTAAAAACTTTTATAACATCATGACAAAAACAAATTGAAGTTTAACTTAGTTACAAAAATGTTTGCAAAATGTTTTACATGTTTCAGCTGTTCCTTCAGATTTTAAGATAATGTCATCCAAATGTCAGGCAATACGACGGTTGGCACCGGGCAGTGACTGAACCTGGGACCATCAAGACGACCAAACGACAGCCTAAAGCACATAGCGCACGACCAGACAGCTATACACTTCTTATCTAGCCATGCATCTCTTATCTAGCCATGCATCTCTTATCTAGCCATGCATCTCTTATCTAGCCATGCATCTCTTATCTAGCCATGCATCTCTTATCTAGCCATGCATCTCTTATCTAGCCATGCATCTCTTATCTAGCCATGCATCTCTTATCTAGCCATGCATCTCTTATCTAGCCATGCATCTCTTATCTAGCCATGCATCTCTTATCTAGCCATGCATCTCTTATCTAGCCATGCATCTCTTATCTCTGGTATTACCAGAAAATGTGTCATGTACATGATTACTAAATATTTATACCTATTAATTGAGAAATGTATTTTAGTCATGTAGATTTAATCCTTTGGCGGAAAATGTGCTTAAAATGAATCCAATATCTTTCAGAAATATTTCAAAATGTTTCCTGAAAAGAAAAGTGCACCCAATTCTCCTAGATTAGAAATAATGGACTATTTAGAAATGAAGTTTAAAGTTTTGGACAAAATATAAAGACATAAATACAATTGTCTAATTAGACCTTTCACCCAAAGTATCTGGATAAAATATAAAGAAAGACATAAATACAATATTCTTATTAGACCTTTCACGAAAAGTATCTGGACAAAATATAAAGACCTACATACAATAGTCTAATTAGATCTTTCCCCCTAAGTATCTGGAAAAAATATAAAGACATAAATACAATAGTCTAATTGAACCTTTCACCCAAAGTATTGGGCAAATACCAACATGTTAGTAAATTGATGTGCATTTTTTAGGTTGTATTATTTCCCGTTTGTTTAAATAATAAAAATGATACATATACAATCTCCTAGATTTAGTTGGTGTTTTCATCTAGTTGTAAGTATGAGACTGTAATAATATTTGGGCACAACTATAGGAATAAAAAAAGAACTATTATGACTTTTATGCAACACATAAAGAAAATCCTGCTTCACACCCACAGGGCAGCATAATGAACTAAACTAACGATAACTTGTTTTGAAATATTGTGAGACTTCAGAAAAAATGCGACCAGAAATGATTTAGTAGTTGAACTTTGTAAACAGTCAGACATAAATCAGTTAAAAATTAAATTAAATTATAGAATTGCTTGGCCTTTAGCAAGAATAGTTAATAAATCGATATTTTTTATCTGCATCAACCTAGTAATTAATTTAATTAATTCACGCATAGGCCTACACTAGCCAATTAATCCAATAGTTCGTGGAACCTAGTCAGGCATCTGGGAACGTTTTGAGAAACACTGGTTTAGATGTCTCCCTCATGTTGTATACATAGAGGACTTATACAAATTAATACAAGCTTTATATTTTAATAAATTATCACATCTTTGATTTCCGTGAAATGTATTTGGTTGTATCTAGCCCCCACAGCATATGAACGATGGTATTTTAAAATCTGTTAGTGACATATTATCGAGTACATAACCCCAGAATCCCTTTCATGCTGATCGCTCCTCTGAGAAAAGATGACATTCGAGTGACATGGTGAAAGATAAAATGTATGAAGTTTTACAGCCATGAATAAACTTGGTGTGAGTGAGCAGGATGAATTGATTTCAGACATTGATCGAATAGAATTGTAACAAAATGGATTCATTCCTGACAAAAAAGTTGCTATTGCTAAAAACATTTCTGAAGTCTACAAGTGCCACTGTGTCAATAGAATATCCTTGGAGAGCCATATTTCTGATCAAACTCATTTCTAGATATTCTAGTTTCTTTTTTCTCTTGTACAAAGCTCATGAGGAATTCTTTAAATTAAAAAAAAAATTCGTCAGATTTTTATTTGGTCATGGAAATAGTAATTACTGTGACTCTTTATGTCGTGGCACTTTTATTGTAACAGAAAATTAACCTGCAGTCATTGAAAGATTTTTAAGTGATGGAAAGAAATATTTCTATAACTATTTAAATAAATAGTTGAATATTTTGTTTTCTAATGTATTGCGCAATACAAGAAATGAAATAATTGAATGGTAAAAGAAAATAACAAGTTTTTCTATTATGACTATTAAAATGTCCATCGTTTGGAACATGTTTTACAAAGCACAGAATTCTTTGAAGAGTGGCTACAATGTCTCTGCCAGCAGGCTAAATTAAAATGTCTTAATTTTTTATTGTTAACTACTACGCTAAGCAGTGCTAAGGGGAGTAACTATAGATATCCTAGTTATTAAGAATTGAATGTTTTTCATGTATCAGATACATTTCTGTTCGTCGACCACGTGACCAGATATTTCTTTGTTGGATATTCGTGATTAACTTATCATAACAATAGCATCTAAGAAGTCACAATACGAAACAGAGATTTCGGTGTCGGGAGAAGACTACAACCTTTATCTTTCTACTAATGCATTACCATAGACCTAAATATTTTATATCAAGACTAGACATAAAGTTCATATAACCATAGACATATATGCTTCTATATGCTTTTAACACTACAAAAAATGTGATAATTTAAAAACAAAAATTGAAACGAGACGGTGTTTTGTCAATTAGTTATAAGATGCAAAGTCGGTTTTTTTAAAACCATAACCTATGTAACATATAATTTCATTTTTAGGTCTTGATCTAGCAATTGATGATTGAACATGCAAAATAAGAGTACTTTCGTTTCATAATTATTATTTTGCAATTTTTAGATATATAATCTAGAAAAATCAAGGTAATCAATCTATTTAATTGTACATAAGATGATTAAAATCAATAGACATGAATTATTTCGATCTAGGATTTTTGAAACATTATCTCAACGGAAACTAACAGGAAATGGTTTTGTTTCATATATTTGCGTGAATATATAGTTTTGTGATTAATAGCCCATTCTAAAAAAAAAACAAAACGAGAAATGAGTTTGCATTATTTCTAAACTTTGAAAACTAAAGATCATTACTTTTCTAAGACAGAAAAGATTGTTTTTCCTAGATTTAGGGCGACTTCCCTTACAGCTTGAAAAAGAGTTACGTTCATAAAAATCTATATATATAGGTCTGTGAATCATCAATCGCGGATAAGAATTTGTTTTCGATTTCCAGTCTAGATATATATAATATTATGTCTATGGGCATTGCATTCGAGGTTTCGAAGTGTCAAGTTGTTTGCTTCACAAACACGCGCATTAGAAAGACAAAGTGCTTTAACAGACAAAACAAAACAATAAAGATAAAAACAAAAACTTAAAAACAATCTTTTTGACTAATTATTAAAATAAAGTGACTTATCAACAAGTTTGTGTAGGGGTGTAGAAAGGAACACATATTATTTCTATTTGCCATTGCTTGTCATTATGGGCTAGTTATGATTAGATTTAGCCGTCTGTAAGGTGAAAATAGTTTATATTCTAGCAGAAATTGAGATGTCTATTTTACTAATCCAAAAAGGTTCTATATCTACCTATGTCAACATGCCGCCGAAATCAAATAGTATCTTTGAAACTAATTTGCATGGGGTAAAAAACGAGACTAGCTAAAACATGCATATGTATTTATTTATGTGTAATGTATAGTGGGCAAACTTCTTTTTCTTCTTCTAGCCAACATTTTGCAGACTGTGAAAAGGAAAAATAGTGTGCTGTTTTCTTCAGTTGTTAAGCACTGCCGTACAGAGTGTTGGTTATGTTGGGCTGTAGTGGTAGTAGGGTCTGCCTAAGGTGGATTAGGAAGGGGCATTCAAAGAGGATATGGTTTATCGTGTGGCGGGCATACAAACCTATTTACAAATCTTATGCAAAATTAAATCAACTTTTGTAAAGTGTACGGGAAAACGAGACATGAGTTTTGACATGAAATTCATCCAGTGACAGAGCCGCCTATGACTGAAACAGTACAATTAATCACAATTCATTGTTTCTGAAATAGATTTTTTTTTCTGTCGCCAAAATTTCATGCTTTGTGCCAGTGTAGATGTATTCTGAATTAAGTCCAATGTAGTCGGTGCGTGGGTTTGATGTACTATGAATTTAGTGCAATGTAGTCTGTATGTGGGTTGAATGTAACTCTGCATTTTCCAACCAATAAAGTAACTCACATCAAAGTTCTGTTTGAAATGTATTCTAATCGAGAGCGCTGTGTTAGTGTCGTTTTGTGATGACAAACTCGTTAAAACATTGACAAAATGGCCACGATGTCCTTGATTCGTATGAAGGGCACATTGAGTGACCAGTGTCCTCTCGTGGTGAGTCAGACCACACCCTGCGGTCAGTTATGCCATGTCCAAAAATGAAATCATTAATTATTCAGGGCAGAGATTGGCACTTGGGAGATTGTTTGTTGGCTTCTGAAGTGTAGGCGACCTAATAGTACGTGGGCTGCATGCATTATGGCATTCATTGTATCTGGACATTTATTGTCAGGTGTTCTCACATAACTGTAAGGATGTACCCTAAAGTACCTACCATAAGATCGATGTATTCATTATGTCATGATTTGCTGTTTTCTTCAATTATGTATACTTTTACTTACTCAATAATGAACTACCTATCAATGTCAAGCAAGCCGAAACTTTACACAATTATTCATTGTCGATGACAACACATGAGTCTATCAATACATTAACCAATTGGTTCATCAATTAGTCGTAATTAATTCATTTTATTTTATATAGAAATGTAGGCTACTAACCTAAGGAGAGATCACCCCTGTTTGGAGAATTAGGTCTTTGGCTGCAAATGTTAAGCTATAGACTACAGACTATAAAACCCTTTTTAGAAATACGTTTATAGCTCAATGGCTAACGTGTGAGCTTTCCATTCAGAGCAACTTAAAAAAAAAAATTGCCTTTTCAAAAGGTAGCGCGGAAACTTTCTCCCTTATGCCCCCTCCCCTCTCCACTGGTCCAAAACGTAATTGGACTTGAATGGACCATAGCGCACTGAGCAGGCTATAAGCATGAAAGTTTCGCCAAACAAAACTATTCGTAAAAGTATTTCCAGTCGCACAAATTTATTAGTGAAAGTCTCAAAAATTAATTACACGATTGATTGAATGTAATTGATGCAATTTGAATTAATCTAAGCTATGTTTTAAAAAAAAATATTTTTAGCTTGTTTAAGACTAGGATTAGGGGAGCAAGTCAAAGGTCGTTGTTCTTGTTACGTCATCTGCCCCTGACCTTTATAGACTTTGAATGAACTCATGTGTAATTTGAAAAACAGACTTTAAAGACGAGTTTTAGGTCTCCTACTTTTGGACTTGGACTTCTATAAAACATCTTAAGCTTCTATAAACCCTCTTAGACTTCTATAAACCCTCTTAGACTTCTATAAACCCTCTTAGACTTCTATAAACCCTCTTAGACTTCTATAAACCCTTTTAGAACTTTGGGCCCAAGATATTTTTTTTTCTCCTTTTTTTGAAGGCTAGACACATAATTACCTCTCTTAGACTTCTATAAACCCTCTTAGACTTCTATAAACCCTCTTAGACTTCTATAAACCCTCTTAGACTTCTATAAACCCTCTTAGACTTCTATAAACCCTCTTTGACTTCTATAAACCCTCTTAGACTTCTATAAACCCTCTTAGACTTCTATAAACCCTCTTAGACTTCTATAAACCCTCTTAGACTTCTATAAACCCTCTTAGACTTCTATAAACCCTCTTACATAAAACATCATTATTTGGAACGTTACTGAATGTCAAACAAAATTGTCCTATTTCCTGAAAGTCTTTCCTTAGAAATAACTTGATACTTTCTGAATTAGCTTTAGTTCAAGAATCAAGTTCAGGCCAGACTAATTCGATCAAGTGAACTGTTTAGTAGGTTAGTAGAGACTCAAGTAATCAACAATTTACAAGATCAACATAGCGATAACATCCTCCATATACACTTCACGAAAACGAGTTACCTTCCTTGTAGTAGTGTATTTTAAATGTGATAACCTCGTAAATATTTGACTATCTAGCCCGACTAAGTCAGTAACCTTGCATTGAAAGTAGTTAAAACTTTGAGACTAAATGTATTTATCTATGCCTCCTGTCAGTTGTTTGACTCGATAGTTTACTGCACACTTAATAAATAAACAAACTAATAAATCTACCTAAATAAGACAAGGCGTTGAAACAACAGATAACTTGTCAGGAAACAAATTACACCCGCTCATAATGATGTAGTATTTCGAGCGCCTACATTAAAAAGAAAAATGGTCTGAACAACATGAAAAAAGTCAACGAGAAGAATTCCACGAGAAGAAGAAATCCAGGAGAAGAAGTCCAGGAGAAGAAGTCCACGAGAAAAAGTGCACGAGAGGTCCACGAGAAGAAATCCACGAGAAGAAGTCTACGAGAAGAAGTCCACGAGAAAAAGTCCACGAGAAGAAGTCCACGAGAAGAAGTGCACGAGAAGAAATCCAAGAGAAGAAGTCCACGAGAAGAAGTCCACGAGATGAAGTCCACGAGAAGAAGGCCACGAGAAGAAGGCCACAAGAAGAAGTCCACGAGAAGAAGTCCACGAGAAAAAGTCCACGAGAAGAAGAAGTCAATGAGAAGAATGTCACAAGAAGAATTCCAGGAGAAGAAGACCACGAGAAGAAGTCCACGAGAAGAAGTGCACGAGAAGGTCACGAGAAGAAGTGCACGAGAAGAAGGTCCACGAGAAGAAGGTTCACGAGAAAAAGTCCACGAGAAGAAGAAGTCAACGAGAAGAATGTCACAAGAAGAATTCCAGGAGAAGAAGACCACGAGAAGAAGTCCACGAGAAGAAGTGCACGAGAAGTCCACGAGAAGAAGTGCACGAGAAGAAGTGCACGAGAAAAGTGCACGAGAGGAAGTCTACGAGAAGAAGAAGTCCACGACAAGAAGTGCATGAGAAGAAGAAGTCCACGAGAAGAAGTCCACGAGAAGAAGTCCACGAGAAGAAGGCCACAAGAAGAAGTCCACGAGAAGAAGTCCAGGAGAAGAAGTCCACGAGAAGAAAAAGTCCACGAGAAGAAGTCCACGAGAAGAAGTCCACGAGAAGAAGTCCACGAGAAGAAGTCCACTAGAAGAAGGCCACAATAAGAAGTCCACGAGAAGAAGTGTACGAGAAGAAGAAGTCCACGAGAAGAAGGTCACAAGAAGAAGTCCAGGAGAATTAGTCCTCGAGAAGAAGAAGTCCACGAGAAAAAGTCCACGAGAAGAAGTCCACGAGAAGAAGAAGGCCACGAGAAGAAGGCCACGAGAAGAAGTCCAGGAGAAGAAGCCCGCGAGAAGAAGTCCACGAGAAGAAGGCCACAAGAAGAAGTCCACGAGAAGAAGTCCAGGAGAAGAAGTGTACGAGAAGAAGAAGTCCACGAGAAGAAGGTCACAAGAAGAAGTCCAGGAGAATTAGTCCTCGAGAAGAAGAAGTCCACGAGAAGAAGTCCACGAGAAGAAGAAGGCCACGAGAAGAAGGCCACGAGAAGAAGTCCAGGAGAAGAAGCCCGCGAGAAGAAGTCCACGAGAAGAAGTCCACGAGAAGAAGTCCACGAGAAGAAGTCCACGAGAAGAAGTCCACGAGAAGAAGACCACGAGAAGAAGGCCACAAGAAGAAAAAGTCCACGAGAAGAAGGCCACAAGAAGAAGTCCACGAGAAGAAGAAGTCAACGAGAAGAAGGTCACAAGAAGTCCAGGAGAAGAAGTCCTCGAGAAGAAGTCCACGAGAAGAAGTCCACGAGAAGAAGAAGTCCACGAGAAAAAGTCCACGAGAAGAAGTCCACGAGAGATCTGACATGATCTTTGCATCCTCGTTATCATCCGACAGATATTGGGGGAAAGAATCGTTTAAAATGGCCGCCACTTGCGCAGTTGGGTGCAACATATCCACATCTCTCGATCCGGGGCTCGATATTTGGTTAGGCTCTCGTGTCGTGTCATAGAATGTTTGAATGTGTGCGTAAACTTTAGAGTTATTACTTAACAGCACAAGTAACTCTTTTGTATGAGTTCATCTTCAACGTCACGAGGTACATTCAAATCTTTTAGGACCTTCCCCCTCCTCCCCCTTACCAAGGTACACAGGTTTCTCCTGGAAAATGTTTATTCACAAAACTTCGGAAGATACACATTTTCAAATATAAACAAGTAGTAAATAAAAAAAAAGTGAAGCCAAATAAAAGTGTCTCTTCTTAAAGTAAACATCGAGACTGTTCTATTTCAGTCCTAGAACTTTGGGCCCAACATATATTTTTTTCTCCTTTTTTGAAGGCTAGACACATAATTACCTTTCAGAGAGATATTGGAAGTACGTCACCAATGTATGTCATTGTTTTCTACCCTGATACCACACGTGTCAATGTAATACTTGACATTTACTTATTTGTAGGGGGATGTAGCAGTTTCTAGAATTTGTGTAGCGTGTTGTCCAGATACTTGAGAGAATTACAGTGACCAGAGCTACTTTCAAACTCGCGAGAGTGTCACTTGACTACTTAGTACTGAATGCAATATTTATTTATATAAATAAACAGACGAAGATTGGTTTAAGGTCAATCCAAACAGCTTTAGCATAATCCAACAGTTGATAAATATTATTTATGCACATTTTCCGTGTCAAGAAATACACAATGATGTACGAGATATTACTGTTTAAACATAATTACTTTTTACGAGCACACACACGTACGCAAATACTGTTCTCAGTCTAAGATATTAACTATATACAAACAAAATCAACACTTCTTGATGAATAGCTACAGATTTCTAGTTTCTAACATAAATGACTTTACTTGACTGTCTCTTGGATCAACTGAATACTAATTGACTTCTCTCTATATGACTGTTAAGATGAATTACTGAAATCTCGTTCTATCTTTCACTGGCATTCTTGTAACTTATGTCCACAGTCCACATGCTCATGTATTCACGCTCTAGGTTCAACAAATTCACATTAAGTATTATAAAGTACAACAAGGTTACTATTGTATCTGTGACAAACTGATTATAATATTATACTACCTTCCACAATTAGAAGCTGTGCTTTATAAGAGACATATGGAGTGATCTGAGATGAACTTCGATTGGGCTTAGATGTGCCGTCGAAGTGCCGCGTAGCCACCAAGCAGATGCAGTGACGATCCAGACACTTCCCCCTTTAATTCTTGGAGATGAGGACACTGGAACAAGATATGTGACACTGTCACATCAGTGATCAGTTCACGAAGGTACAAGGTCATTTCGCTACTACAATGGTACCAAAAACAAAGAGTGGCCCCCTTGTAATCAAAAATAGTATTTTTCATTATTGCAAGGTTTTCCCTGTTCTTTCGATGTTCATATTCTATATGCTACTAAGTGAATGTTACACTCTTCCTAATGACATACCAGTTTAGAGTAGACAGGGTTCTAATACCTGAATAATTTAACTAAATACGTAAATAACTAAGCTGGTGGCTTCTTGTATTTTTGTAATTTTTAAGGAAAGTCTTTTGATGACACATGCCTGACAACTAAGTTTTTTTTTATTTATTGTAATGGAAGTTGTCCGTGTTGCCATGTTTACATATCTCAAGATCTGGACAAGACACGTGACAGTGAGCTCGGCTAATGTCTGGTACGACAGAAGGCGATGGCCATTTAGATAATTGGCTGCACTGTATCGACCTTGCTCTTTCATTGGGACCTGTTTTTCATGTCTTGTTTGTTGGTTTCCTTGACAAGTGAAATGTAATGACTGGACGACTAGGTCTGTGGAGGGACAATTAGTTAATGATTGATGTCATACAGGGTTTAGTTAATATATAGTCAGAGAGAGAGTGCTAACTTTGCAAGGCAATCAATCACGTACAAATGCGTTTAAAAAAGAACTTGTCTGTACCGGGCGACTGTCACACACAGCCGTGTGCTATTGAACATGCAAATACTATAAGCTATAAAACAAGAGAAAAACAGGTTCAACAGATTTGAAATCTTAAAGACCATAAAAGTATTTGATTAAAAATGAAAAATAAAAAAGATTTAGTTCGAGCTTTTATTTTCCACATTTTAGATGTCTTATCATAGTAAGAAAGTAATTGAAATGTAATTGGACGTTTCTAAAAATAGAACCCTACAATCCACTGGGCTATTTCTCCTAGAATCCAAATTAAAGTTGGCAACTCTGTGGGTTGCATCCACTAGCACATAATCCTCACTGACTTTAGCCCACCCCCTTATCTTTTTTTCGGTTTTAATTGGTTGCAATATTTTTAAAATCTATGTTCAAATATCATATATTAAAAAAGTATTTATTTAAATGTTACTTAAATATTTTATAGTAATCAACACACAGGTTGGTCCATTGAAAAGTATTGCTGTGTTCTATTATTTGTGATGACATGTAGATCATTAGACCTCAGCACTAGTGTCTCAACCGCTTTGATTTGATTTTCTAAAAGCAAAGTAAAAATTAAGACTCGAGATATTTGTTTATCGTGACGTTGAATAACAATCGACAATGTTTTAATTCTTCTAATGATAATGACCAAAAACAAAAAATTCAACTCTCTTCCCACTCCCTTGAAAGACACGTGACTACTCGAAAGCGTTTAGTCATCTTATTTTCTGACGGAGTCTTGCATAGTAGTGAAATGAATCAATTTGGTTAGAATGAACAAAGCCAATTAATGTGCCTAAAGGAGACCAAGACGCTTCATACATGTACTTTAACGTCAGCGGAAGGACTTCTGAGGTGCGACCACCCATGTAAGGAAGTCCCAAAGAACTGAACGGGTACTGGCTAACTATACTTTATCCCCAAGAATACTGACCTAGAGGTCATTTTCTGATTCTTATTCCTAGATGCCCGTCATCTCAAAGGTGTTTCCAAAGGTGTTTCCAAAGGTGTTTCCAACGTCAAGACATTCACTTCAATCCTGTTGCAAGAAGAGACAACACACACACAAAACAAAAACCTCAACCTCCAGAAGTATAAACGAAACAATCCGTTTTAATGTATCATGGTGATAGGACGAACAAAAAACACGTAAATATTTGTATAGAAAACACAATAGAAACTATTGGCCTCCAACAGATTAGGTCATGTAGGTTACTTAACACAAGAAAAATCTCTTGAAAATAATCTACCGCCAAACTGCAGATACTTACAAACTCAAAGTTGAGATGTTACAAATTGAAACAAATGCATAATGGCTTTAAGTAATACAATGCACATAAATAAATCTAGTAACAAAATAACATTTCAATTTTAAGACAATTAATAAAACACGTTTTGGCATTTTTTTCACTCCATTTTTCTGAGTAGTTCAATTTAGATATAGAAATGGTATGATTAGTCATTTTGTTGTATACACAGAATATTTTAGTGTAAATATACTTTGATCATTTGATATGACTCAATAATAAAAGTATACATTTATATATATATATATATATATTATAGAGGAATGCATTCAAGTAGATCTCTCTATGCATATATATTCACAGAACTTGATCAATTTTTGGCTCAGAAGCGGAACTATTTATAGATTCTGTAGCAGCAAAGCTATATATCAGGAGTATGACGTCACAGCAAACTCTAGATGCATCTCTTAAGAAAGACACAACCTTAATCACAGGCATGAAACAAAACACAAGCACACACACACACAAACAAGTGATTACAAAACTTCATAAATAGGCAATTTACTAATAACTTCATTTTGTTTGGAATGTAATTTCAGCAGTTTTTCATTTCAACAACAAATACTTTATAAATAGACTTTGAAAAAAAACATTTTTTTACCCTGGTCTCTGCTAACAATTGTCAACACTACCCTGGAAATACATTGTATATGTCTATAAATACATATATATTATAATATAAATTGCTTTAACAATATAGGAAAACTTGTATCTTTAAATGTATATTGGACAAATAGAGATTGTGATCTAATTGCCACTGAAGTTGTATAGTATACATAATGATATTTGTTAAATCACCACAGACACAAAGAATCTATTTACATTTTATATGTACATTATGGACAGTGGGCTTTATATGGATAGATAGAGAAGATGGTTTGTAGTTTTAGAAAAGACTATAGGGAAAAAAATACACATCTACATCAGACAATACTATCAAATTAAACAACGTGTCATGCTTCACTGAAGCTAATAAACAGAACGTCACATCTAGATGGCTTTAATAGAACATCTCATTACTTAAGTGTTCCAAACAATTATAGATACAAGTGACGTGTAACCTTTAGACTTGCAGTCATTCAAATACAGATATAATAGAATAAATATGTCTTCTATGTGGCATGGCTGATATAATCACAATGACATTAATAACGGCATATATTTAAACAAAGGTTTTATACAACCTAGAAATTTCATTTATATCGAATTCGTTTTATAGAACATCTTTGTTTTGTAATAAAGAATTTTGCTTCACACAGCTCAAGATATCAAATAGGTATTATTTAAATCTATCATACTAGATTATATCTATTTTATTTTGCATTTTACACTTTTGGAAACTGGAGAATGAATTGAAAAGGGGAACTACTCTTTTAATAGTTTTAATTTTTGCAATATGTATCAGTCTCAGTTATCTCCTCTTTTAAAAACACAATTTTCTTTGGTTTTAATACAGATTTAGTAAGCAATGAAGACAAATTAGAAAAACAAAGTGTAAACATTATTGGTGGAATGTTTAAAGTGAGCACATGATACTAAAAATAGATAAAAGGATGTATATGGGTTCAGATCTGTTCTACATCAATTTAATTCCATGAATTCAACAATCTACAAAAGTGTCCAGTCGTATGTTACACTGAAAAAATATATTTACTATTATATTTACTATTATAGTCAAGGGATCAAAAAGGGTAATTTAATAGTATATGTCTATGCAAATGAACACTTAATAAGAGTTTGTCCGTCAACATAATTTAGTTGTTATAGTAAATTAATTATACTAAGAAATGTTTAGTTTTGTATTCAGTAATACCTAATGTAAAAAAAAATAATATTTATTTAATAAGAAAATTATAATTTTTGTACATTCTCATATCATACATATAGCAAGGAAATAGAGAAATATGAAATATAAGATCTTATTATTAATTTTCTTTTATATGTACAAATATTTTTGCATATATTTGCATATAGTTGCATTTGTATATTATTGCAACATGTAGTAGAATGTAAATTACAAATAACAAAATGTTATGTGATTTAAGTAAATATATTTTTTTCTTTTTTTTTGTTATTTAACTAAAGTATAACAAATGACATGAAGCATAAAAATGTAGACACATCACACGCATCAAACCCCCAACATATACACATCGAACAAATCACACACATCAATCACATCACACACTTTAAGCACATACACATCAAACAAATCACACACACCAATTCATACCACACACATGCACATCTCAAAACTTGAACTATGAAACTTCACAATGTTTCCGCCATCAAGTAGTTCCTAATATTTGATGGATCCCTAGCCAACAATGCAATGAGACAAAGAAGTGGGATGTATTTAGCAAAGTATAATGTTTTTGTACCACAAGATACAGGAAGTGAACCACAATGACTATAAGATACACAAACTGTTAGCTACATTAACCTAACCATAACAAATATTAGCTACACAAACTGTTAGCAACATTAACCTAACCATAAGAAATATTAGCTACACAAACTGTTAGCTACATTGACTTGACCTAAATGAATCATACATATACAAACTCAAATACAATGAATGTTAAATATACAAACCAGAGCATAAACTGAAATATATATTCTTATATACTACATTGTTGGCACAGAGTGAATGAGTTTTTTCTACTTGTTATATGTCATAATATAGGATGATTTTAAGCTTTTCTTGGAATTTCTTTTAGCCTTCGGTGAGCTTTTACCTATGTCACATTTTTTGTTACCATCATTTAATGATTTAACATGTTCTTTATTGTATGTCTACTTTATTGTATAAAGTAGTACAGAATTATTTGGCCATTAATATAGGACCAAAGAACCAGCGTTGGAGAATTTGCATGCTGAGTCCAAAAAGTATGGGCATGAAGACTTTTGAAGACTGGTCTCAAGACTCAGTCAATTCTTTAAAGTGTTGTTCTGGATTTATAATACTATTTCACACCATATCCTATTGATAATCCTAAACTGTGGTCATGAAATTGCCAGATAAATCTCTAATTAAAATCCACTGATTAGTAGCACACATAGGAATAATGTCCCCCCACCCAAAAAAAAAACAAAAACTGTTAATGTAAGTAGCAAGTAGTGAAATTATTGCAGTGATCATGACATATGTATTATTTCAATAGCTGTAAAATGGCACTTACTCTTAGTAAGGCATACCATTGTGTTTCAACAGCTTTAAACTAATGAGACTGCTGTTTATACTGCACTTTAAGATGATTTAATCTATTTACCCCAAAATTGTTTCTGTTCTGTTTACTTCTGAACCAATCTTCTCATACTGAAACCTAAGTTGTTCTATAACAAATGTTAATCATTGCAACCATTGTCATCAAATTGTTGAGATTAGCTGCTTCAGAGTTTTTTTTGCTTCTTAGTCAAATCTTTTCTCTACGTAGTTGGAGGGTCAATTTCTATGAGAATAATTTCACAATCTTTGTCATCATTGATTAAATTCTTCTCTATGATGAACGTTGACTCGTGTGAATAATGTCGGACAATATTATCATCCAATCTGACAAGGATCCTATTCAGATATAAATGTTAACATTGATATAAACATTCACTTAACAAAAAATTACTATAAGATAATTATCTAATTGCTAACAATATAGAGTATATAATTTTATTAATAGGAAAAAATGAACACACGAAACTATGAAATAATCTATTTATTAATAAAATGTTCTTACCCTTTTCTTGACTTTTTGTACAAATTTTTAACTCTTGAAGGTGAGATAGAGTATTTTTGTTCAATCTGTTCCAAATGTAAGAAAAAATAAATAAAATGAAACATAAAAGTGAAATGTGAAAAACCTTCAAATTAGTGGATTAGATTACTTTCTTCATTCAAAATTATTTTCCTATGTATTCAAACATTCGAAAGTCTACAAATGGCTTACAGATTTTAAAAGTCCATGAAGTGTTGGAATCTCTAGCATCAAAGCTGTGTAGACTTCCTCCTGATGCTCTCGTACATACAAGAGAACTAGAGAGAGACAGAAAACAGCATGAGATTAAGCATATGAAAAAAAACCCAGTAAAGTTCCCATTTCAGACCTAGCAATCTGTGGGGCATTGATCATCTGTTTCTTTGGTCAATGGTTTACAACCAACTGCCCTTATTTTCCCTAAATAATGTCAGCTACCCATTTAAGTTGGGTGGACTCAGGAGTATCCTAAAAATCCTCAAATTAAAAATCTCTGCCTTTGCCGAGATTTAAGCACGAGTCTAAGCACTTTACCACTCAGCCAAAATGCCTATGACTTATTTAGCAAATCTCTATGTTACAAATTCAATGAAGATAACAGTTGTTTACATTTGTAGCAAACTAAAATATTTTTTAATGACTATTTTCAATTTTATAAAAGCTTTGGCAGCAACAACAAGAGAATTGTGCATATCACAGACATTTCAATCAATATTTCTTATATTTTTGATTATTGGTTCTTGTAGCCTTCTAATGAGAAATGAATGAAAGATGTATAGGGAGTGAGTTTACCTTTCGGTGCATCTTTTGGTACATTTATTGAATCTCTTCTTGGTCTTTTTGCTGGACTGCTGGTATAATAGTCATCACATGAGTCAGGTAACTCAAGGCTTGTCGGTAGACTGATAGGAAAATAATCATATTTATACCAAGACTACAGACATATACAAATCTAACAACAACTAATAGCAACATTTAGGTTTCAATTTTTTTTTAGTAATGTTATTGAGCAAAAGCCTTTGCTATTAAAAATATTTAAACTTTGGTGAACTTTATAAAGGAGACATCTTTAATAACAAGTGCTAAATAATAAAAAAAAACACACCATAAAATCAATATTTCTAGAAGTTTAATGTATGGAAAATAGAAAGGTAGACATAAGTAGCTTAAGTAGATAATTATTGAAGATATTAAAAAAATGTGAATTCAAAAGAGGTAAGGATAGATTAGTTGGATAAACTGTCCCATTGAAGAAGATAAAATCAATAAACTGTTCCAAAAAAATTAAAAAAAGAATCTTTATCTATAACCCCTTAAAACTCCTGAAAAAAACTTACCTAGAAATGTCCTCTTCTTGTGTCGGGACTACACCCAGTGTGATAGACTGCAAATTCAATAAATAACATTAGCTATGAGCCTGGTAATATAACATTAATAAACATTTTACACAATATACACAAAATTAGCAACTAATTCTACTTGGCATTAATGAATTTTAAAAAAGTATATTAAGATCTCAATGGTTGATAAGTATTTCTCTGTAACCATTATAAGGCTCTTCAATCCTGTAGAAAATGGCTCAGAAATATGTTAAAGAATACTAAAATCTAGCTTCCTTGATGAAACTTTCTTTCCAATGTTTTTTTTTGGTTTTGTTCATGTACTAAGGGGAGATGGACTAATTACCTTATGAATAAACTCTGCTGTCTCATGAAGGGGATTGAAAAATACAGGAGGTGTGGTCATGTCTGCCATTGAGTAAAACTCTGAGCGGTCACAAGGATCATGGAATGCTTCCTCAGCTTTCTTTCGACCTAAAAATGTTTTATTAAAATCATTACAGGTTTATATCTAACAATACAGTAGGTACAAAAAAAATATTTTTATAAAATGTCTCTTGGGTGTACAATACGCCATAGAAATCCAAAAATCTTTCATTTGTTCTAATGATTGTAAATTCTTCTTATTTGTAAACACACACACATCACTTACATAAAGGCAGCACTTTTTTTATGAGAAAAAAAAAATCATAAAAATTTTATGCCTGGTGCTGCTTTTATGTATGTGATATGTATGCATAATTCATTGTTTCAGCACCTTGCTTTACACTTGTATTTATTTGTAAAAGCCTTAAAAATAATATTTTACATCCACTTGCTATTTTAACTACAAAGTGAACTTATTTTACAGAGTTAAAAAAAGCCACACATAATGGCTAACCTTTACTTTTGGTGCCAGAAGTTCCAAAATCTTCAGGTTTATTTTTTGCTACTCGTCTACGTTCTTCATCTCGAGTTTTTCTCTCAGCCCCCTGATGACAAAAATGTTGATTTGAAATATAGAGAAATTTAACAAATTCATAGAATTTTTTTTTTAGTACAGAAAAATTAGGAAAATACTTTAAAAAAAAAATTCAAACATTGCCTTAAATAACAACTCAACTGCATATAGATGAATCTTATCTAAATTAATTTTTAAAATGTTTGTGCAAGTCAGCTTTACCACCAAGCTTTAATTAATGTACAAAAAGTTTACTTCTTATCACAAATTTGTTTGTTTTACTTGATGAAATATTTTTGTGACATGCTTATTCGGAGGTGCCATAACTATAGTTATAACCAGTTTAAGAAACAATGAAGTGACACAGTGCAGATAAATTTTAAGGAGCTTAATTCTTATAAACTCAAAATTGAAACATTATATAAAAAGCTCAAGTAGATACAGGATACAATAATAATGATCAATAAAACTAACCAACTTTTTACTTTCAACTAGCAACTACTATAAGCTAACTTTTAAACCAAATAATTCCAAACTCCTACCAACCAAATAAGCCTCTCCCCTCTTTGATATCTCCTTCATAGAATCTTCTAAAACCATTACGTCACATCATGCCACCTCAACAACCTTCAACTTGGCTTTTTATTTTATTTTTTCTTTGTCTCTTTTTGTCTTGAACTATGTTAATTGATATTTCCCTACTTTTCTATCAAAGTCTATCTGGTCATAAGGAGTGACAAAATTTGAGTGCATACAACCTGTTCTATATTTTGTGAATAATCTTGAGCTGCCTACAAGGATGTGACACTTATAAAAACCACAATCCATTTCAATTACCAGAGTAAGAGTCTCACCTTGTCACAAAATGCCTTGATCTGACAGTAACCTCTATGAACCAAATGGTTGTCTTTTGGGCTCTGTTCATAAGTATCTATTTGAACATGGAGCGGAATGCCCTTAACTCCCTTTTGGTTGCTAAAATCTGTACTCAAACAATGTACAGCAATGTTTACCTAGGAATCATAAATGTTTATCAAATAATTAAAGAATCTAACATAAACACCTTTTCTTGTTTGTAAATTATCTTATAAGAGATAAGATAAGATTAGGCACATTTAAGGGCCTACTAAGACTGCTAAATATACATGAGTTGAATCATTAATTATGATATGTTGCTAATGAAAAATTTTATATACATTCTTAGATTTATTTCCCTTTTAACTTCACAACAACAGCAGCTAATAATAATATAGTGCGATAGCAAACATTTAACACCAATGAATGTGATGAGTTTGTGTTATTTAATAGATGATAGTATTTTTTTTTGGCATAGCTAGATTAAAAAGAAAAATACTTTTTTTTAATACAATTTTCCAGGGTTTTAACATTTTGAAGTAAAAATCTTGTTTGTTCACTAAGTAGAAAACAGAACTAAATATTTTTCTATTTTATTTTTAGTGAAACAAAAAAAGACTTCAAGGTTTTGAATCTAAAGTTCTGACTGCCTGGTCATGTGGTATATAAATATATGCACTTTGGACAGTTAATATGATAGCTTGGAGTTTAAATCTTACGACCTTTCATCCCCTACTATCTTCCAGGAGGTCTGGACCAATAAAAAAACATATCTTAACTCACTCTGACTGGTCCTTCCATTGGATTCCATCTAACTGCTACAGCATTAAAAGCAATTTCTTCAATATTATGAGGTAACACTCCTTGACAGTTTTTAGTATCTGAGGACAACATTAAATTATATCGAATCATTGATTTGGAATGTTTACATAAGGCCACTTTTTAAATTGAAAAAGTTACAAAGATGAAATAAGATATTTAAATAATAATAATATTTTCCTAATTCATGTAAGAACAGCCATATGTATGTCAAGTAAGGACATTTATCCATAGCAGAATTTTCTAAAAAAGAATTATTACAAAGTGTATCTATGTATTTCTCTGAACTGACCTATATCTAAAATTCTCTGTTTGTAGCTATGTTGTCTCCCATGCCAGAACTCCCAGGCCTTTCTCTCGTCCTCCATGGTTTTCTCCTCTCGAAATGCCAAAATGATGACTGACTGAAATAAGGAACAATAAAATCAAATACCTTTTTTCTTTTAATTTAATAATAATAATAATATAACATAAAAATGAATTAAATGTAAGTCTTGCTGCTTAATATTATATTTTATTATATATATATTTATCTACATAATAAATTTTTTAGATCTACATCTAGATCTAGGGCTTAGGCTATACAAGATTTATTTGCTTGACATATCGGCTAGGATGAAATTATCTTCAAATCTGAAGTAACCTTCAAAAACGTTTTAGTTTTTTATGAACTAAAACATCATGAAAGAAAGTTTCTCTCTGGCAGTGTAGTCAAAAGCTTGCAAATTATGTGAAATGTAACATACAGAAAGACACAAAGATAAAGTTGTAAATGCACATTTTCAGTTCCATTTGCTAGGACACATTTGTACAAATGCTTCTTCTTCCCTAGTGCTATTAAAAAATAATTAGCGCATGGAATTCATGGAATGAGTCAGCCAGGAAAACATGCATGACTAGATTGGTCACCTAGGAACACACATAGGCATAGGCAGGCTGCCTGGTCTTGCGGTTTGCGTGCTAAACTGTCGTAAATAGTCCCGGGTTCAAATCCTGCCCGCTCCCATCCCCCGTCGTCCTGCGGGAGGTTTGGACTAGGAAGTAAATTATCTTCAACCCCGAATCAGTGAATGAACATCCGAAACGTGTAAAAACATTTTAAAAGCATTCTTCTTTTTTTTGTATATTGTATAAGAAGAAGATACAGGCCTAGATCTAGAATTTTTCAAGTAGACTAGATCTAGATTATTCTCGATATATAACTTTTAGTGCTGACGTGCTAGAAGATAAAATAATGACGAGCAGTTTAATAAAAGTTACCTTGACAACTGCACACTTTATAAAGCGCTCTTGACTGTCAAAGTTTAATGTCAGACCGTAGTATTGACCTATAAAAAAAAAATCAACATGAGTAGAGTGCATTTCTAGTGTATATATGTAAGTGTCTCTAATAGAACTAAAACGATGTTTTAAAAATTTTGAGTCAAAAGTACAAGCTTTCGTCTACTAGCAATGTCCCCATTAGATGTTATGGACATTGAGATGACCAGATTTTCAAGTTTTAGTTCACGTCTTGGTCAAATGATTGATTCGTTTAAACTGTTTAGCGAAATAACAATATTTATTTTAAAAAAATGTTACTGAGCCTTTTTATTTAAAAAAAATGTAGTGTGTAGTAGGCCCTGTATATGAATGAATGAGTGGTATACGTTTTTATTAAGAATATTTAGGGTAACATTAAAAAGGGTTTCTATCTTTAAAAAATATTTAACTGAAAGAAAATGTTCATAACTACTTTAGGGCTTAAAAGAGGGAGCGGAAATAAGTAATTTCCTCCTTTTTGTAACTCTACGATCCAATACTTAATAATACTCATAGCGATGCCTATTGTGCCATTTTGAATTTCAAAAATTGTTCCGCCCCAAGAAATGTTAGTGTTTTTGTTTCGTTCCATGGCTTTTAATGTAGCCTATGTCACTTTAACCTTAACAAATGTTCTAATTTTCTGAACTGAGGCTGCCATTCTTGACTGCAAAACATTTGGCAACCTTCTTACACATACGCACGACTAGATTAACACATGAAATGCGTAGGACGTAATTATCTTCTTTTTTTTTTAAAGTAACGTCTGTAATATAAGATAAGATAAGGTTTCTTTTCAGATTTCTTTTAAAAGTCCCTGTTCATCTCTGACCCTTATGAAGAGTAGTCATCATGAAGTTTGAACCTTTGATTTTTTAAAGTAAAAAAGTGTTTGTTACTTGTGTAACTGAATGTCAGTCGTATCAATGAAACAAGGACTTAGTGTCAGGATGTAGGTCTAGCTGTGTTTAAAGGTAGTTTACTTTTGTTCAGGTATGTCACTTTGTCTTCATCTTTCCTTTGTGTTGTAGAAATGGGCGTCTCCAAGAAGTAGCTGTAACCAGTGGCGTTCACTTCTCTGAGAAAAAAAAACAACGTATCAAATTGTCAACAATGCACGAATTCGAATGAATATACAAACATAATTAAGGCAGCATCTCGACAATCGGGCAGAGGGCATACAGTGCTGCCAGGGCAGCTTAGCGTATCGCAAATAAATCGCATTGTCAATTTTAAAAAAAATCATATTTTATTCGCTATAAATATTTATATAACTATGAATTTGAAATCCGATTTCCTTTCTTTTACAACTCCTCTTAATAGCTTTTCATGGGTTCAAATTTCTTTATATGATTCAGTTCATTTAAATAATTATTTTAAAAAATTATTCAAAAGTGAGGTATAAATAATTTTTTAGAACTAAAAAAAAATGCGATGGCGCCTGAAAATGGCTTTAAAAGAAAAAAGAATTTGCGGTCAAAGGTCATTTGCTCAACTCTTACTTTTCCAAGTAAATTCAACTTTAATAAAATATAAATCCTTATGTTTATTTTAATAAGAGAAAAAAGGCAATACGTAAAAACCTGGGCAATATAACAGTTTGATTTATTCTGTTGCACATTCCTGTTTTTAAAAGCCGACATCGACGGTCGCCCCCCCCCCCCCCCACCTTTTCTTTCTCCAAGCCACTGCGTCATAGTCATTTTGTTCACATTGGAGAGACAGGAAATGAGGTGAAAGGGGGGGGGGACGTCCCTTCAGAAACAAACATTAGACTACGTCCATGCCCTAACCACCTGTAGAACGGCAGGGAATGGCAGCGGGTAGCGTTCAGTTCAAATGCGGGACCATCTCGACAACCGTACAGAGTGCATACAGTGCTGCCAGGCAGAAATCAAAGGACAAAAATAAAATAGATAACGCCCCCCCCCCAACACCCGCTGAACCGCCATTGTTACAAGATACAATGTAACCAAGTTTAGTTACTAAACCGTAAAATAAAAAAAAATGTTCAATACCAAATAGTGTCTCTCTGTTCACTTATTAAGGAGAATAATTTCAATTACCTTCTGACGCTTCGCAAGATTTAGTGTGAAGAAACTTGTTACCAAAGAGCTAAAACTTTAACAATATTCTAGTGTAGGCTACTTAGGCTTACGACCCCCTCCCCCTTCCGTAGACACGTTAAAGTGTCTATTGTATTAAAAAAAGGATTAAAAGATTATAAAAAAAAGTATTACAGTTCATAGATTTGGATATGCCAGAGAGAGTACTCTAGTCAGAAAAGGAAGAAAAAAAACACACACAATGCGAATGGAATATCTCCTTATGAAACACGAAGACACGAAAATAGACTGGCTTTTATTTGTTGATGGCCAAGAGGAGATCTCATTGCAATGAATTATAAGCGGAAACATTTGAATAGTTTTGTTCAAACTTATGATTGAGTTGACATGCTAAGGTCGTCTCAGGTAAGGTAACAGCTGACGAGTTATTGCTTCATGTCTTCTGGAGCTGGGATGAAGGTGACGCCGGTTCCAGGTCTTCATGGTCTTACAGCAGGAATGTTTAGAATTCACTCTGTTAGTGTACATAGTCTTAATATGCTTGTATGTACTTCCAATACAGCAGTTTGTACTTCCAATACAGAAGTTTGTACTTACAAGACAACAGTTTGTACTTTCAATACAGAAGTTTGTATTTACAAGACAACTGTTTGTACTTACAAGACAACAGTTTGTACTTACAAGACAACAGTTTGTACTTACAAGACAACAGCTTGTACTTTCAATACAACAGTTTGTACTTTCAATACAACAGTTTGTACTTCCAATACAATAGTTTGTACTTTCAATACAGTAGTTTGTACTTTCAATACAGAAGTTTGTATTTACAAGACAACTGTTTGTACTTACAAGACAACAGTTTGTACTTACAAGACAACAGTTTGTACTTACAAGACAACAGCTTGTACTTTCAATACAACAGTTTGTACTTTCAATACAACAGTTTGTACTTCCAATACAATAGTTTGTACTTTCAATACAGTAGTTTGTACTTTCAACCCAACAGTTTTTTTTTATCCTATTGTTGTTTATTTTGTAAAGAGCTTAGAGATACGTGTGCTTTAGTATCCTTAGTATTGACCTAAACTTTGATATAACCCAACATTCGATCATCGTCTGCTATGACAAAAAAAGTTAGAAAGACTCGAACTAATCGAATCAAAGGCCAGTTATCGCCTATTGCAATGTCCGCGATTTCTACACCAGCTGTTTACACGCAGACTGCATAAGCGCAGTGGGAATGCCATTTTGTTTCGCTACTTAAACCTGTGTGTGTATGTGTGTAGAAGAGAGGGGAAGGGAGAGATTCATTCACTTCATCCCTGTAGTTGACATTCAAATGTATATGAAGGGGACAATCAACATTGTCAACCAATAAATAGTTTGTTCTTCTTTTTAATGTAACCTGAGCTCCTGCAGAGCGATTTAATCCTAAAAGCCCAAAGCAAGGTTCAGAAACCTAACAAGTGGCGTTGTCACGTGACAAGAACGATTTCAGTTCCAGCCAAAGGTGCAACCAAATGCGACATCCTTTAAAAAAAAATGTTTTCCAGACAAACAAACCCCGAAATATTTTTACGAACTTTGCTTACGATTTGAAAAAACAACAACAATCTGTTTATGATATATGAACACACATACACACACAGACTCACACATACACGAAGTAGCGTATATTATTTATGTCTAACATGGAAAAACAGATTAAAAAAACCCAACTTTGTCGTGTACACAGACCAGAAGCTGTATGCTGACCACACAGACCAGAAGTTGTATGCTGACCACACAGACCAGACGCTGTATGCTGACCACACAGACCAGAAGCTGTATGCTGACGACACAGACCAGAAGCTGTATGCTGACCACTGGAAACTTCAAAACATCTTTCTTTCCCTTAATTATCATTGGCCCGTAGTTCCATTCCAACCAGAAATATTGTTCTGCAGCGTACACGCTTTTAAAATGACCAGGAGCGCTCTAATGTGAAGCCAGCGAATAAACTTAATTCAGCATTAACTTAGATAGTGAAACAGGGCAGTATAGCGTCACCCATTCACTGATGACCCAAAAGGAGAGGCAACTCTAGAAAATCTCTGTAAGAAATACTATTTCATACACTAATTTCTCTTCAAAGCTGTTATATGAGTAATTCGCAACCATTGTCTGAATTAGTTTAGGAAGAAATGTTGTCTACCGACGTCATTTATTTATAAAAATATTTTGTCAGAGATTGAGTTTTTTAATTGAGTTATTAATAATCATCAAATGCTGATCGCGTGAGAAAATCATTACTAGCTCGTCGGCCACATGGCGAAAACTCTCATTTGACCGTTAAAATAAAAAAAAAAAAATTGGAACATTTCACTTTTTGTCGTTTTCTCTGGTGTCGGGTACCAGATTTTAGGGAAGATGATCGGTTTTGTGTTTCAACGCTCTGGAGATTAGATGTCTCCTCATTTGTCAACAAGTTACGGTTTGTGTTTATAGTTGACAGGCTGAGGTATCTCACTCTGCAAAAAACTGTCAACATGTTTAGATCCTATTTCATTTGGGTTATAGATACGAAGTGTCTGAAACTTGTACTTTGAGTCATAGATATGCTTCTAATCTCAAAGACAGACTGAGAAATGGAAATAAAAAATACGTATCTTATAGTTGGATAAAATGTCTTAACGAAGCAAGTCAGTTAGCACTATGATATTTGGGACTTTGTCGATTATATCATGTATGTCACGTCGCAAAGCTACACATGTTAAGTGTACTCTGGTTCAATGTAAACATGTTGGAGGAGGAGGTCTCTGGTAGAAGGCTATTGTGCAGCCTTTTAAGATTCTTTAGTTTCCATCAGTACCTTGGGAAAAGAAGAAGAGGCAGACAGGAGGAACGCGATGGGAAGACATCAAATGATGGGCAGATCTATCACTCAAAGAGATTCTAGTCAAGCGAAAGGCAGAGAGGAATGGAGAAAGACAGCCAACAGATCATTTATGATGCCCCAACGGTTCAACAGACTATGGGATAGGTAAAGGTGAAGGTAAGTCTCTTCACCAACCCGCTCCCTATCATGTGCCTCTCAACAACCTGCACAAATAAACTACATTTAAAAACAAACAAACTATATTTATATTTTTCACAATTGTAGAATAGAAATAATATTTGAGCATCTAATTCATTCATGAGCCTATTAAATAAGCTGCATCAATGTTCTGTCTGTTCACACTGACTTGTGAAGTGGATGAATAGGGGTGTATAGACAAAACTTCCACGTAAAACATCAGATTTTATACCGTTTGCATCGAATGTGCAGTTATTGAATGTGGCTGACAAAGTTCTAATGCTGTCAAACTTGTCAGGTGTCGCTGTACAGTCTACTGACACCATTGTTCTTTCTCTGTCAGCATATGACTGAAGTGGCAGGCACCAACGGCTAGCATTCTGCTACATTTGTAGAACTTGTTTCGCTCTAGTTCATCTTTTTAGATTTTCGGATTCAATATTCATGAACTACCAACTCCACCCCCTCCCATCTTCCCATATTTTTTGTGTTTGGGAGAGGGACGAAAGAAGATTTATTTATAAAATTGTTGAGCATTTAGGACACAGTTCTATAAAAATAGGTCCCAACCAAGCATATCCAATTTGTTGCAGGTCCAGACATTTTGTTTATGTTGAAGGAAAACAGAGTAGAAAGTTGTTAAAGAGGGCGTGTTATATTTCACGCAGAACTCTTTTGAAAAATATCATCACACACTGAACATGTTATTCAGCTGGAGAAACTTTTTTTTTCAGATTTAGTCTACGAGTGGGAGGATTTACTTTGTTCCCTCTGAGGAGCTCTTCAATTTCTGAAATTTCCCCTCGTCACGTGATGAGACTTTTCCATCAACTCTCTTTCTCTCGAGTGAGATGCTGGGAAGTCCTCGTTTTCTTTTCAGAATGCAACACAACCATAGAAGCCTGGATAGGAAAGTGGGATCTTCTCTTGTATTCCAAACTACGTACAAGAGCGCTCTTTCGACCCCTCAATCTGTACAAACACGACAAACTACGTACAAGAGCGCTCTTTCGACTCCTTAATCTGTACAAACACGACAAACTACGTACAAGAGCGCTCTTTCGACTCCTCAATCTGTACAAACACGACAAACTACGTACAAGAGCGCTCTTTTGACCCCTCAATCTGTACAAACACGACAAACTACGTACAAGAGCGCTCTTTCGACTCCTCAATCTGTACAAACACGACAAACTACGTACAAGAGCGCTCTTTCGACTCTTCAATCTGTACAAACACGACAAACTACGTACAAGAGCGCTCTTTCGACTCCTCAATCTGTACAAACACGACAAACTACGTACAAGAGCGCTCTTTCGACTCCTCAATCTGTACAAACACGACAAACTACGTACAAGAGCGCTCTTTCGACTCCTCATTCTGTACAAACACGACAAACTGCGTACAAGAGCGCTCTTTCGACTCTTCAATCTGTACAAACACGACAAGATCATTGAGGCCTAGATCTACTTCTCCATATGTAAATAACTGGGGAAAATGTTGACCCATAAAGCACTAACCATTTCATGAATTTAAGAGAATTCGATGCGGTGAATAAGGTCTAAAGAAAGGTATCAGATGGTAGACATTTCCCTGTGGTACAACATTCTAAGCTTAATAATTCATAAACGACATATGGCCTCATCCCCCCCAAAACAAAACTCATTGCGTAAAGTGATATACCTTCATGAATTCTGGGTAAATGTATAGAATCTAATAGCTGTTATAAAAAAAAAGATATCTAGACTATGATAATATTGTGTGCATCTCTTTTTTTTTTTTTTACAAAACCTCAGCCTATTGTACATCTGCAATTTTGTTCATTCTTCGTATCGCTGACACCGTCGCCCATATTCACACTCGGCACATACACAGAAACACACTGTCGTACAGGATACGTGTCAGTATCGTTCGGACATATATCACACTAACAAGAGCCAAATCCACTAAGCTTCTCTATTTATTACTAAGTACTGACTTAACCTTTACACTAACGTAGTAAGATGTTTTTTTTTTATTTGTTTTTTTTTAAACAAATTTATTTGTAAGGATAGGACAGTACTATACCCATTTCTCTCACATTCTTCCATTCAGTCCAATCTTTTGTGTTTAAAAAATATAAACTTTTGGAAAGGGCTTGATAACTAGAGACAAATTTAAAAAATGCAAGCAGTTAAAAAAATGATACAAGAACTAAATGATATGACTAAAGCATTATTTCATGTGTTTTGAATGCTTTGAAATAGTTATGCTCTATTAAACTATTATAGCCTATGTTTTCCTTTAATATTACATACCAATTAAAACACAATTTATCATTACCTAATCATAGTATTCTTATCATATAACATCTATCTGGTTAGCAGAGGATGGACCTTACAGGAGGGCATTTTGGATTACTTAGTATTCAGTAAAGTTATAAAAAGTTATGAGATAAACAAAAGACCAAAAGTGCTAGGCACACCAACAATGCCCAGATTCACCTCTACCTACATTGAAATCAAAAACAGTTTTTAAAAAAGTTATTTTAAAGTGTTGATAAAACAGTTCTACTCACAGTTTTGGAATAGCAGGAGACTTTGGGTTCATTTTGTCGGAACCGGAACTGGAATACTGTCTTAAGAGAGGCCCTGTTGGAGCCCCGCTTACTGGTGATTTCTTCTTCTTTGGTTTGTCTTTGAATATGTTCTCTGCGGTGCCATTGAGTGCACTTTCTTTCAGCATCTGAGGACGCAACATTAACATTGCTAAGACTTTTGTGAATGCAACATTAACATTGCTAAGACTTTTGTGAATGCAACATTAACATTACTAAGACTTTTGTGAAGCAGACATTAACATTGCTAAGACTTTTGTGAAGAAGACATTAACATTGCTAAGAATTTTGTGAATGCAACATTAACACTGCTAAGACTTATGTGAATGCAACATTAAGATTGCTAAGAATTGTGTGAATGCAACATTAACATTGTTATGTGAATGTAACATAACATTGCTAAGACTTATGTGAATTCAACATTAACATTCCTAAGACTTATGTGAGTGCAACATAACATTGCTAACACTTATGTGAATGCAACATTAACATTGCCAAGACTTATGTAACTCAACTTTAGAGAGATTGATATATTGGTATTGCTAATGGTTATTGTTAGTAACACTTGTCTTTACGTGAGGATTGGTATGTTGATCTAGCCATCGTCGTCTAGGTCTAACAAAAAATTCAAGAGAAATTAAACAATGAAACAATGAGATCATAAAGTATTTTAACAACTACCAGGCTTATGTTTGCGAAATGTTTTAGGACGTTGGCCACACTTGCTATATTTCAGCATTCTAGTTGTATTGTAGTGCAATTGATAATGTAAATGATATCATTACATTTATGAATTAAATACGTGTTTTTGATAAAATTGTTTTAACGTGGGGTTTCATTAGGTTTAATTTTTTTCCCCACAAACTTTAAACAGAGTAATAAAAAAAATATATAAAAAAACTATTTCGGTGTCGCTGTAAGTTAAAACAGAAATACAAACAAAATATTTAAAAAATTTAAAAAAAGCTTATGTAAGTGGAAGAGCTCCACATTTACAGCTATATATATATATCAATAATGTAGTTTTATTTCCCTTTTTGACTGCAAACTAAATAATCAATTACCAATAATTAATTGAGTAATTGGTGTTTTTTTTTAAAATTGATTCATGTTTTGTTGTTTTGTTGTTTTGTTAGGTAAAATTAAAAAGCAAAGTTCCCCTTTAAAACTTTGCCATCTATAGGGAGGCGCTCAAAGCTACCAATATTAAAAATACCAGTCTTCACCGGGATCCGAACCCTGGACTTCGGTTCGCTCAGCCACCGCGCCTTCGTTTTGTTAAGTATAATACATAAGTTTTTAAAATTTCAACTTGCTCCTATAATGAGTTTGGGAGACAAAAAACGTGTTCCAAATGGGACCATTCAGAGTTGTCCGAGTTGTACCATACAAAGTTGTCTGAGTTGTACCATACAGAGTTGTCTGAGTTGTACCATACAGAGTTGTCTGAGTTGTACCATACAGAGTTGTCTGAGTTGTACCATACAGAGTTGTCTGAGTTGTACCATACAGAGTTGTCTGAGTTGTACCATACAGAGTTGTCTGAGTTGTACCATACAGAGTTGTCTGAGTTGTACCATACAGAGTTGTCTGAGTTGTACCATACAGAGTTGTCTGAGTTGTACCATACAGAGTTGTCTGAGTTGTACCATACAGAGTTGTCTGAGTTGTACCATACAGAGTTGTCTGAGTTGATTTAAGCTTTGTCAAAATGTTCAAGTATCGTGTCTTGTGCTATTTGTCATCACTTTACTATGAATGTCATATTCGAATTGCTCTGATTTGTTCTACATTTGAGTCAAAGAGAGAAATGCATTGCTATGTTCTCTACTAAATCAAGACATATTGATGTCAGTAAAATCTTTTCTTAGCACATAATTTGTTACCTTGTTAGTCATCATTTTTTTAAAAGGAAATTGTAATGTCCATGCATTAAAAAATAAAAAAGAAATTATATATTTTTTAAGGATTAGATGTTGCTTTTGTATTACAATATTTCATTTCTATATTGAATTATGCCAAATCAATTCTCTGAACTGACTCTAAATAATAATATAATCATAATAATGTCTAGAAAAAGGTCAAGCTTAATTTTTAGGGGTATTTTAAAATAATCTTTTTTTTTTAAAGAGAAATTTAGATGTGAATCAACATTCGTGTTCCAATGTAACTCAAGAGGAAAATGACATCTTAGACTTCAAGAGAAACTCAACAATTAAATGACATCTTAGACTTCAAGAGAAACTCAACAATTAAATGACATCTTAGACTTCAAGAGAAACTCAACAACAATTAAATGACATCTTAGACTTCAAGAGAAACTCAACAACAATTAAATGACATCTTAGACTTCAAGAGAAACTCAACAACAATTAAATGACATCTTAGACTTCAAGAGAAACTCAACAACAATTAAATGACATGTGTAGATGAAAGCAGAGAACCTGATCAAAGGTTGAACAATTCAAGTCAAGAGGTCTATAGTCTATACGTTGCCGGGCGAGTTACCTGGATGGGTTCATGTTTTTTTGGCTTTGTTTTTTATTTTAAATTGACCATGGATCTAAATGAAATCTAAAAGTCCAGCCAGATTCATCAATATCTGCCTACGATTTGATATGAAATCTACCAACATATTATAAGTTTAAGAAACACTTAACAAATTCAGGTCCAAATGAAAAAAAAAGTTTTTTTCCCATTTATCCAAAGACAAGTGTTTATACAATTTAGAAGTTACTAGAACGTGTCCCAGTTCTTTTGTTTGTATAATACATTTTTAAAAAATCTTAGTAAAGCATACTTCAATATCCAATAATGATACATTGCATGATTAACTTGCTATCACTTAAGCATCATTCCTTGGCCCACCCCTGTTATATAACCAACGTAAAAGACCATGAATCATTTGAGTCACATATACTAAAAGTTATAACATCACTAACTGTAATAGAATGACATAGAATCCGTGATATATATTGTGTTATATCACAAAGGTTGCTCTGACCCAGATTGATCTTTAGCGATAAGGATTTATTTCTGCAATATTGGAGATTTACATAACATGGAGGCAACTCCATAACCTGCATGGCCTTAAGGTTTGGTACATCCAGTATACAGAATACAGAAGTATTAATAAACTATACACTTTTAAAACGTAATAATTTTGGTGCACTTTTTAGCGGCCCCCGAAAGGGGAAAAGACGCTATTAATTTTGTATGGCCTCTCTGTCCGTCCGTCCCATTTAAATCTCAGAAACTAAAAGAGAAATTGAAAATCGGACATCATAATATTTTAGATCATTCAAAGTTCTTATGCAACGGCTACTTTTTTCTTTTCTGAAAGCGAAAAATCTAATTTTTTAAATTAATTATGCAAGCAGTTTTTTTCAACAACAATTACGATTAATGACATTTGTAGATTAAAGCAGAGAACCTGATAAAAGGTTGAATAATTGAAGTCAAGAGGTCTATAGTCATACTAAATACATACACCATTTTTTTTACAACTATTCACTATTAATAGTAAGAAACACTTCAGGCTTTTTAGTAAGGGGACCAAATGTGTATAATTTTATATAGATTTCGAGCCAAAAAATATATTTTTTTAAACAATTGTATTGCTAGGATATGTAAGTTTTGTCATACTAAATACAACATTTACAAACAAACGTTAACTTTTTTTAAAGAGAAAAAATCTATTTACTATGATATAAGTTGGACATAATTTAAAACAACAATTAATTAGTAGTTTATCGCGTGAACTGCATGGTCTGTATCCGTTCACGGGACACAAAACTAAAGAATTTTTTTTTTTTTTTACGGAAATGTTTTTTTCTTGTGGCTTTGAATAAGATACTGACCCTTTACAAAACAATTAGATAAATTAGATACTCATTGTAAGACATCAGTTAGGCCAGGTTCACATCTAACTTCACATTCACCTTCATCTATCCATTGGTCTGCTGGACCTGTGGGGCACCACACAGAATCTGTAAACCTTCTTTCTACATTCTTCTCTGTCATTTGCTTTTAAAAGAATTTCATTATGATATTCTTTCTGAAAATATTGTTATCTGCCTTTTTACCTGCCTGGGTGGACCACTTCGGGGGCCGATTTTGAGTATGTGTTTCCACACAAACTGTCTTTGTAACCTTCTTTGTTTTTTTGTTTTTGCTTTGTAGAATGCAATTAAGAATCAAATTTATAAACGATTATTAACATGTGAATAACCTTTAGAATTAAATTCTCCGATATACTCTTGTTAGTTTGTTGTACAATGCTTTATTTTCGTTTTAATAAAGTACGTGTCAATTCCAAAGTTTTAGAGATGAATGTGAAATGTTATCTTAACTTATGTATATTACTTATTTAAGTTTAAAATGGGGAAAAAACTGTACTCACACTGCCAGGAGATAGACATGGTTCGTGGTAGCCACTGTCCGGTGACTTCATATTGTAGCTATCTGTAGTCAAAAAGTTGTGAAAGTGGCTATTCTGATATTTAGTCTGTGGGGGGTAGCACTCCAAAACCACGTGTTTATCCGACTCGGCGCCCCGGGGGTACATATAGGAGTTATAATAATTGTTTGCTACATTGCTAGTGACGGACTGGTTAGTGCTCGACACTTGAGATTCCAGGGGTTGGTGAGTCTCCATCGGCTGAAGTGGCTGAAGGACTTGGAAATACTGTCCGGCAGACTGTACGATCATGGCGTCGTGGAGCCCTTGGTCAGCTTGGGAGAGATGTTGTGGGTGCCTGTGGTCGTGGTGATCGAGGGCGCTCCCGTACAGGGAATGCACGGCCCCGTTCGCCAGTCCATTCATGTTGTGAGAGTCATTGCCGGACATTGCATCTTCGCAGGTTGCCATGGTGATGGAGACCATACCATGGCCAGCGTTTGCGCATGAGTTCATAGCCATCCCGTTTCCGATAGACGTCAATTGACTACCGACCATCTCAGAGTCGTAAAATTGGGGGTCAACATAATTCATGTATGACTGATGCTCCTGCTTGATGGAAGCCATTGGGGCGAACTTCGGCTCCAGAACCGATCCGTGGACGTCGTCCGTTAAAAACTGCAAGCTGTGGGCCGGCATGGCGTTGGCTGTTTCCTCTGTGGACTGACGAGAACGAATTTTCTCGGACAACGCTCTTTTAAGAAAATTGTTTTCTTTGATCAGTTGGTCGTATGGGAGGCCATTGTCCGACCCGTCTTTCGTTTTGGGATCGCCACTTGGCGATGAGGGCGTTGAGACAGGTGCTGTGGTGCTCACAAGGTCAGAAGGAGAACCGGAAGTTCGAGATGCTGCTGAAGGGTGAGCGACGACAGTCAGAAGATGGGAGTCAGATGACAGATGATCAAGCTCTACAATGTGGTCTTGGTGATGCAGCAGAGCTGTTTGTGGCAAGTCAGTGGCACTGCTGAAAAGTAACTGAGGCTCGGAACTCAGGCCGCCGTGCGTGGTGACTACATATGGGGACGCAGGAGTTGGGGTGGAGCTCCCTTGCTCATCCCCAGCATTGGTCACCACCGCTACCTCCTCCTCCTTTTTAACGACCGCCCCTTTTGTTTCAAATTGATGAGTGTACTTGGTGAAGTCCCCAGCCCCCACCAACTGCTGGTGACCAGATGCGGAGGGGCCCCTTAACGTCAGCGCTACCTCCGATCCAAGCGGTGTCGTCACACAGCTTGTTGTACTTGTGACGACATCTGTTTTAGCCCTCGACCTCCGAGGGGCTCTCCTGCCCACAACCTTCTTTTGAAGAGCCGATCCCCTGACCTGTTGAAGAAAAAAAAAAACAGCTCAAGAAAAACAAATCTGGCCAGATCTATTTGTTATCTGTTGCGTAGAGGGGAAGTAAGTAGTGGGAGGGGGAGAGACAGTGAAAGGGAGACTACAATGATTAACTAGAACAAGCAGCTGACTTGAAGTCTGCGCGGCTAACCAGCAGACGTACACAACACCTTTAACAACTACACTAACAACCGTCACCGCCAAGAGCAGACAATTCGTTTCTGTTTCAGGTCTTTGATTTTTTCTCTTTAAATAAATGTCGCAGATACTTGCTTGTCTTTCGAACTGCGACAAAGATGGCGGAATCAAAGATTTTTCGTGTGTTGTTGCTGTGGTATTAAATGTTTGTACCTGTGTATGTCAGGGCGGGGTCACTGAATTGGTAGTAACACTAATCTACAAAAAAACATTTCACTTAAGACGACAAGAAAAAAATGCAAACTCCCACATTGGTTTCACTAGACACCTTATGTATCGCTGGTACCATAAACGAATGTTAATTCAGATGTGTGCAGATAAAGTACTAAAGATTAGACGTCGCAAACAAGAATAATTAAAATATTATGGACCTAAATTAAGTTGAATACTAAGAAAAATAAAAACAGCAAATTTGTTATGTTAAATAAGGGATGACAATCATATAAAAAAAAATCATTAGGGCAGAAAGAGCGAGATGTAGTAAAATGTCTATACAGTCACACACAACATATAAATATGTCACGAGAACACTAAGGTGACCATAAATATACCAACCCTAGAACCGTATTCACACTAATGGTCATTAACCAGAATTAATGGGCGATGATGGACGTAACAATCGGACACACACACACACACACACACACGTGAAGAAGATGTATGATTCAACCCAATCTCAAATAGCCTCCCTTCCTTCTTCCTTTATTTACCGCTTGTAAAAATACTGTGAAAAGTGGCCACGAAAACGTAACTTCCAATTTCATCCTAATCCTTCTCCATGAAACGAAATAGATTCAAAATGAATTGTACCACAGAAAAAGATATTTAATGCACCCGAAAGAGCAAACAATTGCAAGCAAGTTTCAAAGACTAGAAACTTAAAGGCGGAAAAGCATGTATATTATATGCATATATAGATAAACCATTTTTAAAACAAGATCGAATAGGCAGGATAATTCGTAGTCAAACAGTTGAAAAAGACACCCATACAAAGAGACGCTTGCGAGTCAGTGCAACATTATCTGCCTTTGTTATCTAGATGCGAGAAATTAATATCGCTGGTAATAGCTTTTGATTGAACTATTGCCAATTTATCCACTTCAATAATATATACGATCCTATTTCTATTTCGATTCTACCCTAAGTAATAGAACTTTAATTAGTATTTGTGTGAAGCACATTTCTTATTCCATATGCCAGGGAATATGCCTAAAAGTGCTCCTTCTGCTTAGTGCTATTTGACTATGGAAGGGGTTGCCCGAATCAGCCAGGAAAATCCATGACTTGGCAGAGTTCAAGTCTGTAATTAATTGACACGACTACATTAACATATGGATACGCATATGACGCAATTATATTCTCTTTTGAATGTAATGTTAAAATAAAAATCCCAAGATTTTCAGCTTGCTTAAGTTTTTATACGAACTATGATTTGAGAGAAACTAAAAGTATTTTTTTTCTCAAGCTAGACATTCTGCTGTGTGTGCGTGTTTTTTCCCTGTATTATATATAAAAAAAAACAAAGAAAATTAATGTTACCTCTCTTTGCTGAGGAGTTTTTTAACCGAAAAAGTACAAATAATTGCAATGGCAATCTTGGCATAGTAACGAGAGGTACTAAAACAACTACAAAAAAAAGGTGGGGGGGGGGGGGTTTGAAAACGTTTCTCGAGTTCTATTTTGAACTCTTCCAGTTTGGAAACACCATTGGTGTTGATTTCTTACTGGTGACTTTGTGTGATTCTATTTTTAGTCTGTGACCTGAATCGTTAACCATTATTTATTTCCACAGTCAAAAGACTTTCCACTGGATGACCCCAAGAGCTACTTTCGTTTTCACATTTATCTTCAAAGCTTAGGGTCAAAACATTCGTTCTATTCCACTCTCTCCTCTCTGTCGTCCTCTCTTATGTCCAGTATTTTTGTGTTTCTTTCCTTGTGTCAGCCTCCTCCATTCGACTACACTCCCCCCACATGCCTTGGGCTCGAAGAAAAAGTTTCCCATAATCCCAGCCAAGTTGTTCTCACAGTTCCCTAATCAGTCGCTACACCTGAGTGACCCCTGGGCTCTAGAGATCCGGACAACCTGCCACTGTCACCTCTTACAACTTGAAATGATTTTCTTCAGGATGGTAGAAAAAAAAAAGGCGGAGAATGGGGGTGGGGAGGTAGGAATGAAATAAGGGAGAGCAATGCAGTAGCTCAAAAACGTTTAATGTCAAGAGTAGAAATCATGCGATTAATTATCTCCGCATGTCGAGCCAAAATGAGATCAGCAAGTATATAGATCACTTATCTACAGCCCTTTTATTGAATGAGTGAAGAATCTCCGCATTATTTAATTTAACTCATAAATTAATGAATCTATATATTATTAAAGTAACTTGTTTTTGCAGACATTACAGCCGTATTCTAAGCAGAACTAGACCTTATAGTAGACATGACAGACATTATAGCCGTATTCTAAGCAGAACTAGACCTTATAGTAGACATGACAGACATTATAGCCGTATTCTAAGCAGAACTAGACCTTATAGTAGACATGACAGACATTACAGCCGTATTCTAAGCAGAACTAGACCTTATAGTAGACATGACAGACATTACAGCCGTATTCTAAGCAGAACTAGACCTTATAGTAGACATGACAGACATTATAGCCGTATTCTAAGCAGAACTAGACCTTATAGTAGACATGACAGACATTATAGCCGTATTCTAAGCAGAACTAGACCTTATAGTAGACATGACAGACATTATAGCCGTATTCTAAGCAGAACTAGACCTTATAGTAGACATGACAGACATTATAGCCGTATTCTAAGCAGAACTAGACCTTATAGTAGACATGACAGACATTATAGCCGTATTCTAAGCAGAACTAGACCTTATAGTAGACATGACAGACATTATAGCCGTATTCTAAGCAGAACTAGACCTTATAGTAGACATGACAGACATTATAGCCGTATTCTAAGCAGAACTAGACCTTATAGTAGACATGACAGACATTATAGCCGTATTCTAAGCAGAACTAGACCTTATAGTAGACATGAAAGACATTATAGCCGTATTCTAAGCAGAACTAGACCTTATAGTAGACATGACAGAGATTATAGCCGTATTCTAAGCAGAACTAGACCTTATAGTAGACATGACAGACATTATAGCCGTATTCTAAGCAGAACTAGACCTTATAGTAGACATGACAGAGATTATAGCCGTATTCTAAGCAGAACTAGACCTTATAGTAGACATGAAAGACATTATAGCCGTATTCTAAGCAGAACTAGACCTTATAGTAGACATGACAGACATTATAGCCGTATTCTAAGCAGAACTAGACCTTATAGTAGACATGACAGAGATTATAGCCGTATTCTAAGCAGAACTAGACCTTATAGTAGACATGACAGACATTATAGCCGTATTCTAAGCAGAACTAGACCTTATAGTAGACATGACAGAGATTATAGCCGTATTCTAAGCAGAACTAGACCTTATAGTAGACATGACAGAGATTATAGCCGTATTCTAAGCAGAACTAGACCTTATAGTAGACATGACAGAGATTATAGCCGTATTCTAAGCAGAACTAGACCTTATAGTAGACATGACAGAGATTATAGCCGTAACACAAGAACATAGGAGGATACAAAACACAAGAACATAGGAGGATACAAAACACAAGAACATAGGAGGATACAAAACACAAGAACATAGGAGGATACAAAACACAAGAACATAGGAGGATACAAAACACAAGAACATAGGAGGATACAAAACACAAGAACGTAGGAGGATACAAAACACAAGAACATAGGAGGATACAAAACACAAGAACATAGGAGGATACAAAACACAAGAACATAGGAGGATACAAAACACAAGAACATAGGAGGATACAAGACACAAGAACATAAGAGGAAACAAAACACAAGAACATAGGAGGATACAAAACACAAGAACATAAGAGGAAACAAAACACAAGAAGACACGAGATCCTAAAGAAATCCTTGGTGCAGTATACTTCCACTACTGAAACATTTTTTTTTACAAAGTTGAAATCAACCCTATCTGTCTGTCTGTCTGTCTGGTAAAAAAAAGTTTGAACATATTTTTTTCTCCCATTTCCCATTCTCGGATCAAGTTGAAACTTTGCACAATTATTCATTTGTACCTGACAAGACACGAATCAATAAAAAAAAATTAACCAATTATTTAATTAATTATTGATGATTAATTATTTTGTTTGATATTGATATAACGGGAATAACTGATACTTATGAGAGATGTGACTATATAATATATATGGATTTAATCCCTTTATCACGTTATGACTTATTTTTCATCCACTTCCTACTATCGGTTTAAGTGAAAATTTTGCATAATTATTCACAGTCGATGACAATACATGAATCTATCAAAAAATTAACCAATTAGTTAATCAATTAGTACTAATTGATTAAACTTGTAAAAGAAAGGGAGCTAAACCCTGCAATTTTCTGATAAATTAGCGTTTTTTTCCCAAAGATAATCTTTGTTTTTCAAAAAGTGAAACTTTTTTTTTCTTTCGCTTGTTCCTTAAGTTGTCTACACAGTTGAAAAAGCAAACACGTGATCGTTACAAAGAGAAAGAAATCATTGTCAAATATGTTTTTAGCGTTTTCCTCGATGAAAGCAAATAGGTAAAAATAACACACTGGCACGCGCAAACATTGTCATGTGACATAACGTGTTAAGGCGCAAATATAAAAAAAAATGTTTTGACAGAATACTTATATAAGGACAAGAACTGTACATTTAATACCGTCTCTCTCAATACTGCAAGTTTTCTATATATATAAAAAATTCAGTAGCCAAAAATTAATGAACCAATTGCTTATTATTTTTTTTAGATTGATTCATGTGTTGTCATCGACAATGAATAACTGCAGAGTTTCAACTTGATATGAGAATGGGAAGAGGGACAAAAAAAGGTATAAAACTATCCTGCTAGACAGACAGACAGACAGAGTTAATATAAGCTTTGTAAAAATGGTTCAGTTGTTATTGTGCTTCATTTCGACACCGTCTCTGTTGATTTAGTGTGCGCGCTACTTATTTTACTACTCACGTTTGAGATATTAAAATGTTCAATTTTCTATTTGGCTTTGATTTAATGCCATTTCACGAATCTTCGATATTGTCTCACAAGACATAGTTGTGTCAATTACGAAATGTAATCATTATACAAGCGTCACACCCACACACAATGTATTTATAAAAATTTTGCGCCTTTTCCTTTTCATGGGGTGGGGTTACGAGGATAAGAGCATGTCAAATTTAAATTCTTTTCGGTGAAGCAGGGCACTCCCTAGAAGTGCTATGTCGACTCGCTCTTCAATCAGTAAAATCTTGATTATATTGACGAGGCCACTGGTGCAGGAGATGCGAAACTACTACAAATAAGATAATGCTAAAATTGTAGGTCGCAGCTGCTTTTATTTGGAACCAACTCTCATTCAGCTTGGGACTTTGACTTATTTAGAAATAGACGTGAGTGGGCGTTTAAATTCAATCTTTTTTTTCTAGGTTGCGCCCAAATGAAAAATAATACGGTCTTATTTTGTATAGTGTCTCATGTATTGCCTGATACTTTGGTCTTTATTTACTGGGAGTTCGAGAGAACTTTGGTAACAACAATGTTGACGACAGATCGTCAAAAATTAGGTCTGAGATGCATCATTAATATTCAAAACCATTCACATGCACATAAAAACGTAACTCCCGCAGAGCACTGAATTATTGCTTATTTAGATTGCAATATGAAAACACGATGAAACTTCATCACTTTTTAAAAAAATATTTATGTATATTAAGCAAATGAGTACAAACCATTTAAAGGGAGGTAACTCGTGAAATTCTGAATTAAGTAGGTGGTCTTCTTTACTGGTCACGTGTCCTCTCCACGGCTACATTTATCTATGAACCGTCTTGAACATACACGACTTTCTAATGTGACATATCTGCGTTTTTGTACAGACGTGTAACAAGGAGAGAGACATTCACCAATCAAGTGATGCACGATTCTCATTATATAACAACCTGAACCACAGAACTTCATGTGATAGGCTCAACCTAACAACCTGAACCACAGAACTTCATTTGATAGGCTCAACCTAACAACCTGAACCACAGAACCTCATGTGATAGGCTCAACCTAACAACCTAAACCAACATAACCAACACCCTGTACGGCAGTGCAGAACAACTGAAGAAAACAGCACAAATTTTTTCCTTGGCACAGTCTGCAAAAGAGCTCACAGCTCAGCAGCAATAAAGCTGGCTAGAAGAAGAAGAACAACCTGAACTACAGAACTTCATGTGATAGGTTCAACCTAGCAACCTGAACCACAGAACCTCATGTGATAGGCTCAACCTAACAACCTGAACCAAGAACTTCATGTGATAGGCTCGACCTAACAACCTGAACCACAGAACTTCATGTGATAGGCTAAACCTAACAACCTGAACCACAGAACTTAATGTGATAGGCTAAACCTAACAACCTGAACCACAGAACTTAATGTGATAGGCTCAACCTAACAACCTGAACCACAGAACTTCATCTGATAGGCTAAACCAAACAATGATATTCTCTTTACTTTGGACTAAGCTTGCGAATGTAATGGTTTTGTACTTTTTTGGCATGTTGCATTGTAGAAAACGATACAGCTTTTTGACTTTGAGATTTGCAGCTTGAAGGTGTTAAGATGATTTTCAAATACAATAGAAATTTAGCCCCAAGTGCAGTGGCGTACCAAATAATTATCTTTTTAAACTTTGTCAAAGAAGAGCTACTAAAAATACTTTTTGACATACAAGTGATATAGATTTAACTTTTTTTTTTTTGCTTCTAACTGTAATGGGGTGGGGTTACGAGGATAAGAGCATGTCAAGCCAGCCTAAAATGTATTGAACCGTCTTTACAAGTATACTGACTATAGGCCTATATCAAAGAACAGAAAATTAATGAAATAATATGAACACTAGGATTGCAAACATTTTTCGGTTTCTTTTGAGACGGTAGACCAACCAACCATGATCTATATGTGACCCCAGTGGCACATCTTCTGGCTGCCAGTTATACACACAATTTAAATTGCGGATTCACAATATCGCTCAAAGCAAAGTATTGATAGTGTCTGCTGGTGCGTGGCCCGGTGGCTGGGGCCTTCATAGCCCGAGGGCCTTGCTCTGACGAACATATTAAGAATGTTGCAGTGTTGATAAAAGGCTTTTCTTAATGGTTGCCTTTTCAAAGCTCTTGTGTGCTGAATAATCGGGCGACCTAGATTAGACTAGGGTTTGCGCTACCAAATCATATAGAATGGCCTAACAGATCCGACAATGGAGACACTGATTTAAAATGAGTTATTTGTTATTTCCATTACATACATAATCATGCCAAAACGAAGCCTTTTTAATTAATCCTTATATGTTGTTGTGGTGGTGGTGGATATTACTGACCATCTGTCATCAAGCTAGATATCTTTCAAAGTTCCAAATCACAGATTTAGTTCATAAACTGAATTGGACATTAAGGGGAGGAATCATTAGCGAGCCCCCCCCCCTCCCCCATCAATCTCTTCGATTTCGAAAGCAATCTGCACAGAAAGATGCCAGTTTGACAAGCAATAGAGCAAGAAATTCATTCCAATGGAACCAACTTCAAGAATATCTATTTGATTCTATCTAGAGAAGAGTTTTCAGAAGTTCACTGAGAAAATAAAGGCAGTTGTCATGGAGACACAACACAAGCCGTACTCTAGATCTCTAAGAAAGTATCCATGACATGTAACATAGTGTAACAGCATTAGAGCACAATCGTAATTTAGTGAATAATAGAGGTTACAATATCGAAAAATACGAAGTCTACTATGTGGACTCGAACCCGGGACCTCGTCTTACCAACACTTCTAACAGTGACAAGGTACAATACTAAAAACTGACATGACCTCTAGTGCCTCTACTACGAGTCTATTCAGATTTGCTTTAGCACTAAACTGCTATCTTCACTAATGCCATTCTTCTTTAATTATGTAATGTATCCTTCAAATCACTGACTACTGGTTCCAGTCTTTAATTCCTTACCTCATTAATGTCTTTAGTAGTCTTAGACCGCGTCGTGCAACGTGTGCCAACGTTGGTAAGCTCTTTCCCATCTGTTGGGCTATCGGCCTGATTCCCGCACAGGAGATACTTGTTCAGGTTATACTCGGGGAAGAGATAGTCGCCTTCAGACACTGACTCCACTTCATCCTCCAGAGTCGTGAGGATCTCCTGAGCGCCTGGCTCCGGTGCCACCACTACCGATGTAGACAGGTGGCTTACATTCACCTCTGTCGCTGTTGACATCGGTGGATCTGTATGCTGAGAGCTGTTACGTTAAAGAGAGAACATTTAAGAATATAATGAATATTCGTGTGGTTTATTAATTGAATAATACAAGTGAATAGAAATAGTCCATATAACCAATTGTAGGTAATGTGGTCTAGTCACTTCCTTGGTAATTACTGACGTGTAGAAATCTATAGAATTGTTTCCTCAATGTTAGTTCCCCCTTCCCGCCTCCATTATGGTCTCGCTTCCTAGGCTGAGGGAAATGATCCTCCGAAAAAAAAAGCTCTGCTAAATTTACCTTTGTATGGAACCACCATACAGAAAATAATGTCTCACTAGATCAGTGTTTCCCAAACATTTGACCTATGTGTACCCCTTTTATAATTTGTGTATGTTGAGTATCCCTCGCCCCCCCCCTCCCCCACTTTAATTTATTAACAGAAGCTAATAAATGGGTATTTAAAAAATCAGCATAATTATGAGGTGCAACGCGTAGCCCTTCCAAAGTCTTCCCGTACCACTGGGGGGGGGGTACTTTGGGAAACACTGAACTAGGTCAATGGAGGGGAGACTTATCATTAGCCTAAACTCTTAAGGAACAAATACTCAATTCAATTATTATTCAATTATGTTGTTTAAAATTATCCTTTGTCAAAGATGCTACTAAGAAAATAATTTGACAACGAAAAGTATATTGAAAAAAAAAATATATTTCAAAAAAAGATCATTTTAGAATATAGAAAGCATTTCAGAACTAGATCTTTGAAACAAACATACAAGAAATAGAAGACTTTGTATGCAAAAATACGTAAAAATTGAAGCCAATTATTTATAGCAAGGTCTTGTCGTAAGTATTTTCCCTTGTAATAGGCGCATTCATATAAAGTATCCCATGTGGGATGATTAGCTGAGTTAGAAAAGGAAACCGTTTGGCTGCCAATTAAGGGGGGTCGAGTTCCAATCCCGACTATAGCTAAGTTGTTTGTCTGAGTGCCTCAAGGCATCACCTTCTCTCAAATACCCACTCTCCCATATAGGTCTACAAAGGAGATTGGACTGGCTTACAGTATAAAGGTTTCGCTATATAATAGTAATTTAAAAAAATAAATGTAGTGTATATTTTTATATTGATACTGATTATTCTACCTCATCAGCCATAATAGATTATTTTAGCGCTATCTTTATCTGGCCCCGGTTGGAGGCAATTATTTCTGCCTCATTTATATTGTAAGGTAACACTTATTGATCTAGTAATCTCAAGTATATATCATCATTATTTCCTTCACTGTCATCTGGACACTAGTGTTGCTCTGGCACAATGAAAGTTGCCTGAGAGAGACACTCGCTCCCGGTAGTGACGTATTGACCGCACTTACACCTGGTGTCACTCGTAAATCAGGGCCAGGTCAAGTGGCCATTTGAGTCATGGCACTGCTTCCCTAGCCCATTTCCTTGGCAGTGCTCGACATGTTTATCTGTCCCGCCCCCAGGTCTCCATGCCTCCTTCCACAGTGACCTGAACGTGTGAATGGACGACACTCGATCAAACGTACCAGCGGTCATTAGCTACTACATGGTCGGCAGTGGCTCTCCCAGTGGAGACTACCAGAGCCTAGTTGTGAAAGTCAGATTATATTTGTGTCCAGATGGACGTTTGGGAAGGAGGCAGGGACAATGATATTAATTATACACCCCCCCCCTTCTCGTCCGCAGGACATTTCCAGGGACATTTTAAGTTTGCCGGTCTTTCTTCCTTCCAAAACTAAGGGCTTCAATTACTTTGTAGGTATAGATTTTTACGTCACGATTATCTCCCTTTGGCTCTCGCATTACGTAAACAAGATTTTGTTGTGTCAAGCATCGGGAAGACAAAACAATCGATGCAAGACGCGTCACTTCAGTCAGACATTGTCTTATGTCCCTGCAGATCTAGATTCTAGATCTACATCCGTTACGTTGGCTACGTCTTCTAATAGGGTTATTAGCACAGGATAACAACTAGGGACGAAGCCCTTTCATCGGATCTCCTTATCTTGAAAGCCAGTTTAAACCATTAGCCTCTTACATTTTATATGTCAGTTATGAGAGAGAAGAGATTAAATTACGACTTAGGTAGTATTCGTAATTGTCAAAAAAGGCTTTAGATAAGTAAGAAGATACCATTTCACTGTTTATGGGAGTATGATACTGTGATAATATTTTTGACTGAGAAAATGTGGTCCAACTTTACAAGCAGAGGATAAAAGTGATATACACACTTTTCCTAAACAATGTGTTAGGAGAGGGCTGGACCTGGCGACCAAGGTGAACACGGTACTCTAACAGAAGACATTTGCTGTTCCGGAAAACGAACTTGTGCCATGTAACACTGTACGGTGTCAGGCTGCCAGCTGCCAAGTGTTAAACAAACTTGACACGGACACACACACCCACTGCGACACTGACCGCTAGGGTTTTCTTTTAAGTAGGCCTGTTATTGATAGCATTATACAAAGAGAATGCTTTGATTTGATTGAATCCTGTAATAACGCTTTAAAGTTTTCAAAAAGGAATTCAAATCTTAGTTAAAGCGTTTCCTTATGTATTTCCTTATATACTTATTTTTTGAAGTAACGTCTGTAATATATAAGATAAGATACGGTATTTGAACGTCAGCGAAGACATACGAAAGACGCAATGCAAACGACCATAAGTAATCTCGAGGAAGATGTCATATTGTTACAACCTTACAAAATGCACTTAAAATACATTTTAAAAAATATTTCACATTTCGTATTTGGTTGAGGATTTTTCTAAAAAAGTTTTTGTTAAAACACAACAAAGCTCGTAAAGAATTATACTTTTAAAAATTTTAACAAAAAAATGTAAAGTTTTCTTCAAAAATCAAGTCCTAATTTATAAAGCTGATAGTGGTCTATCATTTCTGATTCTATGCATGTCATGTCTTCATATTTGCATGAGACTTTCCAGTGACACTTGCATAAAACATTAATCTAGAATCTAGTTGTACTATCTAATCTAATCTTTTACATTTGTTTATTTCAACACATACTTGGAGTGACTCGGAGCCTGCATTTGCTGTTCATTAAGTCTACATAAAACGGTGATCAAACTGTTTATGTATGTCTCTATATTTATTGAACTTCTAATTGAATACGAAAAAAAACAACAACATTGGAGGTAATCCCACTGAAGCGTGTTAATACAAATGTTCTTGGATGACTAAATAACTCTGCAAAAATGATAACGGTCAAACCAAAGTTTTCATTATGTGTTCAACTAGCTAGTTATTTTTTTCCAAACATTTACATAAACTGTCGAATTTTTAGTAAAATCGTTAGCGCCGTTTTTGAAATACCCGCCCAGTTTCCAGCCAGCTTTTACCACGTTTTTCCTTTCGAAGAGAGTCTAGGCTTATAATGAGTAAACAACAACAACAAAAACTTTAAAAAATAATTTAAAAAACAAAAACACATACAAAAAAAAATAAGCTTTATAGATATAGGAAGTGTAAGTGTATCAATAAGGTTTAGATCATAGTGAACAAATAGTTGCTATCTGACTAGATTTTTCTAAAGGTTTAGATAATAGTGAACAAATAGATCCTATCTTACTAGATTTTTCTAAAGGTTTAGATAATAGTGAACAAATAGATGCTATCTGCCTAGATTTTTCTAAAGGTTTAGATAATAGTGAACAAATAGATGCTATCTTACTAGATTTTTCCAAGGCTTTTGACAAAGTTCACCACCATAGTTTGCTTAAAAAATTAAAATATTTCGGCATTAATGGTCCACTGCATCAGTGGATTAAAGATTTTCTGATAGGGAGAGAACAAACTGTAATAATAAATGGCTCTAAATCAACACTTATAACAGTAAACTCAGGTGTACCTAAAGGTACAATCTTGGGTCCACTACTATTTTTAATTTACATAAATGATTTACCAAATTGCATTACTTCAGGATCAAAATTTAGATTATTTGCAGATGATTGCATAATATATAGAACAATAAAAGCAACACAAGACACAGATATTTTACAAAGAGAATTAGATGAATTACAGAAATGGGAATCAAATTGGAGCATGTCTTTCTACCCAGAAAAATGTCAGTTGTTAAGAGTAACAAAAAAATTAAAACAAATTAATTCCACTTATCTTATTCATGGCAAACCAGTAACACAGACTAAAAACGCAAAATACCTAGGTGTTATAATAAATGAAAAACTGTCATGGAATCCACATATTGATGAAACTATAAAAAAAAATCAAACAAAGCATTAGGATTTATTAAAAGAAATTTCTATAAATTAAATAAGAACATAAAACTAAAAAAAGTTGTCCGACTCTATTACAGCTATAGTATTTTATGGATCTAGGCCATGTCTACAATGTTGACATGAGAAAAGATCGAAAGGATTTAGACCAAGATCTAATTTTAAGAAATACACTTCGCGCAGATAGTTTTTTTACTTTGACACATGAAAATACAAAAGAAGATCCATTGATTTCATTACATAATAAAATTAACCTTCAATTTTGTGTTTCAAAAGCATTTTTTACATAAATTAGTTCCTGATATCTGTGACTACAGATTTCCTGGCGAACATTCTTTCATTAGACAATACCGTAATGAATCGCGTACTAAAAATTAATTCGTTTAATTGTTTACTTTATAATCCCATCCCTAGATCTAAAACTCTAATTCAACTCTAAGATGATAAAACTTCTCTTCGCACCGATAGTTTTATACTTTAACACATGAACATACTAATTATAGTCCATTCATTTCATATTTTGATCAAATAAGCATTCAAATTTGGTTTTCTAAAGCATTTTTAAGAGACTACATTCGTTTACGAAAGCTGCGAAGCCGAGTTGAGATAGGCCTAGGTCATAGACATTAATAAATATAGACTGGCCGAAGGAAGTAACTTCATGTAACTTGAAAACATGTATATCTATTGTATTCGGATTTCCGAATTATGAAAAATTGCATGATCTTCATTCTTAGAGATTAAACAAAACTACACTTCCTCCTTATTTACAATATATGTAATACTTATATAGGTTATGTCTGAAATAGATATGAATACTTCACTTTTATACTGCTTATAAATGCTGTATAATAAAGTACACAAAATTGCAAGTCACAAATTTTCGTTTCATAAAACTCTTTAATCGGCCAGTCTATATTTATTTATGTCTAGGGCCTAGGTTCATTCATGAATTGCGTACTAAATATTATTTTGTTTAATTGTTCACTTTATAATCCCATTCATCTAACAAAGCTATCGCTCTTTTCGTTTTTAATAGATATGAATGTATCGGTTTCGGGTAAACCCATTTTCGCAAACCTAATTTTATTTTCGTAGCGAAAGAGACAAAACTTGAAAGGATCATTAGCTAAGTTTAACATACATCTAAACCCAATCCACTAGATTAGTAAACACAAACTTAGACCCGCAGGCCGCGGGTAATGTCAGGCTAGTTATAAATAAAACACTAAACCATAATCTTCAAATACAAAAACAAAATTTAATAAAATAGTCTGAAAGACACAAAGATAAAGGCACATTCCTCGTCCCATATGCTAGGACAAATTTGTACAAACACTCCTTCTTCCCTAGTGCTATTAGAGCATGGAATGGGTTGCCTGTGCAAGCCAGGAAAAAAAGTGACTTGGCAGAATTTAAGTCATTGGTTAATATGCATGACTAAATGCATGACGCGTAGGACGTAATCATCTTCTTTTTTGAAGTAACGTCTGTATTATATAAGATAAAATAATAAGTTTGGATGTCATATAATTAAATTTGTAAAAGATCTAGACCAACAACAATAAATCTGTGCCATTAATATTATTTTTACTAATTGTTTTTGTTTAGCGCTATTTCATTTTTATTTTATTTTTCTCACTACACTCTGATCCTATCAATTATCTGGACCAGTTGGGGGGGGGGGAGAGAAGTAAAGGGATATCTGGGTGGACTTTACCGAAATTGGTTTTTAAAAACATTTACGACCTGAATTTGAACTCGTGGCTGACATGAATTAATTGTGTTAGTGAGGTACTTGTGTCTTGAGAAGATTGTATAGTTATATATTGTTGTTTCAAATTAGGGCGGCGACCTAGAAAGAGGACTAATTCAGCTTATAACACTTCAGTCAAGTAGCATTTCTTTCTTTAATTTTTTTTATATTTCTTCTTATGTTGTCAGGTAAAAGAAATAATTGTGGAAAATTTGATTTGATATTGGGTGTCGGAAAAATAACCAGTACAACCTTTTACCAGAGTGAGTTGACATTAGCTTTGTACAAATGCTTATGAGAAAATATTACTCAGTGTCAAAATCACAAACAAAGGAATACAGATAATATGGGGAAAGAAGTAGATTTATTTTTATTTACTAATATCATTTACACACACACACACTAAACATTAAATATTGACCACGCCTAGTCTGTTCTCCAAACTTAGAAAGGAATGTCAAAGAAATGTGACAGCTCTAACAAGTTCTTTTATGACTAAATCTTTACAGTACGGAGGGAGTATTTCTATTCATCTATGTCTTTCTTTAGTAAGACTATCTCTAGGGTAACTGGCTATATTAGGACTACAATTGGACAAAGAATTCAGTGTCAGTTACACTATGTGTGTTTAATGTACGTGATTGTTCCCAAGGAAGCAGCCGAAGGGGGTCACAACACAGTGAGTAAAACCAAAGGTGTTTGCCTAAATGTCATGCCTAACTGTCAGGTGTTTTTTGAACACTGAAGAGAGTTTCGTTACCATGACAAGCCATGTGACATATTGAACTAAAGATTACGCGTGCTTTCCACTTTGTGTGATGTTACGTATGGGTAACACGAACCGCCTCAGAGAATATCAATCATATGTAGAGAGATTTCATGCTTTGTCACAGTCTTAAGCAATCACTAGAAGAATGTATTGTGCAGTAGGTTAGCCTTAAACAGAAACCTTTTAAACGCAATGCGCGGTCACACGTCTTGAACAGATACTTGTCCCAATGTTAAGATTATTAAATAACAGAAGAGAGATACAAGTATAATGTGACAAATTAAAACAAGCAAAATACAAGAGAATACTTAAAAAAAAAACAAAGCTTAAATTATGTGTATCAATTAGTTTTAATTCTTCATGCAATTAAATTTGTAATAAGCCTCAGACGACAATCTATAAAGGTTACTACTTCAGCTTATACCGCCACTTCAGTCAAGTACTATTTCTTTCCCTTGTTTGAGATACCAAAGAAAGTAAGTTTTTACCAATAGTTAGCTAATAATTAATAGTTAATTGTGTTGTCAGGTAAAACAAATAATTGTGCGAAATTACAGCTTGAGCCGAGAGTGGGTGTCGTAGAAATAAAGTGTACAAACTTTTGGCCAGACAGACAGACACACAGAGTGAGTTGATATAAGCTATGTACAAATTAAACAAACTAACAATATGAAAACGTCTGTACAGGAGTAGGAAGTCCCTCCTCCCTCAGATAATACAATTGAATGCTGCAATTAATACATAGCATTGTGGGAACCGTGCCACTTTGGAGAACAATCTAAACAAAAAAAAAACTGTCTTCCCTCAAATGTATCTCATTGACTTGAGCCCACCAGGTAGAACTTCAAAGATCCTGGTAGATAACGGACCTGTCGAGATGATCAACTTACCCGATGATTTCCAAAAGCCCATTCAGCTTGTCGTCACCTTTGATATCTTCTCGCTCTAGTGGAGGTAAGTTGATGTATTCATGTAACAAGGCCACCGCACTAGCATTGGTGTCCAGACCTTCACCTGGACAGGAGCAAATAGTCAAACCAATAAAACTCAATTGTTAAACGTAATTAGAACACAAACAGGCAAATTGATGATTATTTTTTTCCTACACTCTAATGCTATCAGAGCTCATTTGACACGTCTGAAGGTCCATTTAGCTTTTCTCGTTTCATATCTACTATGAACTTTGTCTCATCATTTACTGCCCTCCATAATAGTTGATTCATTTCAACAGTTAACAATTAAAACAATGATAATAAATGTTCAGCAACAACAAACAGCTAAACAAGTACATGTACAATAACAAACAGCTAAACAAGTACATGTACAATAACAAACAGCTAAACAAGTACATGTACAACAACAAACAGCTAAACAACTACATGTACAATAACAAACAGCTAAACAAGTACATGTACAACAACAAACAGCTAAACAAGTACATGTACAATAACAAACAGCTAAACAAGTACATGTACAATAAAAAACAGCTAAACAGGTAAATGTACAATAACAAACAGCTAAACAGGTACATGTACAATAACAAACAGCTAAACAGGTACATGTACAATAACAAACAGCTAAACAGGTACATGTACAATAACAAACAGCTAAACAGGTACATGTACAATAACAAATAGCTAAACAGGTACATGTACAATAACAAACAGCTAAACAAGTACATGTATAACAACAAACAGCTAAACAAGTACATGTACAATAAAAAACAGCTAAACAAGTACATGTACAACAACAAACAGCTAAACAAGTACATGTACAATAACAAACAGCTAAACAAGTACATGTACAATAAAAAACAGCTAAACAGGTAAATGTACAATAACAAACAGCTAAACAGGTACATGTACAATAACAAACAGCTAAACAGGTACATGTACAATAACAAACAGCTAAACAGGTACATGTACAATAACAAACAGCTAAACAGGTACATGTACAATAACAAACAGCTAAACAGGTACATGTACAATAACAAACAGCTAAACAGGTACATGTACAATAACAAACAGCTAAACAAGTAAATGTATAATAACAAACAGCTAAACAGGTACATGTACAATAACAAACAGCTAAACAGGTAAATGTGTGTGTGATTCACATTTAGATTTTTTACTCTAGAACCGCTAAAAAACTGTCACAAATTTCCTATCATCTGTTATTAGTGCAAACTTTGGTCTGAACAGTTAGCGATGCGTTTCATTGTTTTTTTCTTCTTGTGTCACTTTGGAGACACGTTGGAACAAGCAGCTCACACTGAGAGTGGATAATCTGCTGGTCTCAACGAGGTGAACTTTAGAGCAACAAGCCCATTCCTTGTGACCATCCAGAGACATTTTCGAATGGACTTCTTTTTATCTTTCTTCCTTTTAGTTTTCTGCTTTGGATAGTTTTGTGTTAAGTCTTATAGGATGCAAGGGATGATAGAAATGAGTGCAAACTGTCAACCTTCAAAAGTTGTAAGTCCTGGCAGAGTCGTGTGTTCCCAGTGTTACGTTGAAGCTATCCTTTCACAGGTCAGATGACTCTAGGTTCATATGAACAACTGATGTGAAGATATTGCGATACTTTATACAGGACTCAAGCCAAACATCTGATCGGCACTCTTGAGATTGACCACTTGACTATCCTGTCCTTTGCAGACTAATCATGCTTTATTATTAGATATAGTTTTCTTTATTTAAAGGTATGGAAGCTCCATTGTTGTACATAGTAAATATACACATATACACATAAATAAACACATGTACAAAATCACTGTAAATATACAAACGTACAAAATCTCTGTGTATGTATTTTTAAGATATAAAGCTTACAATAAACTTTAATGTATATTGTTTGGTATAAACACCAGACATAACGTATAATTTATGTCAGATGTCATTAAAATCTAGTACCTACCATTCAATGCGTTTGTGGCTCGTGTAAGTGGGTGCCCAAAAAATGCTCCGACATCGTCCGGTGGACTGTCCATTGAGGATTTGTTGTTGGCTTTGGGGAGAGGCATGAAGGGAACGACCGAGTCACATTGTCTGCTGCTGCTGGAAATGGCGTCTTCATCCGTGGTGGAGGGGGCGGAGGCAAGCCTGGTACTTGTGCTCTCATTGGATGTGGATGTTGGGGACATATCATCGTCCTTGAAAGACTCCCTGTGGGAGAAACCAAAGCGAGGCTAAGGTCAACAATGATGCAATAACTAAGATATGAGTACTTAGTGGATGTAGTTTCAAAACATAGGCTATAATATAGTTCGTGATTTTGACTTCGATGAACACCAATCATGATTGCCCGTGAGTCGATGTAAAAAATATGAAAGAGAAAAGTGTGGAGAAAATAATAAAATAACTGAACTCTATTATTTCTTTAAGTGTAGTAATAAAACCATTTTTTTTTTTGATATTCTAGATTCTATTCAGCATTGTTTCTACGAGAAGTACCTACTTTACCGAGTGGAGTCTATCTTTTGGCATTGTAAGTAATTCCAACAGCCATGCACACAATTTCATTTTAACTTTAAGCAAAAGATTTGAATGAATGAAAACTTGTCAATACATGGGTCTTCGAATGATTTCGATGCATGTATATAAATACAAATTCTGCACAAGTTTAAATAAAAAGTATTGTAAAAGAAGTTTCTGGTAAGATTTAAACCAATGACATGTCAACTTCAGGTTCTCGAGAGGATTTTTAAAACATTATTTTCCCTTCTTTCTGCTGTCCACACCCTTCTTTTTCAGAGGTCGCTTTTGTTTTTGGTGCTTTCAACAATTTTAAAGTACAACGTGCCATTCATTAGTATGATTTTGTATGTAACTTAATGTAAGGGTACGAATGACCCGCAGCGCTCGCCTAGTTGTTTTGTTATACAAACTTTCTGAAAACATTTTCCCCCCTAAGTGAAACATCGAAGAATATTGTACGCGCAAGTGAAATAATGGAGGAAAATTGTCAATCAAAGTGAATGCATTGAGGCAGAATAGAGATGTAGTCGAAGCGTTTAGTTTTGATTGACAACACATAAACATTAATTCCTGACGTTCAGAATGTACTTTCTAGACTAAATACCAAACAGGTTGACTGCCTTTATTCCTGTGTCTCTTAATCTTTGTAGAGGCAGAAGTTTAAATTTTGATGTTATCAATTTTGTTTTGAGTCGTAAAGCTTCGATGTTTTAATGTACACCCTGTACATTCTACCACATTTTCTAATGCAAGCAATGTATAGAGTGAAAATTATCTTTTAATAATTCACGATTTTTTTAATCACAATAATTAATTTTAAATCCAGGCCAATGATTTTGTGCAAAGATTGCAAGTAAAAATATCGTCGGCATAGGGCATAGTAAATGTGACTTATTGTGTTGTTCTTATGGGATGACTAAGTATGTCAATGTCTCTATGTGTCACCGAGTGGTTTGTCTTTCATTTCTGTAAATGGTGATTATGTTTTTTGTGTACATGGTGTATATGGTGTATGGTACACGGCTTATTGTACATGGTGTATATGGTGTATGGTACACGGCTTATTGTACATGATGTATATGGTGTATGGTACACGGCTTATTGTACATGGTGTATATGGTGTATGGTACACGGCTTATTGTACATGGTGTATATGGTGTATGGTACACGGCTTATTGTACATGGTGTATATGGTGTATGGTACACGGCTTATTGTACATGGTGTATATGGTGTATGGTACACGGCTTATTGTACATGGTGTATATGGTGTATGGTACACGGCTTATTGTACATGGTGTATATGGTGTATGGTACACGGCTTATTGTACATGGTGTATATGGTGTATGGTACACGGCTTATTGTACATGATGTATATGGTGTATTATACATGAAGTACAGATTTAGATGATGTCTTTTTATTTATTGTTTTAAATTACGCTGCAACAACTGACCAAATATATGCCTACATAAATCTTGAAGTCATTTACAATCCTTACACTCAAGGGAAACTACCATATAAATAAATTTAACAATGAGTTTACGATAATCTCCCTTTACATAAATTGAGCTAACAAGTAGACAGTAATGAAAGCCCTTACGTACTAACTACTAACTAATGAAAAATACACTTTGTGTGTGTAAGTGTGTGTACGCAATAGTGTGTCTGTTTCGGATTACTCACTGTTTTTTTGTTTATACTTTCAAATCAGCCGGCATAATGTACACGTGAAGTTATTTGATCTTGCAATATGGTCTATATTACATCATAAATTGTTGGATTTCGTCAATTAATTTAACTTTCATACTTATTACGTAACACTTTACTCATAATAACATATTCTAATGTTTTCTATACTACGGCTTTACATAAAGTATACAAACATGATAGACCTAAATGTACCGGACATGTTTCAGTGCACACTTTACTTTAATACTCGCTGTGTACTCGTGTTCTACAGTTTGTAATACATGACTTGATTTCCAAATGTATGGTTTCATTTCACACCTACAGAACTACAATTGCAATGGACCTCATTCACCAGTCGTAAACAAACAACATTTTGCCACGTGGTTCTCTATATCTGCTATACAAATTACGCAATCCATAAAGGCTGTCACGTGATACGTTTTTTTTCATTGTTTTATTAATATTATCACGTGGCTAAATGTTTTTTTGTTTACGATTGGTGAATGAGGTCCATTGGAATCTCTACTACTAGTATACCCTTTGAAAACATAATTTTTTAGCATTTAACAGTTTCTGGTAGAAGGTTTGTGGTTAAATAGAATGAAAACTGCACACAAAAAGCTCGTAAGATTATAAGGAATAGAGTGATTGCAAGACAGTTAAATGAGAGAGAGAGAGAGAGAGAGAGAGAGAGAGAGAGAGGTTTTATAGAAAATAGATCTATAAAGAGACATTAAAGCACAGCTGATCATTTCTATTTCTGCAGTTCTTTTATTAACATACAGACCGAGAGAAATTGATCTTTGTATTTTATTGATTTTTAAACTGCTAGAACTAAATTAAAATGCCTTTTCTAAAAATCGAATCACTTTTGTGGTAATTCATTACAGGCCAAGGTTGAAACCAAGTTCACCTTCTTACAATTGTATTGAAATCTTACAAAGTTTGAACGTCTGATTATTTGTAGGAGAATGCTGGAACCATGACTTTTAATAAGATGATAGTTTTTAAATATACATGGAAATCTCTGAACTTAACTGCAAGATATTGATACAGAGTTCTTAATTAATATATGATAATTGGCTTAATTTTGCTCAATATAATACCTAAATAATAAGTTTCAAATTATAATTATATAAATGATAGTCATACTAATGATGCAATAAAAACAAATAAGATGGGTATATATTATACGACCGATACTAACATTTGAAGCATTAAAAAAAAAACCTACTAACTTGGACGCCTATTTGAGAAAGTCATTCTTATGATAGCTAGTGAGCCGACTTGTAACGATTTTTACATGTTACAAAGACAAGACACCAATTGCAAAACGTAACAGAAACAGGTTTTTGGTTTCCTTAACAATGATATCATTGAATCCAATCCAACTTTCTGATGTAAACTTCACATACAATTTTGAAGGGAACCTTTGGTATGAACGTGGATTTCGTTAGTTAAGTGTAATACACAATTCTAAGACAAACTTTCTCAAGAAGAATACACTTATATTATTATTTTATAAATAAATAACATTAAGCATTGCGAAAAGAAATTCAATTCAATCTATAAAACAGAATGCATTGTATTTTTAGTTTAGGTACAAAACCAACAAGTCAGAAAAAGTTAAACTCAAGCTAAACAACGGAAGTATTGACATTGTTCCATATTGCATTCACCTCTACAAATGAACTTCCAAAAAAAAAGTAATTTAATTCTAGTATGAACAAATGAAAGAAACCCAACATTCAAAATGTTTCCACTGTTGAAGATCTCGGCTTGTCGAAACGCATCAAAAAAAAAAATCTGTCTTTTGTTATTGACCTTAAACCCAGGTCTATTTTTAGCTCAAATTCCAACCATTTCATACGATGTCATAGTACATAACCAATGTAAAGAACTTGTATTAAAGAAGCGTTTAAAACTAAGTGCAAACTCTAGGTTCAAATCTATGTGGAAGGTAGAGTTTGAATCTGTGCTAAGTAGATGAATGACTGTCGACTTCAATTAGGTCTGTTTGAATTACTAATTTGTAACTTTTGCTGTGTAAATGATTTTTATTTAAATCTAACTTGGTATTGAAACTTTTAAGTTGTTATTACTGAGATTGATTTTTCCAAGAAGGTTTTTTTATGCTACCAGTTTCTTCTCAAAAAGAATATGCAAGCTGATAAGAGATAGTGTAATAATAAAAAAAATGACCTTATATTCAAACCTTTGACTTGAATTGTCCTAACAATGTATGCTAATGATAATGTATGTGAAGAGTATTTGCATAAATAAGATGAGACTTAAAACTGTTAAAAATACTGTTGAAACTTAAAATACAAAATATGATTTGCAATTTGATGACACGGAATTGCTTCGAGTGAAACAGCAGTCTGCCAGATTTCAGTGACATCCGGAGGCGACCAAAAGTCTTTGCTTTGGAGGGAACATCAAAAAGAATGCAGCGCCCTCCTCCTTCAATGATAGCGATAATTTTGAAAAGCTAATGGGTTTAAAGTGAGACAGGCCAATGTGATCTGGTCTGCTCTATTGATTTTAAGTCGTTCCATTTCTCAGCTTGTAGTAATACAACGTTGCCTTTAATGACAGAAATATTAAACTGACACCAACAGATTTTACAAAACAAATTTTGTGACCAAAAAGATATAAACTACGTTATCATAAGACATTTTTTCCCTATTATTTAAAAAAACAAAAACAATACCACATTTGAAGTGTGTAGGCCCTACCTGTCCGATTTGTTATAAATCATTCGTATTTTTAATTACTAGTCGCATAAAACAAGAGTCCACGATAAAATTCCATCCCTAACAGAGCGTAAAGAGTGGCTACTACATAAAGCCGCAGAGCAAAATGAGTAAACTTACAGAAGGTAGCTTTTTAAATGATACTTTTACGACTCGATGTCTACCTTTTAAATATGCGGGTATTTTTTAAAATTAAAATTAAGACTAGAGCTTCAGTTGAAATAAATTGCCAGTGTACCAACAAACTTCCTTGTCTATTTTATTGATATCAGAAGTGACATGCTCTAAAACGGTTCTATTGTGCTGTCGGGGTATGCATTTTTAAAATTTTCATGTTGATATATTTACATAGACTTGATTAAGACTTTTCCCCTTGACACCAGTCAATCAATATTAGAATTGTAGTTAACTAACCCCTTTTAGACGATGCCACCCCTGGAGCAGAAGATTTAACGGTAATCTAGTTAACGAGAGTGTCGTGTGGCCAGTCCAACGACCAACCGACTTTACTTTCCCAACTAATCTCAGGTAACAATTAAGAGTCACGTGGACACAGGGGCTTCCTAAAAAATATGAAATTCAAAATCCAAGTCATTAAGACATTCAGCTTATACCACCACTTCAGTCAAGTACAAATTATTTCCCTTGTTTGAGATATAAAAAAAATACCAATTGTTTATTAAGAAATTGGTTACTTTTTAAAATTTTTATTGATTCTTGTGTTGTCAGGTAAAAGAAATAATTGTGCAAAACTTCAGATTGATCCGAGATTGTTCACGTTATTTCTCCAACACCCAAACTTTTTAGAAGACAGACAGACAAAGTGAGTTGATATAGCCTTTGTAAAGTAATGAAATATAATGTATTAATAATACGCCAATATTTGTTTCTTAAATATGTTCCAGTCCACGACTCTTTCTTAAATTGCGTATCGGTCATGACATTCACATTATTATTTTGTGACTCAAATTTCATCGAAAGTTTCTCATTAAATGACACTTTTCGATACCTCGTAAGCCTGATTATGATGATGATGATAATAATTATAAATCCAAACAATTTCTGAAATCATGATTTTAAAATTATTTTGTTAAAACTACGCTTATTAACTTGTAAACTCTTCATTGGTGTAAGGACACTGGATGGAGACTGATTAAAACAAACAAAAAATTAAAACATGTTTTAGAAACCGATATTAGCTATTGAAATGTTTTGTCAAGAAAAAGGATTGTGATCTATTCAATAATGTTGTTCACTACATTCCATATCGGAGACCAAAACAAAAAAAAAATTTCTCCAGGGATACGTCCCCTTAAATACCCCCCCCCCCACTTATGTCTATATTACTTGTTATTTTGTCAAAGTAACTCTAAAGAATAAACCTCAAAACACGGACAAACATTGACATAAAGTTAACAAATATTTTAATTATTATTACAGCTAGTTCATTGCAGCGAATTCCAATATGTGTTATAAGGTTAAGTCATGTTTATACATATTGAAATCAAGTATTGGCACCAGTTTAGACCTCTAACACTTTGTGGCCATTGTATCATAATTGTATGAGCTAGACTTTTGTATTTGTTCATCACGACTCTGAATTTTTTTCATTTCCAAATGAGGTGAACGACTTTTAATAATGTTTAGTTTGTAGTTCAAAAACAACAAGAAAAGTAAATAATACATACACACATACACACACACACACACACACATACACACATACACACACACACACATACATACATACATACATACATACATACATACATACATACATACATACATACATACATACATACATACATCTAATATACAGATACTAGAACATTTACTCTATTTTCTTTGAAGGGGAGAGCAAAGCAACACGGATTTACACTCACTTTGGCACTGGGCCGGAAGATAAAAATAGCATTAATAAAACTTTAAAACAATGTTTATGTCAGTGACATCGATTGTGATAAGTCATAATGTCACTTGTACAGTGCGCCAATCAGAGCGGAGTGCAACAGTTACAATGAAATACATTTTGTTCGTTTTATTTAGTAACACCAGTCCCCCCCCCCCCCCCGTCGCTTTGTGCAATCCCCGAGGCAGAAGGGCGATGAAATCATCAATGGAAAATCTCAAACGGCTGAGCTCAGATATTTAGGCAGAAATGAAAGAAAGGCAAAGGGACGGTAGGATGCAGCTACGGTTGAATGATCACATAATCTCACACTAAGTCGTCACCATTCTGTTTACGGGACAAAGATGTGACTCAAATCAATTCAGTGATGCACTTACGCTTAGGGCTTAAAACAAAAACAAAATAAAACAACAAACAAACAAACAATAAAACAAAAGTACTGACAATACAAAAGATATAGGAAAGAAATGTCTGTTTAATCCTTACTATTTGTACGGTATACCCCCCCCCCCACTCTTTCTATTAAGTAGGTATTGGTATTGTCGAAAGTATTTGTATTTTGGGTTTTTGGCACATCAGCATAATTTAGGCCATGTCGTGCCCGTAATCCCTCAGGGTTTATTCTCGCTTCGTATCACAAGAGCTATATTTATACAGTTAAGTCATTAAAAACAAGGTCTATTCACAGTTAAGATAGTAAAAATGTATTAATTTAATAAAAATCTGTTGTAAATATTACATGTTCACTATTTCTTTGCCCTATCACAAATCAAATCTTCGCAGACAACTCCACCTCCCTGACAAAGCCCAGTACCTTCCCAGGATCGACATTATCAAACAGTGTTTTAAAATTGTGTGATTGTCGAAAGTGGTAAGGGGTAATTACACTCAAATACCTATAAAATGCATCCAATGGCATGTATTCAAATAGCATTTGACAATTAGTCCTACTCCTGGCCTTCACGTGGCCCAGTCCGGCGGAACTGCTACAAAGGGAGAAGGAACAAAGGCGAGCAGCGTCGAGCAGGATAGGCTCATTGGCTGGCTACCCACCTTGGAGAAGGACAACTCCAACCTCTGTCACCTTGTAGCTATGCCAAAACATGGTAAAAAATTCGCTATTCAACCGTGAGGACAAATCAGAAGCCGGTGAGACTTAGTCAGCTTGCAGCAGACATGGCTATACCCTGGCAGAGTCTGCGCCAGCACTGATCACAAACTGTTTCGTGCAACTTTCGTTCCTTTGGATATATCAGCTTATCTTCTTATCTTATCTTATATAATACAGACGTTACTTCAAAAAAGAAGATGATTACGTCCTACGCGTCATGCATTTAGTCATGCATATTAACCAATGACTTAAATTCTGCCAAGTCACTGGTTTTTCTGGCTAGCTCAGGCAACCCATTCCATGCTCTAATAGCACTAGGGAAGAAGGAGTATTTGTACAAATTTGTCCTAGCATATGGGACGAGGAATATGCCTTTATTTTTGTGTCTTTCAGAGTATTTTATTAAATTTTGTTTTTGTATTTGAAGATTATGGTTTAGTGTTTTATGTATAATTGCTACTTTACTTTTGAGTCTTCTGTCCTGAAGGCTTTCTAAATTTAGTGATTTTACTAATGGTGTTACTCTAGTCAAATGTGAATATTCGTTTGTTATGAATCTCACTGCTCTATTTTGTGTTTGTTCCAGTTTCTTAATGTTTTCTTGAGTTGAGGGGTCCCAAATGGAGGATGCATATTCTATTATTGGCCTAACCAAGGTTAAATAACATTTTAGTTTTATGTTCTTATTTGATTTATAAAAATTTCTTTTAATAAACGCTAATGCTTTGTTGGATTTTTTTTATAGTTTCATCAATATGTGGATTCCATGACAGTTTTTCATTTATTATAACACCTAGGTATTTTGAGTTTTTAGTCTGTGTTACTGGTTTGCCATGAATAAGATAAGTGGAATTAATTTGTTTTAGTTTTTTTGTTACTCTTAACAACTGCGTGGAGAGGAAGGGGGAACTACTGTGTGGGAGACGTCGTTCTAGCCACAGCTAATGCCCAGGCTTTCATGTCATCACTATGAGATCGTACAACAACTCAAGGACACTGATATCAGTTTATATTTATTGTGTGTAGATATTATGTACATTATTTATTAAATCCTTCATAGACCAGTGTCAGATTTAAGTTGAGGGAGCGGAAAGGGTGTAGTGCCAAAAGTCACGTGTTGCAATGTAACAGTAGGAAAATTAATAGTCTGGCTTGTATGAAACTGGCTTAATATTTCCTATTTTAAAGTGTTCCTATTAAGGACAGACCCACTAAGCAGTTTATCTTTAGTTCTTACTAGACAGATATTACCCGCTGCCCGCCGGTCTTAACTTGCGTATTGCTGATGTAGTCACTGATATAGTGCATTAGCAACAATTAAAGAACATAATGTTATAAGTAAAGCGAATGCATGAATTCATGAATACAAAATATTATGAATGGCGCTAAAATAGCTAATTCAATTTTGTATGGAAACATTGGCGAACGAATGTAGAAATGTAAAAAGGCTTTGGAAAACAAATTTTAATTTGATTAAAATATGAAATGAATGGACTATAATTAGTATGTTCATGTGTTAAGTATAAAACTATCTTTGCGAAGAGAAGTTCTATAATCTTAGAGTTGAATTAGAGTTTTAGACCTTGGAATAGAGAGATGTCATTGTGTCAAATTTCGCGTAATGTCTGATGAAAGAATGTTCTTCAGGAATTCTAAATTCGCAGTTATAAGGAACGAATTTATGTAAAAATGCATTTGAAACACACATTTGAAGGTTAATTTTATTAAATAATGAAATCCATAGACTATATTTTGCATTTTCATGTGTTAAAGTAAAAAACTATCTGCGCAAAGCGTATTTCTTAAAATTAGATCTAGATCTTGATCCTTTCGATCTTTTCTTATGTAAACATGGCCTAGATCGATGAAGTTATAATGCTTTCATAGAGTTGGTCAACTTTTTTTTTTGAGGGTCTTAAGTTTGTTTTAGGGCGACAATACATACACTATGGTCTAAGTTAGTACCCAAGGAACATTTATGTCAAGTTTTATCAAACGGTTTTGATTTCTATTCGGCACATACATACATACGCCTTACTTTCTACTTTATAATATAGATTTTGCATTCTATAAATACAATGCTGTTGGCCTTTTAAATGAATGATAATTATACCTGATATTTTATGAAAGTGAGTTCTTTGCAGGGCTGGTTTGAACTTTAAGATACAGACTCCGTTTAGAACAAAAGATACCTCATTTTACACACTTATTATAAAATTAGGTCGCTTAGTTAAAATTAGTTATTACATATATGCATATTTTGGGTAATTGGAAATTACAAATTAAATGGAAACAACTAATGATGTTTAAATTATTTAGATATCAGTAAGTATTATTGAAATCATTAATAAAAATCTATTTACCATAAAAAGCAGTATCCTTCCAAAATATCAAAGTGGCTATCGTTTATACGGTCACATTCCAGGATCAGGTTGTCCAAGACACATTGCCCGATGTCTGCTGCATCAGACAGAGATGAAACACTGCCGCGCATAGGTCTAGGTCCAGTGTCGACGCTACGCTCAAGTTGCATGTGATCTGAGCAGGAATCAGGTAGATCCCATTCAGAAGTGGGGCGTCTTTGCTGCGGGCTGTGCAAGAAATGTTCGCATGCAAGCACGGTTTCCTGTTTGATATTAACTTCCGGTGTTTCCAAGACAGATTTGATGCCGGCGGAAAGAATCTTGTAGGATTTCATCTAAAAGTTATGAGCAAGTCATTGAGTGTTCCGGAACAAACAAAATTGTCTGTTTTTCAGAAAAGTCATTTAATTGTCCTCATTAGTTCTTGCTTAAACCTGTTTAAGGCACCATAAATTGAAAATGTTTTATTTCATTCGCCTAGCCAATTAAAAGAAAACTGGAAATACTCATTCAGTTCCTGCCCTAAATCTATTTACTAATTAAATGGAAACATGAAACTATGGAGAACGAGATGCAGTGAAATAGGACTCCAAACTTTTTGTAGATTCACACACAGTAGATTTGAAAGCAATAATGTAATAAACTTCATCGCTAAAAAAAAAAAAAAACTATTTGAAAATCATAATAAAAAAAAGTCATTCAGAAAACATTGCGCTATTGTAACTATACAAGGACTGGCACATTTGATCAGCAGACATTTTCAGTCTTGCTTGCAAGCCTCGACGTCTGCTACTTATAGTGCTAAACACAAGCAGAAGTTGCATGCACATAATTTAAGCTCATTTATCGTCCAGCTGGTCATCCAAACACGAAATTAAATATCCCCAAGTTGTTGAACACCAGTGCAAGCAGCAAAAAGATACAACTGGCCAACATAAATGTTGACTGGAACTTTGTACAGAAAGAACACCAAACTCTCGCTAATATTCCACTTTATGCAGCAATAAATGAAAACATAATTTCAGAAGGCAATGAGAACAACTAATGCTAAATGATGAACCCTCCAAGCCAGTCTTGGCAGAAGATCAACGTACCACTAGACCCAACGTGAATGTTAATTCCCGCGACATCATCAGATAATAGCTGTAAGAGACATGTACCGCAGACGTATGAATAACTCCGTAGGTAGGGGCGGTAACCGGCAATTGACACCCACACGTTTTCACAGGGTTAAAGGACAAATTGGTGTAAGCAGAAGTTCTCTCCCCTGTCTTTTTTTCCCCCCCAACTTGTTTACCGTTTGTACATCTGTGATGCATGCAAATGTTGACACGGTCAAATTGAAATGTTTGTCTCTGTTTGGGATTTTTATTTGATAAATTAATATATATATATATTTTTTAATTTTGTAGAGTATTATTAATTTACAATTTTTAGGTAACCAAATGGGGGATCTCTTAAAACAATATTGTACACATACACAACACACACACACATCTCGATGCATCATACACACGCAATCAATTTCATACACAATATCAATTTCATAAGGCGGTTAAAACTTTTAAATACAATTTAGACATTTCCAATTCTAGGACATTGATAGAATTCTCTGCATCTTTTTGGAGCACAATATTATTATATAATTAATCACATTCACATTGTAAAACATGACTCTTTATCAAAAGTCATTCTTCGAGATCCAGTGGAGGGAGCACAAAGAAAGGGTCGTCCAAAGACAAGCTGGACAACGTAAAAGAATGGACCGGCCTCACTCTCGATATCCTGGTAAGAACAACTGCTGAACGGGAAAAGTGGAGGGACATGAACTGTTACACCACCACTAGGACGAAATTCAAGCGACAGATGAGAGAGATGTGATTCACTTTCTCGGCGGTTTAAAGCTACTCTTGAATTTCAGCTTTTGTTCATGTTCCCCAATTGTCCATAATTTGAATGAAAGATAATCCAATTTCCTAACCTAACCCTTCTTCAGTTAAAAAAAATATGTTTAATGTACTATGTTACACGGACATGAACATGGCAAGCAACATTTGGTGCCTCTGATTTAGGGTTGATTTCAGGACTCGAAACGCGTCTGAAAGATACATTTTGTGTTATGGTATTGATAAAACTTGACAGAGCCTTCAAAAGAAAACTGCCGTGTTCATGCATAGACTAAGAAACTTAAATCACCTGTTCTTACATGTCCGGGCGATGGACGAAAATGTTGTGTTTTTTTTCACGAGAAAAGCAGAACATAAATGGAGGAATTGAAGCATGACCGAAAACTATTGAAATGTGAGAACAATGTCGGAGGACGCCGGACACAGACCAGTGAAGTGTCGGGATCACAATCGGACAGCTTCGGACAAGTTTCTTGTTGCTCAATGTGCTCAGCGTGTGTTCAAGACTTAAAGTTCAAAAACTTCTTCTTAGAAAGGAGATTAACAAAAATGTGGAAACATTGTCACTGACAAGATAAAGTCAAAGTATAACTACAATGATAAGTCAATGTACGTGTTGGTTCATAATAGAAGTCAATTTAGATGTGGGCAGACAAGTCAACTTATTTGTTGGTCAACAAGTCTAATCAAACGTACGCCAAGAAATCCATTTACACGTAGTCAGTAGGAGCAGCTACTATTGCCTTATGGTACTCTTACATTCTGGCAGCTCAGCAAAAAAAAATCTAAGTTTAAAAAAAAATTCCATTGATTCTTTTCGGTTCTTTTGTGGCGATTTATTGTTAGCTCAGTCTACACAGTTCCGTCGTCTCTGCAAGTAGTTAGACTTAAGGTCAACAGAACCGTTCAATGACAAGGGCTAGAGCAATATCGGATCGTTTTTGATTGGGAACTAATGACCCGTGTCGATGACCCTCTCATTTTGAAATAAGTCAGCTAGAGCTATTTTATATTTATCAATAAAATCTGGCGTACGAGAAGAACAGAGTGTATCGATTTAAGACGCTTAAATTCGTGCATGCGCTAAAGTGGCCCAGAAATATATAGTCAGAAGTTTTGGTGGCAGCGAGTACTGCCGCCTAGGGTATGAAAGAACACCACAAATGTTTTAAAAGCAATTAGATCATTCCATGAACATGGCTGCTTGGTAGAGTAATATGCTCTTAGGTCTGTCATCACAAAGGTCCCTAGTTCGAGCCCTTCCCTCTGCAACCCCCCCCCCCCACCTCACACCTCACATGCAGTGGGTTTGAACTCTGGGAATACCCGAAACGTGTAAAACTGTATACCAACTGGTATCAACAATATTTACAATGACCTTCGACAATTGAATAATTGTATATTTTATAGACATTACTTAAAAAAAAGTATGAAGATGTTTTGGGGAAAACTAATTTTATTTAATAAATAATATTCCCTAATGTCCTTTCATTAAAAATAACATTTAAAAAGTAATATTAAAAAACAACAACTGAAAAATAAAAATAGAAAAAAAATGAAACACTCGTATGACGTTTAGACCCAGTAAGGATATTTTAAAGTCTAGCAAAACAAAGACCCCTTCCCCCGCAGACTTCACCCACGAGTCGGCGCGGCACCGGTTGACTAGACAATGATGGAGATGACAGACCAGGTTGTCACTTAAGTCTATGTCAGATTTATTTGGGCTGGAGTAAAATAAAAAAAAAATAAAAAAAACACACATCATCATTAGCGGGAAAATCTCAAGGCGGCCCCGTATGTTTTGTACGATGATTAGTGGGCAGACAACTTTCAAGCGACACTCTTCAGTTATTGCGAAATATTGTATTTTAAATACGCAGAAAATAAAATATCTCGTCCACCTCGAGTCTATGACCTAATGAGTTCAACACAGCCACGTGAAGCTTATTTATTTTGTTTACTTTTTTTTGTCGTCTGCTTCTGGGACGTTACGAAGATGAAACGTTTCTTTCTTGTGACGTAATTATTACGTCCCCTTGTTTTTTTGTTTTTTTTGCTGTTACTTTCTGGTGTTGAGCATTTTAAAAGTGTTTCTTCAATTGTAAAGAACCAAAAGGTTTATTAGTTTATAAAGCCTTTTTGTATTCAGCGCAGATGTGTTCCGGCACAAATATAAATATATGAACATTAAAAAGAAATAAATATATGGAACTTGGCCTACGCATAGGCATACTAGCAGGGAAACTGGAAAAACTGTTTTAAAAAAATACACGGGTGAAATCAATCGACCGATCGATGATTGGATGGACGGATGGGTAGGTAGGTAGTTAGGAAACTAAGTAGAGACAGACAGACAGACAGACGGACGGACGGACGGACGGATAGATAGATAGATAGATAGATAGATAGATAGATAGATAGATAGATACCAGAGCACATTCCTGTTCCATTTGATTTATCTAAAAGCCAATTTAATCACGATTTGTAAACGTCAAACCAAAACTTAAATTTAAGTTTCTAGTAACGTAGGTATTTGTCTCCCTTGGCATTCAATTCGCACAACCTATTAGACGCAATGCCTCCACTGATAACCGATACTATAAATAGACATACATAACAGTATATATAACTTTAAGTACACATGGATCAACAGGACATCCGAAAATAGTTGATAGAAGATCTAAAATATTTTACATAAATACAATTGAGAAGGTCTTCCAAAAAATAAGTGGGTCGAGTCTGTTAATGTGTTACAGTCTAACTTTTGTTTCTTTATACTCGTATATTTAAACATAAATTTTGAGATCAATATTTTGTATATATTGTTAAAATGAAATTGTTTGCACTATAGACCTGGGTCGCAACGCTCTTGTGAAAATGTAAAAAGGAGATGAATGGCGGGTATGTACAGTGTATTCGTACTTTTCCTTAAATAGATCAGGATATAAGAAACTAATGAAATAGTGTACATTAGAATGTTGGCTTCATCGATCCTACTAGTACATGAACACGTGAGAGACATTGCAAGAGCAGCAGAGTGTACAAGCAGGGATGGGAACTTCCTCCAACACTTTTTGCAACCTTCTTTGGAGCAATGCTCAATCCAAGGAGGGCACTAACAATGTTTGTACTACATGTTTCGGATGTTCCTTCAGAGTTGAAGATAATTTACTTCCTAGTCCAAGCCTCGCGCAGTATGACAAGGGATGGGAGCGGGCAGGGTTTGAGCCCAGGACTATAGATAAGTCCGAAAGACAGTCCAGCGCGTAAACGCACGACCAGGCAGCCGCCCTAACGTCAATTTCCGTATAAAACTTGCGTTGCTTACCCTTCTATAAGAAAATGAAAGAAATGATTGTTCCATAGCTTTTTACGTGAATAATCTTCTTGCCCACAACCAACACAGAAGCTTCAATTTGTTGCCTACGAATTCGCTAAGGCAGCTGCCTCGTTTGGTTTAACTATCATCTTCAGACAAATGAAAGTCATACTCTCGAAATCTCCCGGTGAAACGTTTTCATGGAGTATGTGTGTGTTTCTATGGTGACATGAGAAGGAGTTGGCGATTGTTTGGTGGCTATGCAGGGTGAATGATGCAATATAAGCGGGATTATAGTAATCTGCCTTGAGTAAACCACTCAGTAAGCCAATAGATATTTTGCGAAATTTTTTCGAAGAGATTGTTATTTAATGCTTTTCTTACACTAGAACTTTGTGTCTTAGTATTAAATGTTTTGTATGCTACAAAATTTGCATTTATTTTATTTCATTGATATTACTGTTTGTTAAGGCTCAATGTAGTGCGTATACTATAATTTAAAACCTGCCTACACATTTACCATTTTGTTTTGTTATAACAACGCTAACAAATACAACATTCCTAAAATGGCAGATTATGACAACATTTTTGGACTTGAGAGGAGTTGAGAAAACCAAATTTGTTCAATGAAGATTGGATCAAGAATACTAGAGAAAGAAAGAAGAAAAGAAGAATAGAGAAAGAGAAAGTAAGAGAATATCAAAGAGAGGAAAGAGGAAGAAAGAGAAGAAAAAGAAAGTATCAAAAAGAACATGACAGTGTCAAAAAGAAAAAGTGTCAAAAAGAAAATGACAGTGTCAAAAAGAAAAAGACAGTGTCAAAAAGAAAAAGACAGTGTCAAAAAGAAACAGAGAAGAGACCAAAAAAAAAAGGAAAGAGTAAAAGAGAGAAATTGAAAAAGAAAGATTAGCATCAGATAAATTGAGACTTTCATTTTGGCAAACTAATAAAATCATTCCGAAATTGATAAATAAACCTAAATTTAGGGATTTCAACTCAAAACAGATTTCGAGCTAATATGTTAGTCAAACAAAATTAATCAATGAGAATAGTCTGAATTCTTTCTATCAAGACTTACAAGATCAAGTTTAAAACTTAAATCTTGTATGGATGAAAATGAAAGAAAAGACCACTCGTGCTTCAGAAATAGACTGATTTTATTCTTTGGTAAATCTGCACATGATCACCGCAAACAGCAGTTCCTACAGAACAGGACTAGAAAGCAGACACTATATATACCATACAACTCTATTAGTTAAATATATTTCCATGTTATTCTTGGAGCATTGTGTGTTTATCATTTCCTATATGGTGATATCAAGATATTTTATATAATAAACTTATTATTATTAGTGTCTCCCCTAAGAAGACTTATGTGGTTATTTATGATAGACGTCTGAAAGTATTAATATATTCATCATGATTACGCCTACATTAGACTCTATAACGACATAATGTCACCCGACATGGTCATCTAAAATAACCAGGTGACAGTTATTTGAATTAGAAGTGGGATAACATTCGATAAGTCATTTATTTTAGGCAGCGACATTTATTAGTGTCAGAAGTATTTGATACATTGACATTTATTGGTTTCAGAAGTGGGGAACTAAGATTTCGGATGTAATTAAGTCAAGAATTATTTTTTTTTGGGATGGGTGACATTTGTTATGTTAATCTACATTTGAAGCTCTAGTAACCGAGATTGTGTTTTGGCAAGTGACACAGTGGTAGACAGAAGTGTAGGGATTGAATATGTCGTAAACATTATATGGTGTCGAAGTGAGATTTTATAAGGATATTTTATCTTCAAGTTGTCAAGAACTACACACAGCTAGACCTGAAAACACAAGGAATTCTGGGATGTTATGCTCATTTTACAAAACGTGTATTAACTCACTTTGTCTGTCTGTCTGGTAAAAAGTTTTGTCACGTTATTTCTCCAACATTCAAATTCGGATCAAGATGAAATTTTGCACAATTATTTCTTTTACCTGACAACACAAGAACAAATATATATTTTAAAAAAAAGAACAACAACAATTAGGTAATGATCCAATGTTAATTTTTTTCTCCTGTATTTCGAAAAAGGACTAGACCTAAGTTGTGGTATATGGCCAGTATAAGCTGATTTAGTTCCCTATAAAGGTCGCCGCTTTAAAGTAATTTTCAAAAACACAAAACATAACTATAAAATCTTCTAAATTCATAAGCAGTTCAGTAGGAGAGTGTTAGAATGACGGCTTGAGGAGGCGTATGTCTATGTTTGTCTCCCTTCCCATTGTCCCAACTGGTCAAAAAAAGAAAACAATTGGTAAACAGGTTAATTGTTGTTGGTTTAGATTTATTACACATTTAATTACACGACTGATCCAAACTAACTGATACATCGTCGTTCAACATTAGTCTGAGTAATTTTTTTAATGGATTAACCCATTGAAGTACTACTTGTCAAGTCATTATCGTTTGAATGATTATCTATCTCAATGGATTATAATTAGTTATTGATGCTCTTCAACGTTTTAAAAATTGTCATTATTGATTAGAGGATTAACTGACATATGAATTATAAGACTATCTTACTGTTCAGAAAATGTAACAAGAAATTACTTGTTTTATTTTCAGTTGTATAAATTTGTTTTAAGGTATAAAATGATACATAGAGTTTATTATTCAATCATCCTTTACTCTTGATATTTGTTTGTCTTAATGTGATCATTTCTAACATTTTATCTTATTTTGGGGTTTGCATTGATTTGTAAATTTTTTTCTGCCAAAATAAGTTGTGAAGTGTGCAATATAATAACTTTTTTTTGTTCAAACATTGCAATATTCTGTTATGTCATTAAACATTTTGTATTTTCATAATGTTAGAGATATTGAATTGTTTTGAATATTGATGATTCATATTTAAATATTTATTTGAATTGGTTGTTTAATAATTTCTCTGCCCATATAAATGTGCAGCCTAACACACAACACTCTATTATGACATGTGTATATGAATTCAATTCTTT